>VZRV01006014.1:96777-126986 GCA_013398115.1 Falcunculus frontatus
GGCCCCGGCGGTGCCGGCGGTCCCGGCGGGCCATGGGGGAGCCGCCGGCCGCGCTGCCGCCGCGGGAGCCGCCGGAGCCCGGCAGTGCCTAGCGCAGGCTGCGGGCTTTCTGCAAGTCATCGGGGCCGGCGGACGCGCCCCCGCTGCCCTCCCGCTCCCCCAGCCCAGAGCATCCACTCGGGATTTATTTATTTATTTATTTGTTTGTTTATTTATTTATTTATTTATTTATTTTCCTCCGCCGTGCTGTATGTACTGATTTCCTCGTCACCCGCCACGGTTAACTTCCCAGTGACTCGGTTTAACACTTGAGACCTCCGTGGATGCTGCTAAGAGCACTTCTCTTGCCTTTGCTGTCCCTTGCTGGGATCGGATTCACACTACCCGGACCCTGTGTGCCTGTATGTGTGTTCTGAGTGTCTTGACATTTTGGTTTTCTTTACAAGAGCTATGCATTAATTGTAACCAAGGTAAGACTCCCTGTTCTTGTTCCCTCATGTGCATGTCTAATTTAGATGTTTCTTTAAAGATGAAGGATGCAGTTTCTTTTAAACAGTGGAGTCATATGTAGCCCTTCCATTGATGAATACTTGTGAAATAGAAGCTTAGAACTTGCCAAAAAAAAAGGAGACCTATTTAGCAGATTTAGCTTGGCTCTACAAACTGCTCTGCTTTGCTCTGTTGCAGCAGCTGTGATGCTTAGAAGAGTAATTTGTGCCTTATTTTGTTTTCCCTTTTCACAGACCTGTGAATGACTTGGCTTGGCTTGGCTTGACCTTGATTTTGATGGCTTTGTTGGAAGATCTAATGATGTGATTGCATTTCATGAGGTGATTGCTCTCCAGCCTCCAGCCTCCGTGGCTCAGTGTATAAACCACTTCTGCCACACTGTCACTCATGGACAATTCAGATTTTTTTTTAAACAATCCTTTTGGCTATTTTTATTTTCTCACTTCTCCTTTCCCCCTTGTTTCTCCTTAATGTTGGGAGCCTTATTCTACCCTCTGATGTGATTGATAGTCCTGCTGCTCCGTGCTGCTGATTTCCAGTTTAAACTACAATGGCTCTAAGTGGCAACTGCAGGACTTACCTTCCTCCTCGGGAGCAGGGGACAGGGCTGCACTCCTTCCCCGAGGTGGTGGAGCTCAACGTGGGCGGCCAGGTTTACTTCACTCGCCACTCCACCTTGGTTGGCACCCCTCACTCCCTGCTCTGGAAAATGTTCACCCCAAAGAGAGACACAGCCAACGATCTGGCCAAGGACTCCAAGGGAAGATTCTTCATCGACAGAGATGGTTTCCTTTTCCGCTATATTCTGGACTATCTCAGGGACAAGCAAGTGGTTCTGCCCGACCACTTCCCAGAGAAGGGAAGGCTCAAGAGGGAGGCTGAGTACTTCCAGCTCCCGGACTTGGTCAAGCTCCTGACTCCCGACGACAACAAGCAGAGCCCCGACGATTATTGCCACAGTGACTACGAAGAGGTGTCCCAAGGCAGTGACACGAGAATATGCCCCCCATCGCTCCTGCCGCCGGATCGCAAGTGGGGATTCATCACCATCGGCTACCGTGGGTCGTGCACTATTGGCAGGGAGAGCCAAGCAGATGCAAAATTCAGGAGGGTCCCTAGGATTTTGGTTTGTGGAAGGATTTCTTTGGTCAAAGAGGTTTTTGGAGAAAGTTTGAATGAAAGCAGAGACCCGGACAGGGCTCCTGAAAGGTACACCTCCAGGTTTTATCTCAAGTTCAAGCACCTGGAGAGGGCTTTTGACATGTTGTCCGAGTGTGGATTCCACATGGTGGCCTGTAACTCCTCGGTGACGGCTTCCTTCGTCAACCAGTACACAGACGACAAGGTCTGGTCCAGCTACACCGAATACGTCTTCTACCGTAAGTACCAGGCGCGTGGGGGCACCGGAGCCCGTGCTCTGGCTGCTCCCGGCCCCTGAAGGTGCATTCCCGCAGCGCCCGCCGCACACCGAGGCTGTGCCTAGATCCGGGGGGATGCGTTTCCGTGTGAGCTGTGGGGGTGAAGCGGGGCTGAGCTCGGCGGGTCGGGCCTGGCTAGGTGGCAGCACAGACTGCCGAAAGCGCCGTGCCTGTGCCTGCAGGACGCGGTCCCTCTGGCGCTGTAAATCAGCACCCGAGTGCCGTGCACGATTCCCGGGACGTGTGGGACTCAAAACGAGGGTGCAAACACTGTGGAATTCATTACAGAAAAGCTTCGACTGGGATTCACTTTGCAAAGGTAATAGCGGCTTGATAATAATCAGGCACAAGCAGCCAAGCCATCTGTCAGCAGCCCCGGCACGCTTCCACGCAGGGAAGGGAAAACACAATTCCATCCCTCTGGCTGCATTTCAGCGGGGCCCTCTCAGAGGCAGCTGCTGTGCTCTGGAATGGGGCTCAGAGCAGAGAGGGGCAGGGGCTGTGCCTGGTTATGCAACGTGGAACACCCAGTGTCCTCTCCAGGAGAGGTGTGTGCCCTGCTTCCCGCAGTCACGTCGGATCCACACCGCTCCGCTGGTTTGAGCCACGAGCGCTCAAGGGCTCATTAACTTCTGAGCTGATACCCAGGTACAGGCTGGTTACCAATGGTAACACCGGGGTAATCTGGATCCTGTGAGTCTGTATCAGAAAATCGTTCCACAATTGCTGTGCTGAAACATTTGAGAGGTTCGTGAGGCTGTTTTCCTCCATTTTCATTTGAGGAGGATGAAGGATGGAACACTTGCCCCATCCATCAGCTGTAGCCAGCTTTGGCCGGTGGCCTTGGGATAGAGGGATAGAGGGATAGAAGGATAGAGGGATAATGCTTGGCCAGCAGAGCTGCCACCCTGGGTGTGGTGCTCACAGTGAGCAGGCTCCTGGCACGGGGAGCTGACAAAAGTTTTCGATGGAAGATGCATCAGGAAGTGAACAGTTTGGGTGTAATTCCGTGGATTCAGCGCCATCTACTCTTGTGTGGGGCTCAACAGGCAGCCCTAATCTGCTTATGCAATGAAGCTTAAGTTAGCATCCTGAAAAGCCATCTGGGTTTTTGACATCTGTAGATTTACTTAAAATTAGTTTTCTAGCTGGATTTCTTAGCAAAATAGTTCCAAGGTCATGGATCCGCTTATATTCCAACAGGGATAGATGATTTGTGTTATTAAGAAGCTTCTGCTTGAAATTACAGCGTCTTGTACAAGTTCTAGGGGGAGAATTAATGTAATTAAGGGAATGGATTAGAACAAATTGTGCTGGCATTTATATTTAAAATAAGGAAAAAATATAAGTTCTTTATAGGCACAATGGTCTCTGCTAATTGAAGAGAGGATGAATGTGGGTTTTCCCTGAATTGGCTCCTGATTTTCATATTTTTCAGATTTTTACCTTCAAGGATTGCTCACTGCTCCCACATCACTACAGCCAGGGTAGGGACCAAGAGGAGAGGTACCTTAGAAATTTTGGAGGATAAAAGTCCATAGCAGGTGTCACAAAATCGTCTCTCATCAGTTAAATCCAATTAAAGTTCCTGGAAAGATTCCTATCCAGTTCAGCAGGCTTTGGATTTGTCTCTTATCAGTTTTGTGGAGTTTTGACACTGATACAGGCTCAGAGATGGATTTTTCAGAGGGTCCTTCCCCAGGTAAAAGCCAAAGCTGTGCTGTCAGATGAGTCTTTCTTGTCCCAACCCGAGTGGTTCAGTTTTGCCTGGTGCCGCTGCTGCTGTGCTGGAGCTCCTGCTGCAGATCTTCCCTGGCCCCACACTCAGGGCTCCCTGCAGCTGATGCACCTGACAGAAGGCTCTAGAATTCACCTGGAGCAAAAGAATTCCCTCTCCAAATCTCCTGAAGTAATTTCATTCCAATTGTCCCAAAGCCATTTCATTTGAAACTTTGAGGACCAATAAAATTGACATCTGGCTTTGCAGTGGAACATGGCATCTCCTCTGCAGCTGCTTAGCCGTAATTATTTATTTAGATGCTGCCAACTGTGTCTCTGTAAGCATTAATCCATCAAGCTGCTGTGAGCAGGTTAATGGGCCTGAACCTGGGAGGTGTCTAACACAACTGGAGAGGCAGAGGCAGAGGTGGTCTTTGCAGGGCCGCTCAGGAACTCCTGTGAAAGGCCTGTTGGAGGGAACCTTCCCGGCTGGAAAAGGATGATTAGTTCCAAAGAAGGAAGAATACAGGGAGGAATGATGTTTCAATACACTGAGTATATTGTATGCTCCAAATACCACCGGGAAGGTAAATGCCTGTGGTTGGCACGAAGATAAAGATCATTTTTTGTGTGCAAATCCATCTGAAAGTGGCTCAGATGGGCTGGAGGGGGTGTGAGCCGAGCAGCTCTCACATGGGTACAGCGTGTGCTGGTGGAGCACTGCACCATCAATATTGCATGGCCCTTTGTCCCCGTGGTCCCATTTCCGTGCTGTTAAGGGTGAGTGTCGATCAGTGTGTGTTCCCCGTGGAGGAGGGTTTCCCGAAATGCAGGATGTGCCTGGCACAGCCAGCCCGGAGCTGTTTGCTGAGGAGAGGCCAGCCAGGAATGTGGATAACAGGGGCATAGCTGGGCTCCAGCCAGCCCCAAATGGGCCAGGGCACAGCAGGGGTTGGAAATGGGCTGGGGTGGGCCAGTGGAGCCACCCCTGAACAGTTCTGTGACACACAGCTCCTGCAGGGGTGGGCACGGGGCACTGCCGGGCTCCTGCTCACAGGAGGTGAGAGCTGAGGGTCTGCTCGTGCATTTCCTTTGCCTCCAGTTTCTCCTATGGCAAAGACATTTCCTCTGATTTTCTACTGGCTATGGCTGGATTTCTGACTGGAACCATTTTGTGGGTTCCCCCCCCAACTATTGCTTTAATGATCTTAATGTAAAACCTCATCACCAAACCCTCTCATTTTCGAAGAGGGTGAACAGCCCCTGCTTGGGTCTTCATTTTCATGTGTTTTCAGCCTTTACAATGTGATGAACTGAAAGTGTGCACTTGAACGTGTGGTGACCATGGTGCTGGGGCAGGGGGTGTGACAGCAGCCGCTCAGCCTTCCACAGCCTGGTCCCATTCCTGGGCTGTGGCAGCGCCGTGCTCCTCTCCACCATAACCTACAGACCAGCACTCTCTGCCTCCTTCCAATCCCACAGCTCTGCCAGCACTGGGGGTGACACTCGGCACGTGGCTGCTGGGATTGCCAGGAGAGCAAAACAGCAGGGTGGGAAAGGAGGAGGCCTGAGCTTCTGACAGCAGTGCTGTGACACAGCGGGATGTGTGTGCCTGTGCCTGCGGGGCAGCTGGGACCTCAGTGACACGGCCAGGCATGGCATGGCATGGCATGGCATGGCATGGCATGGCATGGCATGGCATGGCATGGCATGGCATGGCATGGCATGGCACGGCATGGGATCAAACTGCCTGTCAGCCCCATCTCCACGTGGCCATTGCCACAACACCCCAAAGCCATGTCCCTTCTCTCTGAGAAGGGCTCCCAGTGCAGTGGGCTCCCTGAGCCACTCACAGCACGTTGGGGACATGTTGTCTCCCCGGTGTCACACCAAGCCCCTGCTCCTGCAGGCCCCGTGCTGGCTCCATTTGCTCCAGGGACCCTGTGGATGCTGGGGCCTCACCCTGCTCTGTACAGAAGGAGCTGGCTGGGTGTGCCTTGGAGCTGCTGGCAGGAGGCTGATGTGCAGAGATGTTTGTGAAGTAGGTTTCAGAGTATCCTGGGATAAACAGATGAATCCTCTTGGGTGGGGATGTGCAGGAGGAAGCAGAAATGTCAGGCGATATTCCCTGATGCCCGTCTGTTGGACACGATTCCCTGGGATAATCCTGGTGTCTGTTATACAAGAGGATCCATTTGGGATTGCTGCAGCCAGCTGGGGCCTGTCACTGTGCATGTGTGACTGAGCTAAAGGATCCCATACTGATGTGCCTACCACTGACTCATAAATTCATTGTGTGGCAGAAATTTGACTCACAGAACGGAGCACTCTTTGCACAGTGACACCCACAGCTGTGCTGTCAAATGGGCAAGATGTGGGAGAGGAACATCACCCAGTTCTCTTTAAACTGATAGTGTCACATGATCCAGGGGCTGCTTCTGTCTGGTTTTAAATCAGTGAAGATCAAAATGACCGCAAAGTGAGCAAAATGAAGTCTAATCCAATGAATAATGCAAGCTTCTTCCCTGCTGACAGGAGATGTTTCTGTTTCCAGGTAATTATTGTCATCATTGATGCCTCTGGCCCCTCTTGCCAAAGCAAACCCTCTCACCAGGATGATCATCTGCAGGTGGTGGGGCTGCAGTCAGCCAGGTCTGTCAGCATGTTCATGGCTGAAGGACCTTGCTCCGAGCTTTTTTGCTCTCCCAATTTGTCAGGGCAGACTGAAAAACCAGGAGAGTTGTTGATTAGAGTCACTCCATAGATGAGAAATGCTGATATTTATTGGAAAGCAGTTGTGTCAAATCTGATGGTCGGATTAGGCCGAGAATCTGCTGCTCAGTGAGTAAGCAAAGCAAAAGCTGATAAAAGAGTAGGTTGGGTTTAGGGCTCAGAGTTCATTCTAACAGTATATGGACAGTGATGTTGAAGAACCAGCAAGGATGGCTTTGGGTCCTGGCCTTTGTCTCTGCCCAGTATTCACTGGGAGCTGGTTACCTGCTGACCCCCTGGGTGTGATCTTTATGGACTGTGATGTTTCTGGCAGGTGTGAGCAGCACTGTACAGAGCTGTTGCTCCTGCTGCAAGCACCTCGTGGGGCTGGGAGCCCTCCCTCTGTCACAGCAGCTGCACAGCAGCCAGGCAAGGACGAGCCTTGTCCCTGTGTCCCAGTCTGTGCCAGCGTCTGTGGGGGAAGGAAGGGGCTCTGTGGGTGAGGACATAAATCAGCACTGCCTGCAGAGGCGTAGAGCGGGTTGTGGCCTGGAGTTTGGGTTTTCCCTCTCCTCCCAAGCTGCCAGGAGGGCAGAGTGCCAGGGGCACTGGAAGCACTCCCATGGGGCTGGGTGGAACCAGGGCCTGGCCGTGGGCACAGGCTGTGGGCACAGGCTGTCCCCAGCCACCACTGCTGCCACAGGGCCAGCGGGGTGGGACTGGAGGCATGGCCTCCCCATGGCACTTGCAGTGCTGCTGCTGCTCTGTGATCCAGAAAAAGACCATAATGACTAAAGGATTAACCAAGGAGGGCTGGCATTTAGGAGAAAAAAAAAAATCAATGTATTTGAAAGTGCAGCCTTGAGCTGGCTGATTGCCAGGAGCAGCACACGAGGTCCCACAGCCCCATTTCGGGAGGCTGAGCAGGGTTTGCTGCGATGAAAGCAGATGTGTGCCAGGGAGGGGTGTGCCTGGTCTGCTGCCCTGGGATGGCACAATCCTGGGTGGAGGTGGCCCCGTGTCCCTGGGCTGGGGCTGAGGAATGGCTCCCACCAGCCCCTTCCTGCAGCTCCCTTCAGCCTGGTGAGGTCTGGCCTTTTCCAAAGTCTGTTGAAATGTAGCTGTGGGTCTCAGGAAAACAGAATCAGAAAGAGTGAAGGAGTGTAAATAAGAAAACACAACACGAGATTTGCCGTTCAATAAATACCAGCAACATATTGTGCACACAGACAAACACTTCCTTGCAGGTTGGGTTTTTTCTGTCCAGCCATCCTGGATTTGTTTAATTTGGTAACCACAATATTTTCTCAGTTTCTTCTCTTTTTTCTTTCGGCTTTTCAAGATCAAGGCTAATGTACAATAAATATGGAGACATGAAGCAAAATCTAAATTGCATCTTTGCACACAGAAAGAAGAACCTTTTTTTCTTTGAGCTTTCTTGCCCAAAACTGTATTTTTGGTGAAGGAAGAAAATAGACTAAAGTACTTTAGACTTGGTGGGATCACTTCAATTGTCGTTGAGGTGTAATGCTGCCTGAGCTGGCCAGACCCAAGAATCCTGTGGCAGTGATTCCCCTGCTACTTTCAGACTGCTCAAGTTAATTCTGGAATACACTCAAACATTGCTGCCGTTATTGGGCCTCCTCATGCTGCTCCCAGTGCTTGAGGAACAGTGGAGCTCAAGCCCCAGATGTGATGGGGTGAGGGAGGGTGGTGTTTGGCTGATCTGGGAAGTGCTGAACACCCGGAACTCGTCCAGGGCCACTCTGAGGACTCAGGTGTGACATGAAAGCTCGGTGCCGGAGGTGCCGTGTCCCTTCCCCGGCTCAGCGCAGGAGCCGGGCGCTATCCAGGCTCATGGTCCTGACTGACGCCTTCCCAGCAGCTCTTATGGAGAGGGAATTCTTACCAGGGCGTGGAGCGACAGGACTTCCAACCCAAACCATTCCATGGTTCTATGATTCTGTGAGCTCTGGAACAAATGTCCCTTGGAGTGATTGTCCCTTGGCTTTATCTCTGATAGCAGGGGCTGAGTAAATGAAATAGAGAATGCCCACCAGAGTCCTGGGTGAGCTGTTTTCCTTAGTTTTCCCAAAGCAGCTTGCTAAGTTAGCTGTCTAATAATGTCTGAAGGAGAGCGAGGAGTCTGGAGTTGTTAGAATTGTTTTGCATTTCAGTAGCTGGTCCAAGCTGTGTGGAAATGCCCATAAATGTAAATTGGTCAATTGGAGGGTGACCCTGGTGACCCCTCTCTATCGACTCTCACTCATGTCCTTCCCATCCAGGAGCTGTTCATACATCACTTGTGTTACAAATTTCCCCGCACTGCCTCTGAGTCTCCTAACGATGTGATTAACGATTTCCAGGAGCTCATTGATTAGCTGTTAGGGCAGCTAAAATATTCCTCTACCAGAAACAAAGTGAGGAGAACTGTGGCCATCCTGCTTTGCAATCCGTCCTGGAAACTCTGCTGCTGTGATGCCCCTGCTGCTGCCACGATGCTGCTCAGAGCCAGGGCTGCCCTGGCCCTGGGACCAAGGGACATCCAGCAGCAGTGGGATGAATCCAGCAGCTTGGAATTTCTCCTTTAAATCACTCTCACTTTTCTTTCTCTCAGATCAGTGGAATCACATCATTCCTGCTCACAAAGTTTGTGGGTACCCCATGTGTCAGTGAAACTCCTTGGCTTTGATAAAGCAGTGGATTGGGTGGAAATCCTTCCATCAGGGATGTTCTGAGCAGTTCTGTAGAAAAGACTCACCTCACTTGGTGGGGTTTAGGGGATTTTTGTTTGTTGGGAGATTTTTTTGGCACAATTCCTACATTTCTGACTCATGGTGGGATTCTTGGGGTTATCCTCTGCAGGGCCAGGAGCTGGACTTTGGATGATCCTCGTGGGTCACTTCCAACTCAGGACATTCTATGATTCTATGAAAACCTTGAAAATAAACTCCTTTAAATCCACCTTGGAATATTTCCAGAGCTGTGCTCCAGCACAGGGCTCTGGAGTGTGTTGGAAAGTGAGTACAACATCCCCAAACACTAAATTCCAAGGAGGAGAATGATCCTGAGCTGTGGTGTGTGTTCCTAGAGCAGTCTGGAGGGAGCAGCAGCCTGAGGGATGCTCCCACCCTGGATCTGAGCAGGGGCTGCAGCTGGGAACAGACCCAGCACTGCCCTCCTGGCTTCAGGCCTTGGCCAGGGCCTCAAAGTCAAGTTTAGAGAAAAAAAAAACCGTCTGCATATTTTGGAGGAGACTCATTTCAAGACTTCAGATTGAATTTCCATCAAACTGAATCAGAGTGTATTTTTACAGGGGAATTAAATCAGGCTGAAATAGAACCCAGTGGAACATGCTGATTTTGACTGAATTTTGCACTTTAAATATTTTCAAAGCCAAAAGCTCCAAGCAAAGCTTGAGTGAACAAAGACCACACCACCAGAGAGCTTGGGAAAGTGTTTGTGCTCCTGTGAAGGGAATGTCACTGGAAGCTCAGGGCTTTCACTGGTGTGGGCAAGTCCAGCACTGGTCCCGTGCAGGATCTCAGAGGCTGATCCCGAGGCAGGCAGGTGAACATGGCTTATTGCAAACCTGGTCTTTGATGCTCCTATAAAAATGTGATTTTTGAGCAGCACTTACATTAATGTACCACCAGGATCCACGATGGGGCAGTGCCATTGCCTCAGTGTGTTGTCGTGTGGCAGCTGAGCGTAGGGGACAACACCGAGGTGCCTCACTGAAGATCTCAAACCCCCTTGTTCTAATGTGCCAAAATCAGTAACAAGGAGTTTGAGGAGTTACTGCTTGTTCTAAAAGTACGTTGGCTTTGGTTTTCTTTGGTTTTCTCTCCTGATCATCAGTCAGTGCAGGGAACTGGGCCTCAAGAGGCTGCCTGGTGCTTTTTCCTTTGGTTTGATATTGCAGCATAATTGTGGGGAAAATAAATGACCACTGTCCTCCTGTGGAATTACAGAGGGAATTCTGTTTCTGAATTAATGGTCCAGTGGTGGTCAGTGGTAACATAATTTTTATGCATAAATAATGCAATTTATTATATTATTTATGCCCTTTCTTGTTGAGGTTATATTTATAGGCAGAAGAGCAGCTCTGAGGAGCTCAGGTTAATGGCAGGAGCTGTGCTGAGCCCAGCAGAGCTGCACCAGCTCCCCCAGAGCAGACCTGGCCCAGCATTTGTGCAGCTGTGCTGCTGCTGGCCCTGGCAGTGTGTGCTCCCATGGGGGCTGGCTAATTGGAAAGGCTGCCATGGAAAATCTCTCAGTGTGACACAGGGAATATATTTAATGTGCTTTAGTTAAGTGCAGCTGGGCTTCCTTGAGAGGTCACTGTCGGAAAAATGTTGCTGAAAACTTCTTGGAAGTTGGGTTCCTTCTGTCTCAGGAGTTTGACTATGACACACTGTCACAGAGTCACAGAATTCCGGGATCACTGAGGTTGGAAAAGCCCTCCCAGCCCATGGAATCCAGGCTGTGCCCATCCCCACCTTGTCCCCAGCCCAGAGCACTGAGTGCCACCTCCAGCCCTTCCTCGGACACCTCCAGGGATGGGCACTCCAAACCTCCCTGGGCAGCCCCTGCCAAGGCCTGAGCACCCTTTCCATGGGGAAATTCCTGCTGCTGTCCAACCTGAGCCTCCCCTGGCCCAGGCTGAGGCCATTCCCTCTCCTCCTGTCCCTGTTCCCTGGGAGCAGAGCCCGACCCCCCCCGGCTGCCCCCTCCTGTCAGGGAGTTGTGCAGAGCCACAAGGTCCCCCCTGAGCCTCCTTTTCTCCAGCCTCAGCCCCTTTCCCAGCTCCCTCAGCCGCTCCTGGGGCTCCAGCCCCTCCCCAGCTCCGTTCCCTGCCCTGGACATGCTCCCACCAGGAGGGCCCCAGCTGGACACAGCACTGGAGGTGCCTCAGCAGTGCCAGCACAGGGGATGGGCACTGCCTTGGTCCTGCTTTAACCCCAGTGCTCTCTCTGCCCCTCTGCTGCTCCTGCCAGCATTGGACACAGTGACTTTGTCTCAATCCTGCCATTGCCTCTTGAGCCACAGCCTCGTGGCTGGAGAGGTTTTGTACCCGGGGCCTGAGGAGACTCCCCTGGGCACTGTTTAACCCAGCCCACATTCAGGCACGGGTGGCTTCACTCTCCCTGGCAGAGCCACAATTACCAGGATGCAAAACCTCTCCTTTCTGGCTGGGAGAGGAGCACTTTCCAGGTATTCTTGATTTCATTAATTTGTGAGCATTCAGGAGAACAAACCCTCTATTCTCTCAAGTCAATGCACTTTTATTATGTGAGGATTAAATCATTGCCTTCCCTCAGAGCAGAGTCTGCAGACAGAAACCTTCTATGCCTTCCCTTGCATAGACAAAGAATATTTAAATAAGGATGCTGATAAAAATGCTTTCACTAGTAAAGACTTGATTAAAGAATCTGCTGCTTTAGAGTCCTGTAGGTGAAGGCAGAAGTCAAGAGGTACCATTTTGTGCAGAGGGATTGAAAAGTTTGTCTTGGTCTGTGGAAAGAGTTTTCACAACTCAGTGACATCTCCAGTGCTGGGGAGAGCCCAGGTCCCAGATCTAGTGGAGGTCACTCATGGGGGAGGATCAAACCCTGCTCTATCTTATTTCCATTTCTAAATCTTAAAAATACTTGACTTGCTAGGAAGCATCAGTGCTCACTTTATACAAGTTTTCTGGGTTTAAGAAGTCCAAGTAATTTTCCCTGTGCTGAAACTCGAAGGACTGGAGCTGATGCATTTGAAAGTGTCAATAATTGCATCCCTTCCCTCCAGCAGCAGCCCACGTGTCCCAGGCAGGCTGGAACGAGGCAGGTGGCACGTTGGCAGCCAGGCCCTGCTCATGTGGGAGGATGACAGATTTGCCCACCTCTCCCTCAGCATCTCCTCAGCCTCTTTGGTTCCAACAGATAAAGGGAGGGATTCAGGGCTGGCTGAGGCTGCTCTGTTCCCGTCCATGGGGGGGTTCCCATCCCCCTGAATGCCTGTTGCACGCTGTGCCAGGCCCAGACAAATTCACTGCAGGAGCACAGGGCCCTGAGTTTGTGTATCCAGCAACAGCAGACTCGGGATCAAACCAAGCCTGGCTGCAAGCAGGCAGCAGCCCTGGCTCCCACAGCAGCCCTGGCTCCCACAGCATCCCTGGCTCCCACAGCATCCCTGGCTCCCACAGTGTCCCTGGCTGCTGGCAGCAGAGCAGCCTGGGCTTTGTTTGAACTTCGCTTTTCCAGCTTTTGCTCATGGCTCTGGTACAAACACCATCAGAATTCCAGCCTGGGGCAGAGAGGCTTCAGGGCGACCCAGCTGGGCCCTTCCAGTACCTGCCCATGGCAGGGGTGGCACTGGATGGGCTTTAAGGGTCCCTTCCAGTACCTGCCCATGGCAGGGGTGGCACTGGATGGGCTTTAAGGGTCCCTCCCAGTACCTGCCCATGGCAGGGGTGGCACTGGATGGGCTTTAAGGGTCCCTCCCAGTACCTGCCCATGGCAGGGGTGGCACTGGATGGGCTTTAAGGGTCCCTTCCAGCCCAAACCATTCCACAGCTCTATGACTCCATGATACTGAAATGTGTCTAAAAACATTCACAGATTTTCTTTGCAAGAAGACAATCAACCCACAGACAGTGAGGGAAGAGCAAACCTTCCCCCAAAGCCTTTGGAAGCAGCCTCTGCTGATGGAAATGCAGCGGAAATCCAGCATTCTCCCGAGGAAAGCTAAAAGCTACATGGCAGATAGTAAATAAATAATTGCAGGGAAACGTTGCACATAGATTTCTTGGGGAACAGAACTTAATTAAATTTTGTGAACATGCCTACATAGTTCCATTGATCAGGAAAAAATGGATATGGGCTACGTCTGTAAGATTTACTTGCTTGGTTGTGTTTTGCCTTTCTTCCCTCCCTCAGCTTCTTTCACTTTATATCCTGCAGTGGTGAGGGAGCACATTTCTGGTTTTCCTCCGTGAAGAAATTGATTCTGAGCAGCACAGGACATGATGTATGGTTTGTAACTCTACAATATTGCTAAGCAAAAAAAAAGCACTGAAGAAGGCCATGCAGATATTATATTAATTTCCATTTAAAAATGGATTTCTTCCCACTAGGACCAATAAAAAATATGCAAAGACTTTCAACAGCTTCTCTAGTAATGATTAATTAAAAGATGGGATAAATCTTGCTAGGCTAATTTAGCAAAGTAGGTTTTTTTTGCCACTTCACAGGACATTTTTCGCCATTGAATCCAAACTTATATCTGATTTCACAATACCAGCCACTCTGGCTCTGGCTGGGATCTCAGCATCTGTTTGTCATCACAAACAGAGTCAGGGAGCTGAGTGTGGCTGGTGCCACTCACAGCCACCTCCGTGCCAGCACAGGGCACAGGGTGGGGCCAGGGGCTGGTCCTTCACCGTGGTGGTGACAGATCCCCTTTGGAAGGGCTGAGCTCTCCTCTGGAAGAGCTGCACACGCTGCTCACTCTGCAGGATGGCAAATGGGTGCTGCTGTGGAGAACGAAATAGATTCCATGGGAGCCCAGAGGATTTTTTTTGTGTTTATATTTTACTGCTCAGACGTCCTGCCCAAATTTCCATCGGGGCTGTGAGGGCTCCCGGGGTGCTGCTGGTGGCCTGGGGCTGCTTCCCCCACCCCGGGGAGGAGAAGCCCCTCGTGTGCTTTGCCCTGAGCTGGCTCCAGCTCGTTCCCCTCTCAGTAAAGCCCAGCCCCAGCAGGTGGGTTGGGAAATGAGGGGGCTGCTGTCCTTGCTGCAGGATTGGGAGCTGGCATATTGGTGAGGCATTAAAATTCCGATGGAACAGATGGTGTCAGGTTTGTAACTTATGCTTATGAGATGCAGATGGTCCAAGGAGTGAACTTGTACACCAGTTATTTTTATTTTGAACAGGTTAAGAACAAATTACTCTCTGACTATTGTTGTTACTGCTCTGCTTGTCATTTCTTCTTTCCCTGTGTGTGTTTGTCTCTGTGCACATGTACAAGTCTCAGAATCTCTTTTCCATGGAATGGCAGATTGAAACAGCCCAATTTCTTCCTAAAACTCCTCTCTCTATATTTTATTTACTGTTCCCATGTGCTCAGCCCAGCCTCCTCTGGAAGAACTGGCCCTGTGCCTAGGGCAGGTAGTTCCTGCAGCAGGCTCATGGGGAGGCAGCACTGGCTCCCAAAGCTTCCATGACTCTGCACCTCAAGGCAGGGCTTGCACACCTGGGGGGAGTGAGGGTGGCAGGGCAGGTTTCTGGTCTTGGTTACACTGGAGTAAACCCAGGCTGACCCCGCTTTTACGCCTGTAAGGATGTGATTATCTAACCTTGTCATGAAACACGGGGTTGTATTTTTGTCATAATTTATAAGCTTGTTTAATTTTTTATAGAAAGAAAATACATCTACCGCTACAAATTATTAATGTCCACCTGAATATTTTACACCCACTACACAGCACTAATTTTCATGCAAAGGCCCCAGTGTTCGGCACAGAGCACCTGTGTACATTTTCCAGCCTGCTCCCCCTGTCCCATGTCACACGCTCAGGGAGGGGCCCAGGAGCTCTGTTCAGGTACATCCCCCGTGTGCCAACCTTGGTTGTGCTTTGGCTCCATCTCTGCTGGGGCTGCAGTTGGTGGCACCTCCTGGGAGGGGTGAGGCGTGACATGGCACATTGAGCTGCCTCTTGCAGGAGGTTTGCTGTGTGCAGCTGGTTACAGGGAGCTGGTGCCAGCTCGTGTTGGTGTTTAATTTAGAGCCCAATGCAGAGAGCAGGAGAGTCCCAGACCTCCCTGCAGCTGAAACGAGCTGGAGGTGTTTGAGATCTGTAGATTGGGGAAAACAACATTTCCCAAGGGTTAAAGCACTGAGGAAGTGTCTGCCCAGCTTACTCCTAACAAGGAACATATCACTGAGGGCTGACTGTGATCAAGTGGCTGGGCCAGCAAAAATAAATCTTCATCTGTTCCCTGTCCTTGATGCATTTCCCGTGTCCGTCCCCGAGCACGGCTGCAGGGAAGGGTCCCACAGCCACCCCCACAAACATATGGACAAGGGCAAAGGCAGCAGTGCAGGTGTGGGCTAATCAGGTTCAGTTATTCCTCCCTCGTGCCTGCTGCCATCACTCATCCTCTCTCTCGCATGCAAATGCACAATCACAGATCTCCGTGCTGAAGCCCACGGTGCTCTGAGGGCTCTGTTCCCACCCTTCAAACGCAGCAGGTCTGGGAATGCAGCACTGAGGGGACAGAGGCACCCGGGGACCCCCGATCCCACCTCAGCTCAGGGCCCTCGCTTTGCATTTTTTCTGCTTCCTGGGAAACCGGTGGAGATGTGGAGGTTTTGGAGGGTGCAGTGGGGCTGGCTGAGAGCTGCAGGGAGGCTCGGGGATGCTGGAACACGTCTCCAAAGGCTGTGAGATGCTTCGTCCCAGCAGGGCTGGCACGTCCCCTGTCACTGGGGCAGCCACACTGATGCACAAAGGGCTTTTGGGATCCCCTGGAGCACAAAAAATCACCCTCCTACCTCTTTCTGATAATTAGTATTTTCCATAATTATCCCGGGTAAGATGACATTGACCGAGAAGGCCGTGCCATAGCCAGAGGTGTTTGAGCTAATTTGGTTTCCCTCAGAGCAGCCAGGAAGGGCAGGGACTGAGGAGCTGCATTGGCACTGCTCTGCTCCGAGGCTGAAGTACCACCGGGGGCTGGGGGAGTGGGGGTGAGTGATGAATATTTCATGGGCAAACACTACAGCACCGACTCCCATCACATCCTGCAGCTCGTCCCTGCCTCAGACACCGGGCTCTGGCTCTGTGTGCTCTGTGCAGGAGCGGCTCCCTGTGCCCACCCACCCGCACCTTCTTCCTCTCAAGCAGAAATATTTGAAAGTTCCTGTCGCTGCTTCTAAACGAGGGGATTAGAGAGCTCTGAAATGTTAACTTCTTGCACTTTACACTATGTTTGAAACCTTGTCTCCAGCGCTGATCCCATCTCTCCACCCCTCGGGAGACCCCCAAGCTGGTGGGGCCTTGGTCTGCCCCCGGGGTCCTGCAGGGAGCAGAGTACAGCCTTGCACTGCTCCTTTGCTCTGCTGGGAACACTGGGACCCTGCTCCTGGACATGTCCCATGGCCCTGGCCGTGGGTGCTGCTCGCCCTCTCCTCTCACTGTTCCCGAGCTGGCACGGGGCTGCTCCATCCTCCCTGCCCATTCCCACATCCATTCCCCCTGTGCACATTCCTCTCCTGCCTGCACCGAGCTGTTCCTGAGCTGGGGCTGGGCTGCTCCATCCTCCCTGCCCATTCCCACATCCATTCCCCCTGTGCACATTCCTCTCCTGCCTGCACCGAGCTGTTCCTGAGCTGGGGCTGGGCTGCTCCATCCTCCCTGCCCATTCCCACATCCATTCCCCCTGTGCACATTCCTCTCCTGCCCGCTCCCTGCCGGCCGAGTCCGTGGGATTCTTGTCCCACACAGCTCTTCCCACGAGTCCCTGCATCTCCGTCTCCATCTCCATGGCTTGGAGTCAAGCCAGGCCTGAAATCAGTGTCAGTATGTCTGCCAAAGAAACCAAAACTGAGTTCCAAGTGTCCGCTGTGCTCTTTGGTGACATGGACCATCACAGTGGGGCCAGGGAGATTTTCCTGTACCCAAATTTCCTGCACCTCACCCTGTCAGGTTTCTCCACTGCAAGGAATAATAATCAGTATGTTTTGTGAGTCAAGTAAATGGAATAATAAGTGAAATATCAGAGACACTGGAAAGTGTTTGCTCAGCTGGAGTGACAAACTTCAGTCCCACACTATTTTTTGTTTGCAGATGCAGCTTTTACAGACCATGGCTATAGGACAGATTAAATATTGTTTGAAAAAGTGATCAGAGATTTTGTTTGCAGCTGTGCTGTAGCTCTTCTCCAAACATTGGAAGGATTTTAAATTGGTTTGTATTGATAATGGTACTGTAATGCCTTTCCTTGCTTGTACAGATCATCAGTGGTTTAATGTGCTTATTCCCAAGGGATGCAGTGACTGAAAAGAAGAGATTAAGATAAACCCTAAAGAATGTTTCGTGTGGGAAAATTGTATTTCCTTTAAACAGGCTTTGTGTAAGGCGTTGGCTTGTATTTGTTAGTGCTGCTGTGAGCAGTGGGCGCAGCCAGAGCTTGGTGATCCCTTTCTGCCACACTCTCAGCCCCAAAGCAGAAAGAAGATCCAAGTCAGGGATATTCCAAGGGCCTTTCAGAAAAGGCTGTTCCCACCGCGTGCTCTGGGCTGGTGGGTTGTGCCCACACATTCCTGTGCCTGTCCCTGTGTTCCCAGCAGGGGCCGGGCTGTGGGGGCCCTGGGGCTGCAGTTCCAGTCCAAACCTTCCCCTCCCAGCTGGGAATGCAAACAGGGAGGTCTGGGCTGTGTGTGCTGCAGTGCTCTGGGTGGCTCTGGCTGTCACAGCCGGCTCTGTCCTGCTCCGTGCCAGCACTGGGACACAGCCACTCCAGAGACTCGTCCGCCTGGATAAATTCATAACGACACCGTTTGCCAAAAGCTGTTTGGATGTACAGGAGTCACATCTTTACTGAGCTGTTCTGAACACGTCCACCTGGATACAACCTCACACAAAACAGGCCCCTTCTGCAGGACAGGGACACGTCCCGTATGTCCCCAGAGAGGCTGAATCCATGTGACGAGCCCCCGCTCACGGCCCTTGGAGCTGATGTGTTCCAGCCACGAGGTCCTGAGGAAAAATGGATGAACCTGCCTGTGGCAGCAGGACCAGGATTGCTGAGCCCATCCACCAGAGGGGCTAAAATAATTTCAGTGAGACCGTTATCGGGTTTTCAGCCTTCCTAGCTGAAGTTTGTGTTGGTGTGTGTTGCACACCCTGACAACAACGAGCCAAATAACACCTGTGTAACTGTGACCGTCCCAAAGCCACCAGCAACAGTTCTGCTTCCTACAACAAGGGAAGCTCTCCTTGGTTTTGGAACTGTTGGTTAAATACAGGATGACACAAACATGTCTTGTCGCTGTGTTTTCTCCTCCATGCCCTTGGCTCTGGGCAGCTGGATGGGGACAAAGCTCAGCTCAGGCCAGGCTCAGGAGCAGCCCGGGAACTGGCAGTGCCCTGTGGATGTGACACTGGTTTTGTTTATTGCACTAAAAATACGATAAAAATCCCACATAACCAATATTTCAGCTGATCAGAACTGGCTTATTTGTTGGTTTTTATTGATGCTCTGATCTCTGGTGAGAAAATAATTGGCTTAAGCAGCAGAAGCCTATTCCATCTAAACCCCGTGACAGCTTTGTTCGGTGACAGCAGTAGGTGACCCTGCTCTGAGTAAACAAACAAACACTCTCACTTATGTACCAATTATGTGTTATGGAATGGAAACTCTGAAGTACCCGCTTTGCTTTGCTCTAATTATTGTGCTGCCTGCCTGCATATGTCTCCACTTGGTTAATTGCAATTTCTAAACTCTGGATTGCACTGTGGGATATGGGCTGGTCAGAGCTCTGTGGGAGGGCAGCCGTGCCTGGCAGCAGCTGGACATGTGGGTATATATTTCAGTATATTTATATATATTTTATATATCTACATTTAGCCACTGGCATTGGCTCATCTGTGCAGAGCATGGTGTTAACAATGCCAGGGCTCTGGGCTCAATCTCTATATGGGCCATCCACTTAAGGATTGGACCAAATGGTCCTTGTGGGTCACTTCCAACTCAGAATATTCTGCCATTCTGTCATTTATCAAAGGTTGGGCTTGGTGATCTTGGAGGTCTTTCCAACCTTACTGATTCTCTGCTTTAACCTACAGGCAGCCCTGGGGAGCACAGGGCAGCACTGAGCTCTGTTTAACCCAGGGAGGGTGCAGAGGCCAGCCCTGAGCTCTGCAGTCCCTCCCCAGCTCCACGGCAGTGCCAGGGCAGGGTGGCAGCAGTGCCTCCCCTGTGCCAGCACCACGGGGGACACGGAGTCACAGCCCGAGTCACTGCGTACAGTGAAGTTATGTGAACTGAACAGGCAAGGATTCATCTTCTATAAATAAATGGCTTTGTTTCCCCATGTCATTTATTTTTGATAGATGGCTCAGCCGTGCGGTTTTTTAGCAGCAGGAGAGAGCTCCTGCACCCCCCGGCACAGTCAGAGCTGCTGAGGCCTGAAGGAGCTGATTTCAACCTCCCGAGAGTCTCTGGGTCCCCCCACCTGTTGCTGGAGCTGAGCCTGCCTCTGTCTCTCTCAGGGAAGCAGCCCCTGCCCTCCCTGCAGCCCAGCTCCCCGGTGGGGCACAGCTCTGGGTTCCAGGGCAGCCCGTGGGGTGTGGGGAGCGCTGCCCAGGGGGCACAGGAGGCTGCCTTCGAGGGAATGTGCGATTGGAACTCTGCTCTTAGTTGGAATAGGCACTTCTCAGCTGCTTTGGGTATTTACGCCTGGATTTTTGACCTGGTTTGTTTTCAAGATAAACTGAACTTGAGAGGTTTTTTGTAGAGAATAGGTCCTGTGCCTGTTTGCATAATCTGGAAACACATAAGATACGTTCTTGTGGTTGTCTGTGCAGGGCCAGGAGCTGGACGTCAGTGATCCTTGTGGGTCCCTTCCAACTCAGGATGTTCTATAACTTTATTTCTTTATGATTTTACTGTATGATCAGCCGAGTTATTTTGCAGACCGAATACATTTGTTGCTCAGATGAGAACACAGAGAACTTGAGCAGTGTAGAAATGCAATTTCCTGTTAGGGTAATCTGTAGGCACATACAAATGTTCCCTGAGAAAGCCCAAGGTAAAGGAGCTGGAGAAGACAAGCTGCCTGTGCCTCACCTTGCAGGGCAGTGCCAGTGAGCCACTGTCACCCAGCTGAGGTATTTGTACAGCTCCAGCTGAGACCTGCAGAGCCCTCGGCCCCTCTGAGGGGCTCTGCCCTGGGCCCAGGGTCCCTCAGAGCCCAGGGTCTCTCAGAGCCCAGGGTCCCTCAGAGCCCAGGGTCTCTCAGAGCCCAGGGTCTCTCAGAGCCCAGGGTCTCTCAGAGCTCAGGGTCTCTCAGAGCCCAGGGTCCCTCAGAGCCCAGAGTCTCTCAGAGCCCAGAGTCTCTCAGAGCCCAGGGTCCCTCAGAGCCCAGGGTCCCTCAGAGCCCAGGGTCCCTCAGAGCTCAGCCCCCCGAGCTGCTCCTCAGCCATCCCAGCCCCTTCCTGGCTCTCCCCGCTGCCTTCTCAGCTCTCCCTTTAACCTACATCTGCAGTGAGACAATTTTTTTTCCTCAACAAAGTCCAACAAGGCTGGGCTGTCTCACAGAAGCAGTTTTGTTAGACTTGTACTTGCATCTCTCATTCCCCCTCCGGTGTGAACGTTCCTCAGATAACACAGCTCACATGAAAAGACTTCTTCAAATTCTTTAAGTGCACATTAAAATGCAAATCGGCCTTCTTATTAAAGACTTCTGGAAGTTCTCTGACAACACATTTAAATGCAAATCAGTGAAACGTAGACTCAATATTAAAATCCAAACAATTACTTGATCCACATGCTGAAATTAAAGTGGGACCACATTCTATGTCTCCATAAAACCAGTGGCCTTTTCAGCAGCACACGGGAGGCAGCTCTGAGTGGGGCTGCCCTGGCTTTCTGAGGGGCAGGAGGGGCCCAGGGTCACTGAGCTCTCCTGTCCCACCACGGGGATGTCACAGGTCTGGGCTGTCTTTGTGACACAGAGCTCCCGACACGGGTCTGGACCGGTGCAAAGCCAACGCCCGGGGCATTTCTAACAAAACCCCCGTGATGGCACCGGGTCCTCTCTTTGTCCAGTTTGGATGTCACCAATGTGCAAATGCCCCCGGGAGGAGCCAAGGCACAGCTCTGGAGCTCTGCCCCTGCAGGTGTGGGGTCATCAATATCCAGGAGATAAAGTGAGAGTGTGTGAGGCAGCAGCACAGACCATTAAAATCCCCTTAATAAGTAAGAAGCCATAGCTGGATTTCGAATTTTTCCTCAAATTATGCAGTCTGAGGTTAAAGCTCTACTCCCAGCCAAAGTGCTGGTAATTATTTGATGGAATTTTAGTGGGCATGGGCTGAGGCCAGTTCTAAAAGCTCGGGGTGTCAGGGGAGGCAGCTCAGCTGAACACATCTGATCTGCTTTATTTTAAAGTATGATAATCCATTAGGAACAACAGGCTTTAACTGTCTTTAAATCTGAATGAGGCCCTTTTGCTTTTGCTCTGCTGTGCTTGTGACGTTCCTGCAGAAAGACTCAAGAGGAGCAAAAGATGCTTTTCCACCACTCTTTTTTTTCCCTCTCTGAATTTATTCGTCTGTTTCCCCTCAGGCTTGGCTTTCAGAGCTCAGTGAGTGAGCACTCACACGGTGTGACAGGGAGAGGCAGTGCTGGGACTGCAGAGTGCTGCCCACCACGCCATGGCAAGCATTTCTGTGGTGGGGCTTTTCTCCTGGTTTCTTTCAGACTTTCCATTTGGAACATGGCTGTTTTGTCTGAAAATACTGTGTCTTATTTCTCAGACAGTGTTGTTTGGAGGGCAGTGAAGATACTGAGGTACGCCAGGAATAGGAGACTGATGTGTTTGGGAAAAGCACTGCCCCCGGAATAGGGGACTGATGTGTTTGGGAAAAGCACCGCCTGCAGGGTGGGCTTAGAGCTCGATTGGAACAGCCCCTGGTGACTCTTGGGCTGGTTATTCACACGTAGTTGGAATTATTTGTATTATCATCTTGAGACAGGCTGAGGGAACAGGGGACAGTGCAGGGTCACTCCTCTCACTGGGTCATATCAGTTTTAATTGCTGGCTGGTGTGTAGCCACATCTGAGGCTTCTCCAAGAGAAAAGGGGGATTCTTTTCTCTCATGAATTGGAGATCCCACAAACAAGCTTTGCCAACACCAACATTTTATTTATTTGGGGTATTTGAGGGATCTGAAGCTCTGCTTTTGTTGGATCTTTTATGTCATTTCATGTGCTAATCAGGGCTTTTTAACTTGACTCTGTCACTCAAAAGCTTCTTGATGATGATGAGCAAAATTAAGCTGTTTCACTGCTGAGTGTGTATCATAAGTGAATTTTAATTTTAAAGGAAAAAGTGTGAATTTTTCCATTTTTAAAAGTATGATTATTTTTAAAAGGACCCATAGTGGTATTAGTTAATCTTCTAAGTAAAATGGAATCCAAAGTACAAAATGGATCTGGTTGTTCCCTCTCCTGCACATACCATTTATTACACGAAAATAAATGTCATGCCCAAGTAGATGTGAGTGATGCACAAGGACAAGGTGTCCTGTAGCTGGTAGCCATCAGTATTTGAAAAATGGAAAGAATGGGAAGTGTTTCAGCTGGTGATGTTCATGGGTTCCTTGTCTCTGCCCCACCCTTGACTGCAAATATTTCAGTGTTGGGGAAAATTGAAGATCAGGCCATGAACTGTAAATGAAAATGAATTTTGTATGTGAGTGTGTGGGAGCCCTGGGGAAAAGGGGAAGAATCACAGAATCACTGAGCCTGGAAAAGACCTTCAAGGCCATCGAGTCCCACCTGTGCCCAATCCCCACCTTGTCACCAGCCCAGAGCACTGAGTGCCACCTCCAGCTCTTCCTCGGACACCTCCAGAGATGGGGACTCCAAACCTCCCTGGGCAGCCCCTTCCCACACCTCTAAGAGGTCCCGGGGTGTGCAGAGAAATCCGGAGTTTGTCCCGTGTGAAACCACAGCCGCCTGCTCTGGTTTGGGGGCGATGCCAGCGCGGCCGGGTGAGGAGGAGGAGGAGGAGGAGCGGGACTGTGGGGAAGCGCTGGGGGCAGGCGGGTGCATGGAGGAGCTGGGGGATGCTCCTGAGGCTCCTGCAGCCCGAGGGCCGGGCTGGGTCCATCTGCACTCCGAGCTTCTCGCAGAGTTCCTGCCCCTCGTGCCCCTGACGGGCAGGCGGTGCTGGAGGGGGATTGGGAACGATGGGCACGGTCCCTCCCGTCCCGCACTGCCCGGGAGCTCCGAGCTGCTCCCGTCACCGAGGGATGGAGCCGTTCTCTCCGTGCTGCTGGCTCGGAGCTGCTGAGCGCCTCCGCGGGCCGTGCTTCCTGCACAGAGCTGTGTTCCAGGGACTTGTACCGCACAAGTGCCGGGCTCTGGCTTTTGCAGCTCCAGCCAGCGAGGAGGAATCGCTTCTGCCATTGCCTGCGGGCGCTGAAATCCCTGACATGTGCTCTTTATTATGGGCTTAAGAAGCCTGGAAAATCAGTGCCTCGGCAATCCCTCAGCACAATGCACGTTACTGCAGCCTACAGTGCAAATTAGAGTGAAAAACCGCGTTATTCCTGAGCTATTTGTCCATGGGCTTTGTTGCTAAGTTGGTGCTTTCTCATTCAGAAGGAGACAGAAATGCAAAGTACCCGTCTTCCGTGGGTGCTTGGATCCGTGTGGAGAACATCTGCTTCCCACCACGAGCACTTGGCTTAGCTCTGTTCTACTCCCTGCTCAGTCCCCACATTCTGTATCAACACTGGGAATGGTTTTTAATACTGGGAATGTGTAGAAATTCCTAGAAACGGCCCCTTTTTGGGGTGCCGGCACTGAGAGAGCTCAGCCATCCCACCCATTCCCGTGCAGCTGGGAACGGGAGCAGCTCCGGGAGCTGGGGAAGGCTCTGGCACGGACACGGCCGGACGCTACTCTGGGGGCTTAAAACTCAATTTCTCCCCCTCCCGGAGCACATCTGTGATGCTCCTCTTTAAGAGCTGTTGAGCATTTGCCGTTGCCTTGTGCTCAGCCGTGCCCTGCCGCCCGCAGCGATGCCGTGAGCATCTCCCGGTGTCCCGGCTGCAGCCCCGGGGCTTTCCCGTCCCGTGCGGGTCCCTGCGAGCCCAGCAGTGGCTGCCGCATTCCCTGATGGGATCCTTATTTCCCTTCCTCCCCTCTCCCTGTGACCTTTTTGTCCCGAAGTCACCTCTCCGCGTGCCCGTTCTCTCTTCCCGTTGGCCCTGCTCTCGCTTTCCCCTGTGGTGCAGTGAAAGATATTTCCATTTTCCTATTGAATTTCCACTCTCTGCTTGACCCGGCTTAGGAAACAGCTACCCTTGGGCTTTATTGGAGAGTTCTGGGGGAGGAAAAGCCCAGCACGGACCGAACAGTGCCCGGTTCAGCGTGTCCCACTTCCCCCTCCGCCCTGCCGGGGTAGGAAAAGCCTTTCTCCCGACAGAAACTGCCCAGCCCCCTCGACATGCCCTGGAAAACACAACCCAAACACATTTTCCATAATGATCCCGGAGCAGCAGTCAATATTTAACAGTAGCTCTTTCAAGCTGCTTTCTGGGCTCCGAGGAGAATTCCTAAAGAAACAGTTTGTAGGAAATGTATCGGAAAATTAACTTTGTGTTCATCAACACGTCGTTAACGGCTTTCTCACTCTAACAATCAAATGTCCCCTGATTGTTCCCATCTCGGAGAAAGGTGAAGGCTGGCACCCGGCAATCTGTTCTCCCTTCGTTTGCTCGTGGCAGTGCTGGTCCCGGGGGACTGCGGGTTCCTGATGGGGGGGCAGTGCAGGAAAAGGCATCTGCTATGTTCCTGAGCCTGTTTACAGCACCGAGTCCAGAATCTATTTGGGTTGGAAGCGATGAATTTTTTAAAAAATTTGTTTTTACAAGAAACAGGCATCATTCATGATTCCCTTTTGCCTTTCTCAGTTTTCCTTGCTTCTCCTTCCCAGGCTCCTCAGCCAGCCAGTGCATCTCTTTTTCATCTCCTCCTGCATTTTCTGGCATCTCTTCATCCTGTGTCAGCCTCCTCTGCTGCATCAAGAACATAATCTTTTATTCTATTTGGTTTTGGATGCTGGTCCTCAACTGTATGATTTGCTAAAGGAGCCAAAGTTTAGTTTTTCTTTTACTTGCGTGGGATCAACGCAAATTCAAACCACCTCCACCACCCCCATACCATTTTTTTGAGTCATGAGTGAGTTGCCTTGGAGCCTGCGACTTCTCTCCGTTGCTCCCTGTGAATAGTGACAGCCAGAATTGTGGGATAACTTGGCTGATGGTCCCCAGAGCCACACTCCTGGAGGCTGGCAGGGCTGGTACTCACAGGGATGAAGGGCTTGCAGCTCCTTCCCCACCTGGCCACTGCTTTGGGTGCCAGGATGAGGCTCTTCCCCAAAAGCCCTGGGGAGGCCACACTTCCCACAGGGGTCTCCAGGGGAACAGCCATGGGTGCTCCAGCCCTGGAAGCGTCCAAGGCCAGGTTGGAGCAACCTGGGATAGTAGAAGGTGTCTGTGCCCATGGTAGGGGCTGGAATGGGATGAGTGTTAAGGTCCCTTCCAACCCAAACCATCCTGGGATTCCATGATAACCACAAACTCCATTTCAGGAGAGAGGAAGGAGGTAAAGCAGTTTATGGTTGTGAGGAAGAGGAGGCAGAGAAAAGGTTTGCAGGGAGACACGGAGGTGACACCTGCAGCTGTGACCTTTCCCAGGATCTTCTGGCAGCGTGTGAACGGCAGGAGGGTGGAGCGGCCAAAGAGAAGAATTTAATAATTACAGAGATGGGATTTTGTTTACCAGGAAATAGCAGAGAGGGCATCTTCAGTCCTTGGGCCAAAGAACTGGCATGGTGTGGATGCAGCCAGCCCATCCCAGCTGAGGATGATGCCAAGCCATGGCACTGAGTTATTTGTGTGATCAGGATGTTGACCCCAGTGATGGAGAGAAGTGTGTGGTGAAGCTGGAAAGAGAGAGGGGCCTCTTCAGTGTCCCCAGCCCTGCAGGACAGACCTCCCCAGGGCTGGGAGGGTGCCTGGGTTTGGGGGTTGAACTGAAGGAGAGGTGTCTGGAGCTGAAAGATGCATCTGTGAGTCATCAGCACAGAACTGTTAATTAAAGATGTGTTGAGGGATGAAATTACGCAGAAACGAATGAGAAGCAAAGACAAACAAATCAGTTTGGGAACTGCACAGAAAGCTAACGAAGCTGTGGGAGAGGATTCTCCAGATGATGGATTTCAGGAGGGATTTCGTGTCAGGATGTGGGGTTTGGAGGAGAGGAGCTGTCTGAACCCCTGTGTTGGAGGGCTGACAGAGGTGCCTCCTCTCCTGGGGGCACAGCGGGCTCAGGAGAGGTTCCAGCAGAGTGTGGTGGTCAGGACTGGGACTGAGAGCTTGGGCTGGGAAAGAAAGGACATCTCACAACTGAGACACCATCTGCCAGCTTTTAATGACCTTGGAGAAAACAGGGACAGTGAAGGAGCAGACGAGAGGTGTGGGGGTGACTGGGGCATTGTTCCCTTGAACGTGGGCTTGCCGGTGGCAATGGAGGAGTGGATCTGTGTTGGGAAAAGAGGTGGCAGAGGAATTCAGCTGGAGGGGTTCAGCCTGGCCGTGGAGTTGGTATGGGATACCTCTCCCTGGGCAGGAGCAGGTGCTGCCAGCCTGCTGCTCATTTCCATTTCAACTGCATTTTCCCTCCAGGGAGAACACAACAGGTAATCTCCTGTTTTGCTTATTCTGACACTAAAAAGGGAATAACAATAGGGTAACAACAACAACAAAAAGATTAATTTTCAAACAGTGATTGCCTTTCTGTTGATAGCACTGACAACTCCCAGGCACCTTCCGACTACAGCATTCGTGCCTTCCCTTTGCCTCAGCTCCCGTGGCTCCATGCCTGGAACAGCACCTGCAGCATCAGTCACCAGCTCGTAATTTCCCACTTTCCCCCCTGGTCTGGTGGGACAGGAGTGCCCAGGTGGGGGATGTGTGGCCTGAAGAAATCTCCAGGTTGTTGCAGTGTTGTCTCTGGCTGGAAACAGCGACCACACCAAGGGGTGATGCTGAGCTGTGGCAGGTGTGTTCTCTCTGGGCTTTACGGAGGTATTTGACACGTTGGACATCAGGAAGAATTTCTTCCTGGAATGGGTTGTTGGGCATTGGCAGGGGCTGCCCAGGGAGGTTTGGAGTGCCCATCCCTGGAGGTGCCCAAGGAAGGGCTGGAGGTGGCACTCAGTGCTCTGGGCTGGTGACAAGGTGGGGATTGGGCACAGGTGGGACTCGATGGGCTGGGAGGGCTTTTCCAATCTCAGTGATTCTGTGACTTTTAAGCTCCTTTGCTTCCTAAGGAGCAGGGTGGGACAGGACAGCAGGTCCTGGCTGTGACAGGCTAACGTGCATGTCCTGAGCTCGGGGGCCCCGTTGTCCCCTGGGCTCAGGCACTGTGCTGGGGACAGCAGTGCCTGTGCCTTGTGTCCCCGGGCTGGTGTCCCCAGGGAGGGGCTGTGGGTGCTGTTACAGCTCGGCTCAGGTGAGCCCAGGTCACTGCAGGGAAGGTGAACACGTCCCCAGTTTAACACCACGGACCTGTCTTCTCTTTCACTTCTGTTTTGATTTGCATTTATAACCCAAGAAGTGTTCAGGGCCAGTGGATCTAAACCCAGGAATCAATGCCTGTTACTGCTGCTCTGCAGAGGCCACAGGCAGCCCAGGGGCTCTCGTGCTTAAAGAGGCCTTGAGGACACCAACAGGTTTGTAATGGTGCCCCTTACATTTGGGGCCCAATTTCTGCATGCAGCCCCTCCGTCCCCTTCTCGTGTTTTTGGTCCCTTTAATGGAGACCCTGGGCAGGGCCTGGGTGTGCCAGGAGTCCTGGCATCCCTGAGTCCCGATGCCATGGGAATGCCAGGCCAGTGCTGACCATCGGGCTCATAAACAGAGACTGGCACCATGGTGGTGGTGCAGGTCACACCCAGCAATGCCAGGCTGGTGTTTGCAGCCAGCTCTGCTTTTGCCACATGGTGCTGCCTTTTCCCTGGGTTCCATGAATCCGTTGCTTCAGCAGGTTCCAGGTGAGCACCTTGCCGTGGTGCCTGCAGAAGGAAGGGTGTGCTGCCCTCCACTCACCTCCCCCACCATCAGTGCTTTCTAGCCTTGGGTTATTGATAAGATGTAAAATGGAATCATCTGAATAGCTCTATAGTGTCTATGTTAATAAATTCCTCTGAGACAGGATAGCAGTGATAGTGAAAAATAAGCTCGTTACCATGTGCAGTTCCTGCTCTGATGTTTATGGCTGCCACAATTACACAAACTCTGTTCACAGAGCACTGATGATCTAGCACTAAGATGAGAATAGATTTTCTTAAACTTATCTTCTGTTGAAAAGGGGGTGATTTCCTCCTAGTCCCTGCTTGTGGCACTGCTGTGATGCACACGACAAGCACGAGTGGTAGGAGCAATATGTTGCCCGTGGGAAGCGTTGTGGGTGATGGTAATGCTGGGAGAAGTGCGCGAGGGCTGCAAGGAGCTGAAGAGATGTAGAAATGCTCTTTGTCAAGTGTAATCCATCCCAGGATAATGCAGGTACACGCACGGAATGGGATTCTGGGCTCTGCTCCTTCGCTGTGCTGAGAGGATGTGTTGTAAGCGGCTCTTCCCACACTTGCTACGTCCCCTGTGCCTGTCATGGGCCATCCCCTGCCTGCCACTTCCCCGAGCTCACCTCCCAGGCTGGGATTTGCCTGGCTCCGGGCCCAGCTGCTCTGGACGCTGCAGTTCTGCACATGCAGACATTCCCAGCACATCTGCAGTCGTATTTCTCCCTATTTCCAGCAGCCTTTTAGAGTTGCCATTTTATGGGCGCTGGTACCTTCCTGCTCAGAGGGGAAAAAAGCTCTTTATAGGGAAAGCAGAGAGGAGGGAGGGTTGGTCTGCATTCACTGACTCCTCTTTATTTCCCTTTTCACCACAAAAAAGAACATGTGAGAGAGGCTGGAGTGACAGGGAATGACGAGCAGAGCCTGAGGCTGCTGGTGCTGCTGAGAGCATTTTGTGAGCAGGGGAGTGGTTGGATCGGGAAGCTGGGGGAGAGAAGGAGTTGCACAAGCGGCTCCACAGACCAACAAAACCTGATGAAAGCTGCTTTTTAGGAAGAGCTGGTGTTGTATTTGTGCTCTGCAGTCGTTCACTGCTTTCACCCCTGTTTTATCGCAGAGAGGGGTGTGCTTGAATCCTCAGAAGTGTTGATAGGGAGTTACCCGTGTGCAGGGAAAATCACAGGAACTTTAAAAGCTGCATCAAGCTGTGCCTGGGCTATCAGACCCCCCACCAGCACTGAGCTCTCTGCTCCTTTGAGGCACTGCCCACCAGCACTGCCCAGGGCCCCCAAGGTCCCTGTTTGCTTTGACTCCACGTTCTCTTTGGAGAGAAACTGAGAGTCCATCTGCAAATACCTGAGCCAGGAGCTGAGGAGCTGGGGCTGTGTGGGAGCCCCGTGTCCCTGTGCCGAGCCCGGCAGCTGCTGCAGACCCAGTACCACAGCCAGCGGGAGATGGGGGGACGCTCAGCAGATGCGAACACGATTGCTAAAGGCGAATTCTAACCTCCTTTTCTCCCCTCCATTCCAAGGCGAGCCGTCGCGGCAGGGCTGTGCTCCTGCTGCCCCCGGGGAGCTGCAGCAGCGGGGCTGCAGTTTGGTGTTTGTGTTTGAATGCACATCACAAATACGGTGCTTCGGGATGCTCCACGTCATTGGGGGCACTTTTAGGGCCTGCATTCCCCGTCGCCTGGGGTCAGCCCGGTCCATGGCGAGCTGGCTGAGCTGCCGTGGGCTCCTGGGCTGCTCTGGGCGCGGGGATCCATCCCCCGGCGCTCGGGAGAGATTTATCTTGTGTTTGCCCAAGTTCCGTGCGTGAGGAGCCGCAGTGAAGCGCATCCTGCGATAGCAGCCATCCTTTCAGGCCGGCGGCTCCGCTCCGCTGCTCCCCAATGAGGCGGACAGAGGGGCTGGGGCTGGGGCTGGGGCTGGGGCAGTGCGGGGGCGCCGGGGCCGGGGGCAGCCGGGGGAGGCCC
>VZRV01006014.1:127397-177968 GCA_013398115.1 Falcunculus frontatus
TGTGGGGCTGCTGTGTGGGGCTGCTGTGTGGGGCTGCCCTTGTGGGGCTGCTGTGTGGGGCTGCTGTGTGGGGCTGCCCTTGTGGGGCTGCTCTCCGCAGCACCGAGCGCCGCTCCGCCTCTCCCGCCCCGCACGCCGCGCTTTCGGGGCCAATTACACTAGAAATAATTATTTGATTACACAATTCTTTGCTAACTGCTTTGTTCTCCATCTTGTCTTTGATTGCTCAGGAGCGTTTTGGGGTGAAATAATTGCATGTTCAGGGAATTTGCTAGGAAGGTGGTAATTATTAATTTCCTCATCAGTTCATGTTCCGCGTGCGTTTGGTGCGTGATGGGCTGGGAGAGCAGCGGGTCCTGCCGGGGAGCGGAACAAGGGATGGGCGCTGCTCCTTCCCTGACGGGATCCTGCAGGATTTGTTTCACTGCAGCGACTCATCCCGGTCCCGGGCAGCCTCCTCACTCCTCTGGCTTCACCGATTCCCCTGTATTTTCTGTGCCTTTTCAGCTGGGTGTTTCTGTAATCCAACTGCCTCCTGTCTTGTAGCTGATGACTCCGATTTATTAATGATGATGCTAATTATTCTGGTTCTGTGGCTGTTGATAATTGCTTTGGATTATGAGAGTATAGAACCATTAAGTTTGGAAAAGACCTCCAAGATCATCGAGCCCAACCTTTGACCAATCATCACCTTGTCAACCAGACCAGAGTATGTCCAGTCTCGAACCGAGTTCAAGAAATGGCTTTTAGCAGTTTAAAGTGGTTTGAAGTTCATGAATAATACGTAGCTTATCTCATGAGCCATCATTAACCTGTGCTGAAGCCCACGGAAGAATTTAAACTCAGTTTAAATCTCCCATTGCCTGGGCAGAGGTGATGTCTGGGTGTGAGGAGCGTGACAAATCCTCATCTCCACCCCCCTCCAGACTCTCCAGCAAGTGCCTAATTATTGTTTCCCACAGTTAGGCCCATTCTGAATTTCCTAACTGCGAAATTAAAAAATCCAGTTTCTTATGTCTCTTAAAATTATGGTGATGAACCTTTAGTGGATGCAGGAGACATGTGGCAGAGGAGGCCTGAGGCTCCCTCCTGGCCCTGACACTGCATCCTGAAAGCAGAACTGGAGAAGCCACCGTCACTGTGCTTTATATTGAATTTCTTTTGGGGTCTTATAGTTAGAAACTGCTGGGAGTTTCCATAACTATTGGGGTAAATTTAAATTTTAAAGAAAATGCCATTGGTATGGAAACACTTTGGAGGAAGAGAACCAGTTCGGTTACTGATGGGGGAAGTGTGGGGAAAGTTTCTGGGGCACAAGTGCCAATGGGACCTTGCAGGTGCTTTGCAGGCAGATGTAAGTCTGCGTTTCTTCCACAGGCAGCTCTGGAATGGGCTGTGGACAGGGAATGGTGTCTGTTAGAGACTTGCGTGTGCTGAAACATGGAATTTTAAATGCTTCATTTACACCCCCGAATCCCTTGCTTCTCAAGGTTCCCAAATGCAGGGATGTGATGTGTTCTGTAACAAACAGGAAACAAATAATGATTTGGAAAGGATTTAATTAACCTGGATGAATGTATTTAGGCAGCATTAAAAGTTTTGCCCAGGGTGATTGCTGTCTTATTTTTTTGTTTCTGTGTAAAAAGGTCCCTTGCTGGGTTTGTGCACGTTACCTTGGGGTTTTGATTAACTTCAGTGTTTTCATTAGCTACCTGTAATTAAATATTTATGGTACAGCACATCCATGTTCCTGCACACCACTGACAGCAGAGAGGAAACGGGGCTCAGGCGATGGAGAGATGGGCTGCTGCAGGAGCTGGGGTGTAACCACGGGTTTGTGCTGTGCTGGTCTTTGTCAGCCTCTGGTTCTGCTCCATCCAACCTCCCTTGTCAGGCTGGGGGCTCTGACCCCCCGAGAGCCCGGGAGCAGCTGTGTGGGGAGGGCCCAGAGCAGGAACAGCAGCGATTTCTCTCCAGTTGCTGCCTCCTCTCGGGCTGTGCACGGCTCATCAGGAGCAGGGAGAATTCTCACGTCCTCCTAAATCACCTTGTCAGTGTTTGTAGTTTGGGCTCATAAAACTGGCAGGAATTACTTGTGTGGGAGACCTCGGGGGCCATAAAAATTGGGAGCTTTAGTTAGATTTAATTAGTGACAAAAACTAGTTTTGTCAGACTCTTTCCTTGCAGAACCCTGGCTGGCAAACCCCCCATGGGCCTTGGGAAGAGACTCCTGGAGCTCAGGCTCCTGACTCAGACTCCACAGATTAGTTTAAAAAAGGAAAGGGGAAATGTCCTCAAGTTGCCCCAGGGGGTTTAGATTGGATATCAGGAAAATTTCTTCATGCAGAGGGCATGCACAGTTTGCCCAGGGCAGTGGTGGAGTCCCCTCCCTGAAGTGTGGATGTGGCACTCGAGGACAGGGGTTAGTGGTGAACCAGGCGATGGATGATCACAGAGCTCTGTTCCAGCCATGGTGACTCTGAGAGTGCAGCTGATCTCGGATAAGGCAAAGCATTCACAACCCAGTTTTGCCTTGTTGGGTTAAAACAGAAAAGGGGGGATCTCTTTCAGGCCAGAAGCTCAGGAGCTATTTCAGCAAGGCTCTCTCTGTTTAAACAAGGGATGTGTTTCTGCTGGAAGTGAAGGAAGCACAGGTGATTTGTCGTTGTTCAGCAGTCAGGGGGTGTTAGCAGCTGTGTGAATTGGTTTAACTTCATTGACTTCCCCAGAAATGAACCGATTCTTCTCCACTGCGAATCTGGTTCCATGGTACTTAACTGATTTTCAAGCTGACATTTTTGTTAGGAATAACGTTTAAAGTTCAGATAATACTCATCAAATATTTGCTTACTGGTGCCCACACCATCCTGCCTAGGTAAATAAGGTTATTGTATGTATAGGAATCTGGATAAATAGATCAAAATCTGGATATTATGTTTATAATTAACCAACAGTAAGGTGGGGAAGGTGAGGCTGCCTGAGGAGAGCTGTGGTGGGACTGAGCTGCCAGCACGTCCTCAGGTCAGGGAGTTGTGTCACTGTCACCTGAAATGAGGCAGATCCAGTTCCCAGGGTTATGAATTGCTCCTCAAGGCCCCAAAGGTCAGGTCGATTGGGTGAACTCAAGCACCAAAGAGTCTTCAGCCTTCAGCCGTGCAGAACATCTGCATGTCCTGCACATACCTGTTTATCTGGTATATAAAATATGCATGAAGTGCCTGTTGTATCAGGTGATTGCTGCCAGGGCTCCCGCCTGTCGCCCTGAGTTTTGCAGTCCTTCGATGTTTTCATTTCTGTATAAGAGTTTCTCACGCACTGTTTGTAAACGTCGTTATTTTTTTGTAACTTTGTTCTGTTGTTTGCATTCTTTTCTCCTGGGCGGAGATGTTTGATGGACTTTCCTTTGACCAGTGTGGTTGAGGGGTGTAAACCTCCCCCTCCAATCCAAGGTGGTTATTAAGAAGATATAGAATAAAGTCTGAGGTCTTCTCAGTCTCTCTTTTTTCTGCTTCTCTCCCTGAACAGGTGTCTGCGTGTTCTTTTCGTGTCCAAGTGTGACACCTGCCCTCATCTCCAGCCTCACCTCAGTCTGTGCTGCAGCTGAACAGAGCAGGAGGGAGGGAGGAAAAGCCCCAAGGAGGGACAAGTGTCGGATCAGTGCTCACTGACAGTGTTCAGTCCCTGACTCTAGATACAGCGGCAGATGTAAAATACTGGCTCTGGCACCAGAAAATTGTTCTTTGAGTAATTGTATTATGTACTTCAATGCCTCTTTGATAAGGAGCAATTTGAGTGAGGAGTTGGCAAGTCGGTAATCCCCGGTTTTCCAACGGCATTTTACAGGGAACGTGGCTGTGGAGGAGGCTGTTGATGAAATCTGGGGGAAGAAATGGGCTCCTTTCAAGGGGGGAAATGTTACAGCTGAAGTAAGGTGAGCCTTGCATTTAAAACCTGATCCACTCAAGTGGTTGGAAATGTCAGGGATGTGGGAGACTTTGAATCCCCGGCTCTGATAAGATTTTTAACTTCACCATTTTGCCTCCCAGCTGAGCCACAGGAGCCAGGCAGGGCCTGTGCTGGGTGATGCCATCCTATAAAGTGCCCCCCAAGATGACTGTAGTGCCAAACCCTTGGAGCTCATGGAAATACTTGTCACAGTTCCTCCCTGTTCATTACTGCCAGGACAGGCAGCCTGAGGTGCCTCCAGGGCTGGTGTTTGCTGTCAGTTTAGGATCTTTGTGGTGTCATACGCAGAAATAACAAACCCAGGCAAACACAGGTGATGTCAGGTATTGTTTTCCCTTTTGTTCCTGCTGTATTAAATGCTGCTCCTCTAGAAACAAATGTGTTGTGCAATAATTTGGTTGAGCGCCAGGAACAGCATCTGCATTTGCATTCTGTGAATTAGAAAGCAATCTGTTGCTAGAGGGGAGCTGGTGTAGTCATTTCTAGCTCAAAGTGCTCCTGAGATATTTCACCAAAAATACTCTGTGTCTGAAGCTGCTGCTTCCTCCTGTCTCGGATAAAAACGGCCACACAGGTGCTCTCAGAAAAGAATCATTCATAGCTATTTGTGTCACTTACCTCATGGTGCTCCAGAGAAACAACCACCATGCTTCCAAGGAAGACAGATTTATTTTTTTCTATGAAGCTTTTTTTAGTAAAATGAAATGCTTGGGTTGTTTTACCTTTGTGTTCAGGAAATGGCAAAATTCCACCTGCAGGAGGGTGAATTGGGGGCGATGCTGATACACGGCTCCTGCATGATTACTTGGAAATGCCACGAGCCTTCCCAATCACCTCTGGAATGTGCTCTAGATTTGATGTTGTATGACAATGTAAAATTGATGGGGTTATTCTGTGAGGGGTTTGCAGTGAAAGCAAGGAAAACTTTACATACAATTTTTTCAGGGCTGGGTTGGACGGGGCTTGGAGCAGCCTGGGACAGTGGGAGGTGTCCCTGCCCATGGCAGGGGTGGCACTGGATGGGCTTTAAAGTCCCTTCCAACCCAACCCAGTCTGGGGTTCTGTGGTTCAATGGAGGGGTCTGGAGGGGAAATGCTGCTGTGCCACCTCCGTGTGTCCCCCAGGGGACCAGAGCCAGCCCAGCCCCGTGCTCCTACAGCCGGGCAGGTCCCAGGGCTGAACTCCCCTTTTCCATGTGGGTTCTTGGAGATGCCCTGGTGATGATGCCCTAAAAAGGGCTCAGCCCTTGCTGCCAAGAGCTCAGAAACTGCTGAGTGTGGGTTTGCACGTGCTTTGTAAAATGGAAATTAGAGCCTGGACCTGTCAGGAGGAGCTGGGGCCCGGCGCTGCTGCAGTTTTGGTTTTGGAGCTGCCCCGTGCTGGAGGGACCATCCGTGCCCCAGAAAAGCAGCTGCTGAGTGGGGGCTCTTAGCGCGGCGCCTGTTGCTGTTCTGCCCGGGAATAAACCCTGTGGGGATGACTTTTCCTGCTGACCGAGGCTGTCACTCGCAGCCTCGCTGGCCAGGCTGTCTCACATCGCAATTTTGAGCAGCCTTGATTGAAAAAAGCAGTGGAGAGCCTGGGAGCTGCTCCGACTGATCTCCCCTGACTGCAGGCGTGTTCCTGGGAGTAGCTTTTCCTCCCCCTCTTTCAAATGCAATAAGCAATCCATTGTGCCGGACTGAATTCACGGACCAAAAGGAGCGGGGAACAAAGGCAGCGGTGCCCGGTGAAAGCCAGCCCGGGGCAGTGGGCACCTTTTAGATCGTTCTCTGCTCCGCTGTCCTCTCTGCTGTATCAAGAGATGAAAGCTTTCCATCTAGGCTCAGGCTGACTAATTAAAGTGCTCCGCTGGGCTCCCCAGCCCGGCCCAGCCCCAGCTCTGCTTTCAGCCTCTCCGGCTGCTGCTCTCGCAGATAAAGCGGGCTCCGTGCAGGGCTTCAAAGTGCTGCATTAGCGGCCTCTGCTTCCCTGGGAGCCGGGGATTAGAGCCAGCCAGTCCTCCCTGCGCCTGAAACCTCTCCCTCGGAGCCCGCCTGACCTTCAGACAAAGGCAGGGTTAGAGCAAAGACTAAAAATCCTCCGTGCGGGGAAGTCGCGGGGCTGGAGGCAGCGGAGCTGGGAGAGCAGGGCAGGGCTTGGCCTGGATGGGCAGACAGGGAAGGGAACAGCCCTCCTGAAAAACATCAGCGTTAATTGTTATGCAGAACTGCTTCGTGTTTTCCAGCCCTCCAGGATAGGTGCTCATCGCTTCCCCATAAAAAGAGCAGCTGGCCGGAATTCCTCGCTCTTCCCGGAGTGGATGGAGAAGGAAGGATTTCCGTGCTCTGGGGGGAGCTTTGGCAGAGCCTCTCTGAGCAGCCCCGGGGCACTCGGCTGCTCCCAGGGCCCCTCGGCCCCCGGCCGCGCTGTCCCGGAGCCGGGCCGGGACCATCCAGGAGCTTGCTGTGCTCCCTCCTCCGCCCTGGAGAGGCTGGGCTCGGCTCTCAGGGCGAGTTTGGCCGGGCAGGTTCTGCGGAGGGGCTGCGGCCCATCCATGGACCTTTGGGGGCTGTCCAGAAGCTGCGGGGCTGATGGAAGGAGTTCAGTGAACTTTGAATCCTGCTCCAAGTGCTGGGTTCCTTTCCCCGTGGAGGAGCAGATCCTGATTTCAATGCCTGTTTTTGTCAGCATCCCTGGGGGGTTTATTTCCTTGAGCTGCTCTCGCTGCAAACGGCGCTGATTCGTTTGGCTGAATCCTCGTCGAGGCGCTCGAGCTAAAAATGAAATGCAAATGTACAGGAGCTATTCCTGGTTTTTTCAGCTGTAGAAAGCAGGAATTGGAAAGATAAATTACCATAGTTCCCTTTAAGCACATATTGCTGGGAAGCAAACACTAAAACATCAAAATAAAGCCTTTTTTTCTTCTTCCCTCTTCTTAAAGCAAGAATATAATTATGCTCCGTGGATCTCACCAGAGCACAGATCAAAGCCATTAAGTAACTGCTCTCGGCTCTTTCGCTGTGGCTCTGGGTGGCTCATCCAGGGTTTGTACGGGAGCCAGCGGCTGTAGCTGGCACTGCAGGGAGCAGCCCCGGCACCCGGGGAGGGCTCTGTGGGGAACGGGCACCTCTGTCCCGGCCACCCCGGGCTGCTGAGGGCACGAGGAGCTGCAGCAGCCCCCAGAGAGGTGTGGGGGTCCTGCCCTCAGCCCCTGACCGTGTTTGCCAAGGCAACGGCTGGGGCTGGGGATAGGGAAATGCCTGCAGGCTGCTGGTAAAGTGGATGCTCATATCAAGTCACTTGTAGCCTCAGCGTTTGCTTGGCTTATTCTCATTTAGGATAAAAATCTCTCTCGGAAGCTCAGGAATGCCTAAAATGCAACTCCCCCGGCTCTCACTTTGCAGCAGGACAAATTGGATCCAAAGCACTGACAGCCCTCAGTTTGGAACTTGGCAATGGGCACTGGGTCATTTTCCTTAGCACAGCCAGGAGATTGTGCAGAGATAAGACTATCCATCATTTTTAACACGGGAAGGCTTGGCAAAAAAAAAAAAAGACATTTCAAGACTGAAAGCAATTTATATTTCCCCACAGAAATGTTCCCCTATTTTAAAAATACAATAGTTCCCTTCTTGCCTTACTTCTGCCTGCATGTCCTTCTTCCAGGGCGTGTTCCAGCACTGGTTTGTTTCTGATTGCAGGGAAAATTCCCATTTCTGATCCGCAGTGGGATTCCTGCGATGGCTCCTGCCGTGGTGCTCTGGGTGCCATCGGGGTGTTGGGAGAGCAGGTCCCAGGCCACAGCAGCACAGCTGAGCTCGGTGTGGGCTCAGGGGAGGGATCTGTGCTCGGGGCTGGCTCCGGGCAGAGCTCCCAGCCCCTGCTTCCCCACTGGGAAAGGAACAGCCCAAGAGAAATGTCAGCCCTGGAGAGGAGACGTGAAGAGAGAGGATGAGGAAAAAAGGGAATGATCCAAGTGGGGAAAAGATGGGGTCCCTTGCAGGAGTGGGAGCTGCAGCATCACCCAGGTCCCAGCCAGGCTCAGATTTAAACCTGACATTCAGAGAAACTCACCTGTGGCCAGGTTAATGCCACACCACATTTGGCCAAGGCACAGAACAGGTCCCAGTTCCACAAGAATCCACTTTGATCCGTTTTTTGGTGGAGTCCCCATCCCTGGAGGTGTCCAGGGAAGGGCTGGAGGTGGCACTCAGGGCTCTGGGCTGGGGACAAGGTGGGGATCAGGCACAGCTTGGACTCGATGGCCTGAGAAGTCTCTTCCAACCTCAGTGATCCTGGGATTGTGTGCCACATGTGCCACACGACTGAAAACCAGCTTAAAACACCCTCAGTGGTGTGTGTGTGTGGTGGTGGCAGGGCTGGCATCTACTCGAGATGTCTTGGAAGAATGACTTTGGAGAGTTGTCATGGTGACCTCCCCAAAAACTGCACATGGACATTTGTGACACTGCAGAAAAGGAGCCTTTGCAGTGAGGGTATGGGAAACAGATCACTGCTTGGCTTGGGTTAAATCCAGAGGTTTTATTTGGAAAAGAAGTTTCCAGAAGAAAAGAACAAAGTTTTCCTGAGCGATGTTCTTTCTCATTTGCCCTTTCCCCAGGCTGAGGGAGGAAAACTCTCCATCTATGCCATGGCTGCTATTGGGCCGCCAAAAAAGTAGACTTAAGGCCAGAGCTCCCCTGAAATGAACCAGGATATTAATTAAAATCTGTAATTGCAGAGCTCCTGAGCCAGTAATGATAGGATGTGCGAGTGTTTCTCTGTGATTCCTGTTAATCAAGAGGAGAGCCAAAGAAACAATACGTTAATCACAAAAGTGAAGATTTCTGAGCACATAATGATTGGTAAGGACCCAACTGCCATTGATTGTCCCCGTGAGTTTCACACACAGTGGCCTTTTGTGCCGTTCAGAATCTGCCTGAAACAGAAAACCCACAAATCCTCCCGGTGTGGGCACTGAGGGAGGGGTGGTGATTTGTCTGCTGTAATTGCAGGGAGCTTTGGCACCGGGAGGGGCTGAGCTTCGATCTGGACACCTGCAAATCTTGAATCCCTGCCACTGCTACTGGTTTGCTGAAACAAAACCTGCCTGCCAGAGAGCCTGGCTGGGAACAGCTTTGCCTTACCTGATGTAGGTGATGTTCTCTCTGGTTCCAGCACAGCCCTCCCAGTGCAGCTGGGGATCATTCCCTGGAGTCCCCATGCTGACACTGCCCTCCCTGTGCTCCTGGAGGGCCTCGGGAGCCAGTGCTGCCTGTGGAGCTGAGGGATTGCACCTCTGTTCTGGGGTTCAGAGAAGTGCCTGAGTGCCCATGGGGGTGCAGCTGCACAGGCTGCCCGGGGCTGGGCTCTGGCCCCAGTGGGACGGGGTCACATCGTCTGTCCCTGTTTGGCACGAGCATGGCACCAGCACCGTGGGCTTGGTGACAGCCCCATCCCCAGGCCGAGCAGCACCAAGGAGAGGGGAACCAGCAGGTAACTGCTTTGTAATTTGTTTTAGGAAAACCATCTCAGCAGAGCAGCTGGAGATGGATCTCATGGAACAAACCTCAGCTGAAATCCGGCAGTGGGGCTGGGGGAGCTCAGTGGGCACTGCCCAGCTGGGCAGGGCCTGGGGAGCTGTGGCCTTGCCTCAGGGCAGTTCTTCCCTCCCAGGGAAGAGCAGCAGAACAAATCCCCTGACCAGACTCCCTAGGAGCTCCTGGTGCCTGTGCAGGGTGGTGGATCCTCTCGTGGGTTCTCTGGGGCTCTCCTGATCCCTCTGTTAATTCTCTCATCCCGTTTGTGCTTCTGGTTTGAGATGCATGTGTTGAGCAAGCAGTAAATCTGTCACTCCAGCAAGCGCCTAATTGAGCTACTCAGTCCCAGGAAGCCTTTGTTTCCTTTCAGAAGATAAATAAACACCATCCACCACAGTATTTCTTCTTCCTTCCCTCCTCCATTCATCCCCTTTTCAAACGCTGTTTCCAGGCAGTGGTGTGCTTCACCCATTCCTCATGTCTGTCTGTGAATCCCCGTGGCAGAGCAGAGGGTGGGAGCGTGGGGATGGCTGCAGCAGATGCCCTTGCTGCTCCCTGCCCACCCTGTGCCCACCAGCATTGCTCCAGGGGCTAAACTGAGTCAGAGCAGCCCCAGGCACCATCTGAGGATAACGGGAAGGGACACAGCGTGGGTACAAATCCTCGGGTCTCCTCTGGTTCCCTCTGTCTGTCCCAGCCTGAGCTGGGGCCGGGGCCCTTCACTGGGGCAGTTTCTGCAGGAGGAACCAGCCTGTGGCTCCCACGTCTCCCTCAGGCCTGTCCTGTGGGCACATCCCATGTGCTGTGCCCAGCCCCGGCCAGAGCTCTGCCCACAGCACCTCCTGGGATGGATGTGGGGCTCTGGGGCTCTGCCCACAGCACCTCCTGGGATGGATGTGGGGCTCTGGGGCTCTGCCCACACACCAGTGCAGAGCTTTGGGAGCTCCAGCTGGGAACTGGCACCTGGCACCTGCCAACAGCCCTTTGAAAACAAACCCAAAAACCCCGGCACCACAAAAAGGCAGAACGTTCTTCTCTTGCTGCTGCTGAGAGCGATGAGGATGCCAGGCCCAGGCAGGGCAGGAGCAGTTGGACGCTCGCTGGCAGCGCTGGCTGGGCACTGGCAGCTCCTGCAGCACAGAGGTTCTCTCCCTGCCCGCTCCTCCTGCCGCAGGGGCAGAGGCTGCAGGGGATGGATCACGGCTGGATTCAGCCCTCAGGAGGAGGTTGTGGAGAGGTGAGAGCTGCCTGCTCTGGAGCAGGATGGGGCTGCTTCACCTGGGCCCCCTGACTGAGCTGTACTCTCCTGTCCCTGCATCTGAAGGCTGTTTGTGGTGACCTGAGCGTGCCCATCCCCGAGCTCCAGCCCATTCTGTGATCCCCCACATCAGCCTAATTGGAGACTGATGCTTTTTGCTGTTACAATAATTCTCAGTGTCAGATATTTTACTGTTGAGCTCACGAGACTGGCTCTAATGCTGGTTTGGGCCTTGAAATAAATTGCAGTTTCATCAGTTGCAGGATAAATCACTTAATGGAATTTCCCAGATGTTTTAAAATTAAGTTTATATTCTCCTAAAAGAATGTCAGGCTTGTTTCTGTGATAGAGGAGCTCTCACAGTTTGCTAGAAAGTTAAATTTCTTTATTTCTAGCTGTAAGTCCAGCTCCTGCTGCTCCTTGGAGAGGGGCTGGGCAGGGTCTCACCTGGGCTGAGTGTGGCACATGTGGAAGCACCAGGAGGTGTCTGACAGCACACATCCCAGTGGATTTAAATTCCAAAGCAGCACAAGCTGCTGGTAGGGGGTGGGTAGGTTAGGATGCACTTCCAGGGCATTTTTTTGCTCTGCTGAGGGACCTCTCTGACCCCTCTGTTTGAGGGTGGCTGGAATCTCCTGTTCCTGCAGAATGAGGTCACTGCCCAGCAATTGGGTTCTGGTGGGAAGGGTCCCTGGGGGTGTCTAGAGACACCTCTGGTGACTGCAGTGTGACCCTGAGAGAGGAGAATCTTCCTCCAAGAGAAAACACCAATGTTGCCAGCCAACTTGTAAGGAAGAAATGAAAATCAGTTAAATAAAGGTTACTGTGAGGTTTCAGTGCTGTGGGAGCAAGGGAAGCTCTGGGCTGGCTTTTGTTTGGTTTGGATGAGGATGAAGTGCTCGTGCTGGGCAGTCCACGGCTCTGAAGGGGGATGTGCTGGGGGACAGGGCCCAGGGGGTGCCCAGCTCTGAGGGGCAGTGCCCAGCAGCAGCACAGAGGGCAGGGGCATCAGGCCCCAAAGAACTGGGACCATCCTGCTGTGGGGAGAGCAGGACAGCTGAGCCAGCAGGGCAGGGGCTTTGATTCGATAATCACATCACTCTGATCCCTCTGAGCACCGCCCTTGGCTCTGGATCCCGCGGCACTCAGGGGATGTCAGGACCCAGAGGGCTTCAGGCGATGGATCCGCGGTGGCAGCGCTGGCTCGGGGCTCGGATGGAGCTCAGATGTGCTGATGCATTCCGTGGCTGCTGGATCCACCCTTGGCTTTCGGGCTGGCTGAGCTGACCTGTGTGAGCACTGCTCCCTCTGGGCTCCTCTGGGCTCCTCGGTGAGACATCTCCAAAGTGCTCCAGCATCCTGTGGGCTCCTTTTCCAGCACAGCCTCCGAGCTGACTCTGCTTTTCCCAGGATGTTAATGAGTTCCAGAATCTCACAGCTTTTCCTTCGGTTCACCATCAACACGTTTTAAGCAGAGGTTGCCAGATGAGGACTGGGAGGGAGGGTGCACTTCTGGCGTGAGCACTGCTCCCCTGAAGGCCTGGGTGTCACGAGGCCGTGTGGTGGGAACACGCTGCTGGATCTCTGAGCCCCAGCTGGGCCAAGGGACACCCTGGGGCTGGGGCTGGCTGTGCCTCATGCTGCCAGGACCCCGTCATCGTGCCCAGGCTGGGAGGTGCTGGGACACAAATGCCTTTTGCTACCCCGTGAGGGCTTGTTCTGATTACCATGGCACCGTGTCCCACACCCCGGGGCAGAGCTGAGGGGCACGGGGCTCCTTCGGACTGGGGGTGTGGGGGCTCATTTGGGTTGAGTGGCCTCATTTGGGGCATGTGGGCTCATCTGGGGCTCGTTCAGGGCAGGGGGACTCGTTCAGGTGTGGGCAGAGGGTGCCGGTGGCAGCACGTCCCAGCCAGGATTCCTGCGCGCTCCTCTCCACGTGTTGGGGCTTTTCCATCATTCCCAGTGCTCTCCCAGTGCTTTCATAACCGTTCCAGCCACGCCATCAATATTTAAAGAGGCTGCAAGTGCTCATTTCCAGAGCTCCCTGGTGCAGGCAGCTCCAGCCAAGTGCAGCCCTGCATAGAAAACTTCTGCTGGGCTCTCCGCCCTTCCTTTTCCTAGAGGTGGATTTGACTTTTATTATGGATATTCTGAAAGGAGGATTCCAGAAAACATACATTAGACCAGTAACCATATCATAAATATGTATTTGCACTGGAACGGGCAAATTTATCTGCAGAATGATTTTTTTAAAACAAAATAAATTCACAGGATAAATTATTCAATGATTAATATTTGACCAGGCACAGTGTATGCAGAGTTACCTTAATCTGTTTGGAGGCCTGGGTAATGCACAGCGTTGTGCAGGATTTTTACAGCTGTTAAATATTAAGGGCCTCTTGGTCATGTGCACGGGGGCCCCATAAATCATTTTGTCTCTGTAAAGGGGCCTTGAAACACAACTAAATCACTTTGCTGCTTGGTTTATGGCCCTTGTATGTAGCAAGAGAGATATAAAAAGGCTCAATGTGTAAATGAGGAGGATGTGACTCCGCTGCTTTGGGGTTTGTGATACTTTCCCTGTGCCAAACTCCCTGCGGGAAGCGGGAGCGTGGCCGGAGGCAGCACACACCGAGGTGGAGCAGCTCCCTGGCCTGTCCCAAGGGCTGGCAGGGTCCTGGGGCCTCCCCGCCCTGCCCCAGCCCCCTGGCACCCCTGCCCACCGCGGGGAGAGCCCAGTGCCAGCAGCTGTGCCAGGCAGACGGGGCAGCCCAGGGCCGCTCTGCCAGTGCCAAGGTGTCAGCTCAGCTCATCCACTGCCCGTCAGACTGATGGAGCTCCAACCAAACAGGAGCCTCTGTCCCAGATACTGCTAATGCTGCTTTTAATTTTATTGTTGCTTAATGTGCAAGAGAAATCTCTTAAACTCGGTGAAATCCATCAGCTGGCAGAGTGGAAACTGCCGGAGCCAAGCTGTCACTGTGATATCATAACTAGAGCAAATGGCTTTTGATTTGGTGATGGCAACGAGACAGACCTTTAGCTGTAAATTATTCATGTACAGGACTAATACAGCAAACATTACAGACCATGCCAAAATACTACTTGGATATTTGTTATGCTTGACTGCGATGCAGATGAACGATTCCTTTGTCGTCGGCAGTCGTTGGTGAATCCCCGATCTTCAGCTACTGCTTATCACAGCACAAATGCAAGTACCCATGAAATGAAATTTCACTGTATTAATTAAATATTTTGTGTTACAGATTAATCTCCCACATTGAATGAGAGTTTGTTCTGTTTTCTGAAGGCAATAGGTTGAACTTTGAGAGTGAAATACAGTATCAAGCCCCAGCCAGTGGATAAATCCTGCTAAGCCCAGCACCCTCCACGAGCATCCCAAACCCCAGGAGCCCTTTGCTTCCCGGGTGGAAAAGGTGCTTCCTCCTGGGACAAAGCTGCTGAGCTGCTCCCTCCTTCCTGCCCAGGGCCCAGCTGTACCCACTGCAGCCTCACGGGCCAGTGCTGGCTCTCACCCCGGGACCCCTCTGTGCCCCCCTGGGACCCCCGGCGTGTGGCACCGGGAGCTGTGGGCAGGGTCCCACCCCAAGTCAGGTCTCACAGCTCCCGGCAGGAATCACCCTGCTGCAGCTGCAGCTTCCTCTGATGGCTGGAGAGCAGAGCAGTCGGGAGCATCAGCTCCCCGGGAAGCAGGAGGTGCCTTTGGCTGGGCTCAGGCTGCCTGGGAGCAGCTGTTGGAGGGGGCAAAGCCACCAGGGACAGTCAGGATGGGGCCCTGTGACACAGGCCTGAGCAGCAGGCTGAGCATGGTGTGAGCAGCTTTTCTCACTCAGTCAGGAGTTGAGCTGAAGCTGAAACATTTGCACTCTTTAAATTATAGTTTGGGCCTTTTTCCTCTCTTTATCCACCCTGTCTCTGAGTTCAGCACACGGGTTCCCTGCTGGCTGGGCTGGGGTTGTGGCTGAGCAGGGATGTTGGCTGGGCTGGTGCAGCCCCCAGGGTTTCCCCATGGCCCAGTGCATCCCCCCTTGAGCTCCAGCCTGGCTCCAAGAGCTCCAAGCACCAGACCCAGACCTCACAGCTGGTCAATAAATAATGACCACAAAACACCACAATGAGCCTCTTGACCAGCAGGTCACGCATGCATTTACAGTGTAATTTATCTTTCCTCAGCAAAGGAACTGGGCTGCAGCATTTGGTTTTCACCAGATAAAGCTGAGATAAAGGAATAGGTGAGACCTGGGCAGCTGGTCCCTGTGTCAGCATCCAGAAATTACTCCCAAAAATGAGCTCTTGACCATTTCCTTATAGCTGGGGGCTGAGTTGAGAAGAAGAGAGCTGAGGGAGCGCTTTTAAACCATGGACTGCTGAGGTTTCCTCCCCTTTCCCACCAGAGAAAGCCCCTCTGTCCTGCTGGGGTCAGTCTGTCTCTCAGGATACTGGGTGGGAAGACCTGGTTGGGTTCTGTGTTTTCTTGTGCCATGGAGCTGCCTCACGCCTTAACAAGCTCCTTCCCCAACCAAATAACTTTGTTTCTGTAGCTGATTTGATGGCAGAAGGGCCCAGGAGGGCACAGGAGGGAAGGGAGAAAGGAAATGTCTCAAGCAATTAGTGTGATTAGAGCAGCTGAACACTCCCTAGGACACTTCCCTAAAACCGTGCAGCTTCTGCAGGAGCTGTTCCTGTCTGAGGGCTGCAGCAGGGGATGGGATGGGATGGGATGGGATGGGATGGGATGGGATGGGATGGNGGGCAGGGCCTGGCCCTGGCCATGGCTGCACTGGAGTGGTGAGAAAGGCCTTGGTAAGGTCACCTCATTTCTTGGGTGTTGTTGGATGCCACCCATGAATCCTCCATCTGTAATTACCTTCAGTTTTTAAGTCAAATCCCAGAATCACTGAGGTTGGAAAAGACCCCCATCGACTCCAGGCTGTGCCCGATCCCCACCTTGTCCCCAGCCCAGAGCTCTGAGTGCCACCTCCAGCCCTTCCTCGGACACCTCCAGGGATGGGCACTCCAAACCTCCCTGGGCAGCCCCTGCCAAGGCCTGAACACCCTTTCCATGGGGAAATTCCTGCTGAAGTTCCTCCTGAATGACTTTGCAGGTGGCACCTCATGAGGCTGGTGGAGTGTGTGCAGTGCTGGGGGCGAGGGCTCCTGTCTGCCACTGCTGCCCCTCCCGTGGGCAGTGCTGGGGGCTCTGCATTCAGTCACTCCAGAAAAGCATTACAAACACCTCTGATCAAACAGGAAAAGAGGCACAGAAGTCAGGAAAACACAAACTGGGTTTTCAGTTACTCTCGACTCCACCACTCAAGCAGTTGAAGGCAATCCCAGCTGCTCCTCCAGGGCTGCTCTGGAGCCTCCATCCCACAGCCATAACGCCATGGGGTGAAGCGATTGTCCCTGTTGGTGTGTCCCTGTCCTGAGTTGCTGCCCATGGCCCGTTTCCTGCAGGTGGAGGTTCCCTTGCAGCACCTGAAGGCCACGTGGTGCCAGCAGAGCAGTGACCAGGGGCAGAGCCAGGTCCCTGCTCCCTGTGACCTGTTCCTGCCTCCTCCTGTGAGGAGGAATTGTTCCATCTGGGGGAAGCCTGGCACACCAACGCTCACATTAACTCTGGATATCTGTTTTTTCCCTGGGAAGTTTCCTGGAGGCTCAGGCAGCCCTCACAAGGTGTGCTGTGAGCGGTGGGCAGCGGTGGCTCCGGAGCAGTGAAGGGTGTGTGAGGTGAGAGCACAGAGCCTGCAGCTCCTGGGCTCTTCTGGAGGCTTTTGCAGTCAGCACAAATGCTCACATCATTTCCAGAGGCATTAGGATCACGTCTGTACATAGCTGAGAGCTTACTTAAATTTTCAACACTTCTTCTGGGTCAAAGGACAGTCAGTCCAATTTTTCCATGTTTGATGTGTTTCCACATTACAGTAGAAAACTCCTTCCATTGTTATGACTTTGAGTACATTTGTAATGTTCAAAGACTTCCTGGGAATACAGGTGGATCCACAGAGGTGCTGGGCTCACAGTCATTCAGATTTTCTGTGTTCCTATGGAGAAGTTTGATAGAAACCTCTAATACCTCTACGAACTTTTTGCATCTTCCTTTAAAAAAATAATGAAGAAAATATTAAATTATCTGTAAGATTTGGCAGGAAAAAAAAGTATTTTCTTCTGTAACTGCAGGGCAGAGCTGCAGATCAGTTAACCCAAACCAGTTTAGTTTATTTTCCCCAAACCTATCCAATCCAGTGTGCTCATCTCAAAAAAATCTAATTATCCTTGGACTCATTAGGGAAAAGTCTTTCAGGCCCTGGTAGAAAACCCTCCCCAGGGGATGTGCGTGCAGCTGCTGGTGTTTGGTACCGAGGGGTGCCACTGCTGCAGGGTTGGTCACTGGATCCCACAGCCCCAGCAGCCTCTCACTGCCTGCCCCCCCTCACTTCCCAGTAAGGATTTATCTGCTCTGGTGTGTCCCTGTGCATCCCCTCTGGCCCCGAGCATGGACACTGTGCTGTGCTTCCCACCTCCACGTCATCATCCCACATTTCACCCGGAGTTGCTCCCATGGAGCTGGCTCCAGTGTCCTGTTCCATTTTCTGGAATTGCCCGTCCCCTCCCTGCAGCACCATCTGAATTCAGGAGCAGTGGGGCACCTCAGGCTTGGGCTGGCTTCTACCTTTATTCTTTTCAGACCCTGCAAAAGCAGAATGAGCTGGGTGTTTTGGGGTGATGCTGCATGAGAGGAGAGCTCAGGGAGCCGGGGGCCCCGTGGTGCTGCCCCTGCCCCGGCTCAGCACCCTCCTCATCCCCTCAAACCTTCCACAGAAGGGAAAAGCTTCTGATCCCAGAGCATTTCGGATTGCCCAGGCATGGGTAACTTAATTGATCTTGAAACCGGTGCTGAAAATGTTTGGAATAAAGTAGTGTCTGGAGGGTCTCCCACTGCCTGCATTTATTTGATGCAAAAGTGCTTTGCTCAAGATGCTAAATCAGATAAACCAAACCATTCATTTCTGAAAGTTCAATTCACCACTTAGAGGATAGAAAATAAACCAAGCTAAGCCACAGCACCACTGAACAGCGAGATACGGGGTTTAAGGCAAAGCCCACTGTGCCTGGGAATGTTTCTCACATAAATCAAATTTATCTCTGTAGAGCAGAAGCCCAGTTTATGAGGTTCAGACAGGGAAAAAATAAGAAAACTTCCAGAGAGAGTGTCTTAAATAGCTCATAAAAAACGAGCATCTGCCCCTATGGAAAGGGATATCTGCTGGTCCCAGCAAAGTGACAGCCCAGCGCCGAGCTCGGCACCATCCACGCTCCTGCTGAGGGGTCAGAGCACTGCTCCTTTCCCCTGGCAGCAGCGGCTCTGATCACGATCATGCTCCAAGGAATTAATAACCAGCAGCAGCCTGGCAGGGCTCCTTTGTCCCTCAGCCCCTCCCTGGTTTTCCCTGGAGCCGCCGTGGTTCCTCTCAGTGGCAGGAGCAGGGGCTGGGGGCAGGCTGGGGACGAGCAGCCCGGGGCAGGGAGGGTGAGCCCCTGTCCCCACGTCCCTCCTGCTCCAGGCTGGCACCGCTGCCCCATGCCACCACCCTCTGCTGCCTCTGCAGAGCCACACAAGGCCCGTCCTCAGGAGCTGTTGTGGAAAACGCAGCTGGTTCAGGGCTGGGAAATGCGGCCAAGCCCGAGTTGTTTGTCAGTGCCTGTGGCCGGGGGAAATGCCACTGGCATCCCAAGGGATAAATCACCAGGGAATGCCCTGTGGCACTGCTGGGCAGCTCCTGGTGCCCACAGAACCACAGAATCCCAGCATGGCTGGCTTGGAAAGGGCCTTAAAGATCGCCTTGTTCCCACCCCTGCCGTGGGCAGGGACATCTCCCACTGTCCCAGGGTGCTCCAAGCTCCATCCAGCCTGGCCTTGGACACTTGCAGGGATGGTGCCTCCACCACTTCCCTGGACAGCCTGTTCCAATGCTTAGTCACTCTTTCAGTGAAGAAATTCTCCCCAGCAATGCGATCTGAACCTCCCCTGGGGCACCTTGGGGCCATTTGCCCCTGTCCCATCCCTCACTGCCTGGGGAAGAGGCTGGCGCTCCCCTCACTACAGTCTCCTAATTAGGAGATCAGTAATGGCTTCAAGCAGGAAAGAGGGAAATAATTTCCGAAGTAATTGTTTTCACAATCATCTCTTTCAGCTGGGTGTCTCAGCAGAACCATTTCTGGCTGCTTTGCTGCCCTCGCCCCTGTCCCTGTGCCCGGCCCAGGTGCAGCAGCCATGGTCCATGTCCCTCTCTAATAGGGACATACATCATGTCACTGCTCCCAGCCAGAAGCAGCTGCTCCTCCTGGCTCTGCCAGTGCCAGCCAGGCCCAGGGGGCAGTGCCAGCACAGGGGCTGAACGAGGCAGGCAAGAAATAACAAACTTATTGTGGGCTGATGACTCCAGGCTGCTCCTGCAGCCCTGTCACCTGTGCAGGTGTGCTCAGTGGTGCTTCACAAGTGGCTTCAGCCGGGCCAAATGGGAGAGACTCCCTTCCAGGGGCCCTGGGGTACCACTGGCAGAGCTGGAAGAGCTGGTGCACTCCATCTGCCACCCTTCACATGGCATCCAGCATGGGCACTGAGCTTCGCCAGCTGGGTGGGTGTGCCAGGAACGGGGCAGCCTGGAGACCCCTCCCTGGGGGTTCCTCTCCCAGGAGACAGCAGGGCCTGGCCGTGGATCCCCTCCTCCCTGGGAGGCTGCCCAGCCATCCCCTGAGCTGCCAGGGTGAGCAGCAGGGCTGCATTCACTCACCTTTAGCAATCTCTGCTTTAAATTAAAAGAATCTCCTCCCACCACCACCCTCTTTCAACAGAGCCACATCAGTTGTGTGTTGTAACAGCTCACTGCCGGCTATACAGTTTAATTTTTGATTTATAGCCCTGTTATACTGCTTAATTATTGATTTCTAGCATCGTAACCCCCTGCTGTGCATGTGGGAAGCGAAGGGAAGGGACTGGTAAAGCAGAGACTGGAAGTTGGAACCCTGAGGAGAAGGAGAACTGGGCTGCAGAGCCCAGGAGGGCTGGCCAAGGAGCCCCTGGGAGCAGCTCCTGGGAAGGGTGACTTTTGGGAACAGCACTGGAGCAGAGACAAAGGGACAAGGGGAGGATGCTCCAAGAATAGCAAATCACTTGATACTGAGAGTAAAAGATGAGAGAGAAGAAACCGGAGCGACTGCAAGAACAGAACAAATGAGAGGTGAGAGGGGTGAATTTATCCATGTGATGATGGCACACAGAGGCCACCGCCAGGATCCAAGGAGACACAGATTTATATATAGAGTAGATGAGGGCCAGGTGGGAAGTGAAAGGGAAGAGAGAATGTGATTAAATCATCGGGAGAAAAAAGTGAAACTTGGGTCTTTTAAAAGGAGACCTGGGTTTGCTCCAACTGTATCCCAAATAAAATGTCATGAAAAGACAGCAGAATTGTAGCTGCATTAAAAAATACCTTCCTTGTTGGCTGGAAGCAGCGCTGTTAGCAGAAACTCCTCGTTCGAGGACTGGTTATCTCTTAGCCTGGGGATTTTCCTCCGTGCTGTGATGGAACAGCCTGTCAGGCTGCTGCCCGTCACGGGGTGACACTGAGTGACAGACTGGCTGTCCCTGAGCCCCTCTCCCCAGCTCCCCCTGCCCCCGCGAGCCCTGGCCCTGCTGGCTCTGCCTGCTCCAGCACTGCAGCAAACACCCAGCCTGTTGCTGAGCAGTTATTTAGGTTATTTGAGTTTCGTGTCCAAATAGCTCTGTTGGGATTTGGGGCCACTGCTGTAAAGCCAAACCAAACTGCTGCCCCCATTAAACCCATTCTGAGCGGCGTTCCCTGTCCCCAGGGCTGCCATGGAATCAGAGAGCTTGGCTTGGAAGGGATCTTAGAGAAAATCGAGTTCCAACTTGTTAAAATAGGGTGGTATCAGAGCTGCCATTTTGGCAAGTTTTAGAGGTGGAGCCCCAAGAACTGCCTGAGATGCCTTATCTCAGCCCTTATCTCTTCCCTCTCTCCATCTACAGCTCCTGTGTTCTTGTGCCTGCCAGGGGGACAGGGGGAAATCAGGAATCGCCTTCCTGTTCTTCTTTTTCACTCTATTTCCTGAGATTTCTTTGCACTGATGTCATTTGTGGTGGGGGTAAAGGGGAACATGCAATTTATTCTCCATTATGTTCAGAGTAATGACAAGTCTTAAAATAGCTCTCAATTAGCGATTGATTGCAATTAATTGGAACAACATAGGCTGACACGATAGCTTCGGATCTCCAGAGCATTTTTGAGTTCATGAGCTCTAATTTTCAAAAATTCAAGAATTCTGGCTCCCACATTGCCACAACCATCTGTCAGCAGTTTTTCACACAGGTCTTTGAGAAGCAGGAGCAATAAACACTTTGGCTTTGCTAATTAAAGCAGGTGTCCAAAACGGGGCTCATTTAGTGTAAACTGGGGGTTCCACAAAGGTGTGGAAATATCCATACATTGCCCAGAGAGGCTGTGGGCTCCTGTCCCTGGAAGTGTCCATGGACGGGGGCTCTGCTGATGCTCCCCTCACGCTGCATTGCTGCAGAGCTCCTGTGGGTAATTCCAGAATTAGGGCACTGTGAGGGGATGTGTTTTCTGATTATTCAGACTAATTTGGTTGTACCTGTGTTTTAATTAATGCGTGATTGGAGTTTCTTTCTTAATAAACATCAGGAATACTTCAGTACGAAGCAGCAGTGGTTTGTACTGATGTATTCAATGATGTATTTCAATCCATGCTCTGCCTGCATCTCTTCCCTGGGTTGTGGCTGTTGCTCTGCTGGCTCCAGAGGGCTTTGTGTCGGTCAGTGCAGGGCAGCCCAGCCAGGGGTCACTCCAGGGAATCATCCACAGGGGACAAGGAAAGCCCTTGCTCCTTCACCCAGGCTGGTGTCATTCCATCAAACTTCACTTTCAAGGTCTTGAGCATAAACTGAAAATAACAGAAAACAAAAGGAAAGGCTGTGTTTGAGGTAATGTGTTAATATGGCATTGATAAATCAAAAAATATTCAGAAAAGTCTTCCATTTGAGAGGCAAGGCTGAACTGGAAGAAGGAAGGTGCAAACAGTGGCAGCTGTGAATTCTCTGTGCTCCAAACTTACCCGAGCTGTTGGGAGTTATTTGGCAGAACAAAAAGAGCAATTGCTGTGGGCAGAAGAAAACTTAAGTGTCAGGTTTTCATATCAACATCGTTTTCCCAAAGGGAAATGCACTGAAATGCCTCAGTCCTGATGACCAAATATTGTGTCACTCCCAGTCCTGGGAAAGGGGAGCAGCAAGCAAGGCAGCCAGCAGCACCGAGTTATTCCTTGAGGTACTTGTACAGGAATGCCGAATGCTGAGACCTCTCAGCGCTTCCCACAGAGCAGGCTCATCCTCTTCCCGTTCTCCTTCAGGCTCAGTCCTTGCCAAACCACCAGTGCAAACCCCAGTGAGAGCTGGAAGGGCAGCGCTCAGCTCTGCCCTGCTCCAGCCTGGCCAAAGATCTGCTCCGTGGATGGGAGCTGAAGGGCAGGAGGGAGCTGGGGGTGCACTGGGGGGGTTCTGGGGCTCGCAGGGAAGGGTTGGCTGAGCAGAGAGCTGTGCCCAGCCTGGGGGCACCAGAGTCTGAGATGTTCCCTGCACAGAGAAGTGACGTCCCAGAGAATGAACTGAGCACGGGAGGAGTTTTCTTCTCTAAGGGCTTTTGTTGGGAAGTGCAGGGAGTTGTCTGCAGGGCCTGGGGTGGCCCCAGCTCCCAGACAACACCATGGCCACGGCGACCAACTTCTCCCCACACTTCCTGTGTCTCACCATCCTGCTGCTCACACTTCAGGCTTCTCCCTCCTCTCCGAATTTTAGCTTCATCACATGTTACTTTGAGAAGATCCACATATAAATATTTTGGCTCATTTAATATGCCTTCTGGTATTTTAACACCAGGTCTCTTATTTTTCTCCACCATTTGGGGAACTTATTTTTATTTTCAAACAAATCTGATACTCTTACAGAAGTTCACTTCCAGAACTGAGTGTTTTAGGGAAGATTTCAGGAGTGCTGGTAAAATGACAACGTGCTGGGAGACTCCTGATGGAAGTGTGTGTGCTGCTGGGCACTGGCTGAAAATTGCTTTGCACAAAAAAGAGAAACCATGGGACAGTTCTGGGGTTTATATTGGGTTGGCAAGTTCAGAGTATTTAAATGGAAAACACTTTGAACTAGAAATTTTGAATTTTAATTTAAATTTCAATTGAATTTAAATCAGATGGCAGCACCCAGGTGTCCCCAGCTGCCCCCACAAGGGTAAAAAAATAGTTTGAGCTTCCTAAGGGGGCTGGAACAGCCACAGGCTCTGACTGTTCCCTTCCTTCCCTGGTTCCCTTCCTCCTCCCAGTTCCCACCCTCCCTGGTTCCCTCCTCTCCCCAGATCCCTCTCCCTGCACTCACTGCTGCCTTTGAACACACGCGAGGGTTCAAACCAACGCTGTTCCTGCCAAGTCTGTCCCCGGGTTTGTCTCTCACTGAAATTTTACTGCAGATACTTGATCCTAAAAGCAAATAAATCCAGGGGTGTCCGTCCTGCGGCCAGGACAGATCCTGGAGCCCGTCAGTGTCTGGAATTTGTCATCATTCCTCAGCTTTACCTGGGGAATTTTATTTAGACGGGGCATTTTCTGCTGATAAATCTGGCCCCATTACCAAGTCAGAATGTGTTTATTAAAACACCAATTAGAGCGTGGTCTCTCATCAATCACAACGCCCTCAATTCCTGCATGGGCGCAGTGTCACACTTGGACACGAAAAGAACACGCAGACCCCTGTTCAGGGAGAGAAGCAGAAAAAAGAGAGGCCAAGAAGACCTCAGACTTTATTCTATATCTTCTTAATAATCACCTTGGATTGGAGGGGGAGGTTTACACCCCTCAGCCACACTGGTCAAAGGAAAGTCCATCAAACATCTCCGGCCAGGAGAAAAGAATGCAACAATAGAACAAAGTTACCAAAACATAACTATGTTTACAAATAGTGCGTGAGAAACTCTTATACAGAAATGAAAACATCGAAGAATTGCAAAACTCAGGGCGACAGGCGCAGAGCTGTGCCTGCTCCGAATCAAACTGTCACTGCACCAGGGCCACCGTGCCCTCGGCCCCGGGGCAAACCCAGCTTTGAGTGACCGTGTGAACAACTGGGGATGTGTTTAAAAGCTCCAACATTTCATTTTCGGGTGCTGGGAGGTGAACAGAGGGCTCACACGGTTGGAAGCACGGAGGTGACAGGACTCCAGTGGGATGGAGGTGACCAGGGGTGCCCCAGAGTCCCCCTCCAGCCCTCACTGCCCGGGCACGGTGGGCAATGAGTGCTCCAACGGGGACCAGCTGCTGCAAGGAGGAGGGAGAGAGGGAGAGAGGCAGGAGGAGGCGGAAAAACCCAGAACAGAGGAGAGGTGAAAGTCATGGGACAGGAAGGAGAAAAGGAGGGTGAAACAGAAATAAATCAAACCAACAACAAAGCCCTAAAGCAGAAGAAGCAGGAGAAGGAATAAAAGGTGAAAGGACAGCATAAATGGACCAGAGTGGATTGAGAACAGGAGGAAAATGGCTCAAGCGATGATCACAGACTGGGAGGTTGGTACAGCCACACACGTGGAGGTAAATGAGTGTCTGGATACAGAAAATATCCCGGTGTGCCTCAAAAACAGGCACCAGATGTGTCTCAGCTGCTGCCTGGGGACATTGTCCCTTCCCAGCCGTGACACCATCCCCAGAGCTGCTCACAAACCTCAGGAAAAAGGGCTGTGAAAACTGCAGGAACTGAATAAAAGGAGCATTATTCTAAGAAGGAGCCTGCGAGGGCAGAGCTGTGGGAAAGCTCGGTCCCCACCCCACTGAGTGCCCTCCCAGAGCTGGGACTTTCAGTCCACATTCAGGAGGAGAAAAAATGAAATTTTTGAGATTTCCCAGAGAATGTAAATTGGTAACATTTGTTCTGAAATAGGACAACATTGTATTTCTGGGCACTGGTCCTTGGGACACTTTTAGACCCCTCAAAGTGTTTGTGCAGCCCCCTGCCATTGGGGTGTCACTGCCAGCTCGGGGACAGAGGGATGAGGATGGGGGGCCCTGCCCTGTGCCCCCAGGACTGTCTGTGCTGGGCTGTTCATCCCAGGCTCGGCATTTCCCAACCCAAACACTGATCAGAGGTGTCTGAGCTGGGGAAGGGTCCCTGTGCCATCTCTCAGCATCAGAACTCTCCACTGGCTTTTGTCAGTCTTGGTTTCTATCCCCGCTCCTCTCTCCTCCCCAGTTTTCTCACAGCATCTGTCCCCCTGCACAGGGATTTCCCATTCCCTCCTTGCAGCCTGTTTGTTGGGAGAGAGGGAGAGGAGAAGGGGAAAACTGGGTGGCTGATGGTTTGTGTGTCAATTATACATCAGAGGCTTTGCTGCTGCTTCAGAAGCTTCTAATAATAATTATTATAATTAGGGCACTGGGAGAGAAATGTGCTGAGATCAGGGAGGAAAGCAGGAAAGCCAGGCCAGGATTAATTAGCCACTTTTATCTAAGAATCTCAAAGCATTTAGACATTAATTAATGAGTGCTGTGGTTAAGTCAGCGCGATGCTCCTTTGCTGCTGTCGTGGTTCTGGGCTCAGCCCCCTCCCTGCCCAGCCCTGGGTGCTGCTGCTGCTGCAGGTGCTGCCCCAGCTCTGCAAAGCACAGAAACAGTTCTTTGATCCCTTGGGTGCTGTCTGTCACCCTGACAGCTGCAGGGCTGGGCTGAGGAGACCTGGCCTGGGCAGGTTGGTGCTGCTGGAGCTGTGCAAACCCCAGCCCATGCAGGGCCCTGGCACGCTGGGCACCGCTGTTCCCGAGGGGAGCAGAGGCTCCCTGCTGACCTGAGCCCAGCTCCGTGAAACTCCCACCCATGGCACTGGGACCGGCCCTGGGGCTCCAACAAAACTGTTTATTCATGGCAAAATCGTTCTGTCTCCTGGCTTACCCATGGTGTGCCCATTGTTGGTGAATATTCATTAAGTGAAATTAGCATCTGATAGGCCTTAATTGACTTCTAAAACCTTGTTTTGTGCTAATGAAGTCTGTACTGTAGCTGTGCCTGATGGCAGCTGGGGGTCCCTCTGCCCAAGGTGCCACCTCGGAGCTGGGTCAGCGGGGGCACGGGGGGCTCAGTCCCTTCTTCTTCCCCAGAGTCCATGGAAGATGCGGCTGCCCCATCCCTGGAAGCGTTCACAGCCAGCTTGGAGAACCCTGGCCTAGTGGAAGGTGTCCCTGCCCATGGAGGGGGACTGGAATGAGATTAAGATCCCTTCCAATCCAACCCGTCCTGGGACTGGGTGACAGCCAGGAAGTCACAGCTGGGAGCAGGGTGTCCGTGGCCAGAGCACGGTGTGAAGGTTTGCAGAGTGTCACTGATGGTCACAGCAGTGCCCTGGGCCCCTGCAGGGCTGGATGTTTGGGGCTGGGTGAAGGATTTGGGCACTCGAGGCACGGTTTGAGCTTTGCTTGGCTGGGTGAGCGCAGCCCTTTGGGTTTCAGCGGCTGTCTCACCACTGTGGGATGTGGGTATCAGCTGCAGGAAGGAGCTGGAATCCACACAGCTCCTGCAAGTGTTCTCAGAGCACGTGGATCGGGGTTTTACAGGGGCTCAGTTCATAATGCCTTTGTCCAAGCCTTGAAATTGATGAAAAGTTTCAATTCAGCCATTATTGACTGTTTTCAGACAAGACACAGGACAGCTTTGAAGTGAGTCTGTAAATTAGAGTAGCCCTGCAGCTCCCAGACTGAGAGACTCCTTCACCATTGACAAGGAAGAGGAAGGAGGAGATGAGGAGGTTTCCTGACTTCTGGTCTTCTGCCTGTTCCTGTAAATGGTGTGCTCGGTATTCCTGGCTGGGTAAGGATGGAGACACAGGAGAGCAGGGCAGTGACAGTCAGGGGCTCTGTCAGTGCTCACAGCCCCTTCCCCTTCCCCTTCCTCAGGGGCTGCTGTGCTGCTCCGAGGCTGCAAAGCTCCGTGGTGCTTCTCTTGCTCTGGGGGTGTTCTGCAGGAGCTGGGGGTGGCAGTTCCACGTTAGTGGAAGATGGATGCTCCCCAGTGACCTTCCTCTCCGTGGTGGCTGCGCTGGCACGGTCAGGGAGCCGTCGTTCCCGGTGCCAGCTCTCCCCTTTGTCACGGATTACTGCGGCTGGGCAGGTCTCCAGCTGGAAAACAAAACCTCCAGCCCTGCGCCGCAGGAGTCGGGAATAGGCACTGTCATGGGCTTCCCAGGGCTGAGCGTCCCCAGAGCCTCTGGGCTGTGGGTGACCAGGCCTCGTGTGGGGGGAGGCTGCTCTGAGGGAGGGGGGATGGCCCCAGGGTGGGGCTCGGGGAAGGAAGAGGATGTTGGGGGTGATGCCCACCAGGACGGAGGCTGGCAATGCTGGCTGTGCCAGCTGGCAGCCACAGCTGGCTCTGCTGTGGAGCCTCACAGAAGAAACAGTGTCTGGAGAAGTCAGGGGGCCTCCATGATGCCTCCTCCAGCCACCTAGAAACAGAGACTAGACAAGAGTAAGGGAATAAAGACAGGTATTTATTTGAAGGGCCTTCAAGGTACACCCTGGGGGAGCCAGAGGCTGCTTCCAAAAAATGGACCCCAAGATGGACCCCAGGTCACGAGTTCTTCACACTTTTATAGGTTTGGATCATTTGCATATCAGGGTTAATTCTCCAATTAAAGCCCCAGTTTAAGCGATGTAACTCCCCTCAGCTTGCCCCCCTTAGAATCTTTAGTTTCCACATTTTGGGCCTAAAAACAGCCTGGCTGTCCTTGAAGGCAAAGCCTGGAGAGGCTTTGTTCTGTCTGCCCAGTACGAGAGAGCAGGAATTACAGGCTCCAAGGAACTTCAGAGTTACACTCTAAGCAGTACAGGATTTGAAAATAGAAAAGTTAAAACCTAAGGCATCATCCAGACATGGTTGCTCAGTTGGGTTGAACACTGGATCGGGTTAAATGTGGTGGTTTCTCCCTGAGGATCCCAGAAGTTTCAGGCCACGTTGGATGTTGAGCAGCACATGGCAGTGGGGTGGATGGAGGAGCTCCAGGGTTAATCAGCTGCTGTTGGGCCCTGGGGGAGGTTTGCTGGAGGTTTGTGGAGATGTTCAGGGATGGCCCCTGTGAGGGTCCCTGTGGCCCTGGCTGCCCTCCAGGTGCTGGGGGGCTCAGCAGCCCATCTGGGGGAGCGTGGGGGTCTGGAGCTGCCGTAACCCCGGGCTCTCTGTCCCCCTGCAGGTGAACCCTCCCGCTGGTCCTCCTCCCACTGCGACTGCTGCTGCAAGAACGGCAAAGGCGACAAGGAGGGCGAGAGCGGCACATCCTGCAACGAGCTGTCCACGTCGAGCTGCGACAGCCAGTCCGAGGCCAGCTCCCCCCAGGAGACCGTGATCTGCGGCCCCGTGACACGCCAGCCCAACATTCAGACTCTGGACCGGCCGGCCAAGAAGGGGCCGGTGCAGCTGCTGCAGCAATCCGAGATCCGCAGGAAGAGCGACCTGCTCCGGACTCTCACCTCCGGCTCCCGGGAGTCCAACTCCAGCAAGAAAAAAGCGGTGAAGGAGAAGCTCTCCATTGAGGAGGAGCTGGAGAAATGTATCCAGGATTTCCTGAAAATCAAAATCCCAGACAGGTTTCCCGAGAGGAAACACCCCTGGCAATCGGAACTGCTGCGGAAGTACCACCTTTAGGCTTCGGGTGGGGAGAGCACACGACCTTGTTACGTTAGAGCCAGATCCTAAGTGATACAAAAGTAATTCCCAATAATAACTATTTGTTAGGTCACCGAAACCAAAATCCATCTCTAGTACTGCCTAATTTGCCTATTTCACCTTAACATTTCTAGTCGTAGGGGAACGATATTTTTGCAGTCCTGGAAGCACAATGACAAACGCTTTCGTTTGTAAACTTGGAGTCTTACACAAGCTGAAAACCTTAAGGGCACAACCAGACCCACGCCAAGGGATGCTCGTGTGGCCCTGGAGCAGGCAGGGCGGGATGGTGAGGGCTCCGTGCCCTCTGCATCCTGCTCGGAGCACACGTGTCTGGAGGGAGGAGCACAGCACAAAGCCCGAGCTCTGCCCTGGCAGTTTAAGCATGTGTATTTATATATGTGCATATATATATGTGTGTATATATATCTCTGTGTATATATATATATGTATATATATATCAATATATATTGCTTAAAGATTTTCTGGCTCTCTCCTTATAACTGCACTTTCTCAGAAAACAGCATTTTTTAGCAGTCTGTGGACGTCCTGTTTCTTCTCCAGGCCTTTGAGGGCTGAACAGTAGAAATCCATCTCCCTGTCTCTCTCCTGCTCCCTCTGCCAGTCCTTCCCCTCTCCCTGGGGCACTGTGAGTGTGTCTCAGTAGAGACCAGGGTGCAGTCTGTGGGTTTGTGTTACCATCAGCAAAATATTCCGTTTGTTTGGGATGCTCTCGTCCCTCCCTGCACCTCTTGTGTTTTTCAAGGCTCTCCGGTGCCGGTGGGTTAAAGGTGTGCTGGTCCCAGCTGGAAAGCCACAGGGGTGGTCTGGGGATGCTGGGGAGGATGCTGCAGGTGCCAGGTGTGTGTGCCAGGTGTGTGTCCCAGCTGGCAGGGACAGCGGGCACCGCCCCCCTGCACCACAGAAATCACCCCCAACCTGCCCGGGGGGCTCTGGCCGTGGGGAGCCATCGGGGCTGTGCCAAGAGGAAACACAACCCCGGAGGAGGTACCTGTGTCCCCTCCTGCAGGTCCCAGCGGTGCCAGTGCCAGGGTGGCACAGGCAGCAAAGCGTGCCCTGTGTCCCGTGTCACCCCCGGAGCCGGGGGAGGGCTGGGCTGGTCCTGCACTGCCCCCGGAGCCAGGGGAAGGGCAGCAGGGGTCGGGCCAGAGAGGGGCACGGGCTGGCCAGGGCGTGGGGGCAGTGGGAGCTGGGGCAGGGCAGCCATGGAGAGGGATGGAACACTCCATTGCTCCAGCTGTGGTGGCCACAGCTGGGAACAAACCAGCTACGGGATTTGGGAGAAAGCATTCGTTTTCTAAAGGCACAGGAAGGAGAGTTTTATTTATATATATATATATATAGTTATGAATATGAAACTGTGGGCAGTGGCAGTGCTGGTAACACGGAACGCTCAGATTCTGACTTATTCAGTGTCCTGCAGGTCCCAGGGCTCCCCCCTCCCGAATTCCAGAAGCTGCTGTGGGAGATGCTGTACTCGTGCAGCTCCAGCCACAGGAAATCCTGGTGCCAGCGGGGCTCCACCGTGCCAGGCTGGGACAGAGAGGGTGGCAGGGAGCCGTGGGGTCTCCATGAGCCCACGGCTGTCCTTGGGGTTGGATGCACCTTTTACCAGCTAAAAAAGGAAGCAATACTCGTCCAGAGGGATCCATCAGCAGGAGCTGGCTGGGCAGGAGAGGCTCTGCCTGGGAGTTGCTCAGTGAGGAGACTCAGCTCCTCCTGGGATTGTGCTTTAGAGCCGGTTCAGGGCTTAGGACATTCCCTCACGCTGGAATTCAGGCCCAGCTCTTGTGCCACCCACTACTCACAGGTCCAAAAGGCACAACTTCCCACAGAAATCAATGTTTTGTACGAGCCCCACAGACGTGGCCCTGCTTAGTTACTTCATGGTTAGTTTATGGCATTTTTCTCTCCCTACTCAACATTTCCTGCATCTTGCCCCCCTGGCTCTGGCACTGAGCAAGAACTGGGGAACAGATAGGGCTCTGGATTTCCAGCAGGGCAGGGCTTCAGGACAGGTCACCTTTGTTCCTTGGCAGGAGACTGCAGCTAAAATCTCATCCTTTCACTCCGGATCTTTCCCTGTCTCTTTTTAACATCCCAGCTTTGGGCTCTGAGCTGTGTGTGCCAGAGTGGAGGAGCAGGCACTGGGTGTCTGTGTCTGTGTGTTTTTGTGTGTGTGTTCCCAGGCTGATGGCCCAGGAACACGGGATTGCTCCGTGATTAATAACTGTGGACAAATTAGACCAAATGAAATGCGCCCAAGTGGGCTTGATTTATGTGGCCTTCATGTCTCCAGTTTGAGATGAAATGGTTATTATTCTCCAGTGCTACAGAAATAAAGGTCTTAAACTTCGGTAGCCACAGGCAGGCCCAGCCTGCTGGGAAAGGCTGTCTGGGCTGGGGCCAGAGCAGGGCAGTGCCAGTGCCTGTGTGCTTGTGTGGGCTCTGCTGCATCTCTGAGGGACCTGCTGCTGCTCTGACTCCAGGGACAGTTGTTTTATGAGTGGCTTGCTCAGAGCTGGGGCTGTGCTGGCGGGTTTTGTGCTGCTCAGAGGGACTGGGGGGCTGCAGGTGGAACACGGGGGCCCCGGGCAGTGCTGGAGCTGCCACACCCCTGCTGGGGTCAGCAGCTCTGCCCAGCATCCCCCACTGCTGCCCAGAGCTGCCCTTCTCTCCCTCCTCACTCGCTGCTCTCTCTGCACCACCCGTGCCCCCCAGCACCCCCTCCACCCCTGGGGCACCTCCCTGGGACACTGGGACAGGGGCTGGGGGCACCCAGCAGCGGTGCAGACAAACCCTGGGCAGGCTGACACAGAGCAGGAGAATTAAAAGTGCTGCTCCTCGATGGCCCCACAGTTCAGCTGTGGGTGGCAGTGGGTCAGGAAAGGCACCAGGGTGGTGGCAGGAGGGTGACCTCCCACACTAGCCCTGGAAGATCCCTTCCCCACGTCAATGCCATGCACACACAGATGCACAGCTGCACGCACATCCCTGTGTGGGTGGGGACAGGGCCACACCCAGGGGACCGGGTCACACCCAGGGGACAGGGTCACACCCGGGGGGACAGGATCACACCCGGGGGACAGCCCCTTCCTCCTTCTGGGGCTTTCCCTGGGGCTGTGCAGGGAGGACATCAGCTGGGATGGGAGGAAGGGAGACTTGTGCCACACAGGGTAGAGAGGAAACTGGAATGAGAGACTGATTACCTGAAAGAGAGCTGGGTTTGGGCTACAAGACATATTCTACTCAAATTCAACCTTCTTTTGGTCAGAGAACCTGTGTGTCTCCCTAGGACAGGTTTTGTAGCAAGCCAAAGTTAAACTGAGCTCACAGAGTATTTTATTCTTTCTAAAATATCTGGGGAGAAAACTGGACTTTGAGCTACTTTCCACAAGTAACAAAGACCAGGTTCTGTTGAAAGTAATTTGAAAACTTACCTTGGCTGCAGTGGGACCGAGACTCAGCTCCCACCAGCAGAATTCCCAGTTCCCAGGGGCTTTGCCACCCCAAACCCCCTGAGCAGAGGCACCTGAGCGGGACTCAGCATTCGGGGGGCACACAGAGAACACAGGGACCAGACATTTGGCTTTCTCCCTAAACCACCTGCACACACAGCACGGAGGCCTCACAGCGCTCTGCAGAACGTTTTGCATTTAGGTTTGGTGAGTCCATTTGTTAATTTTATTTGCAAGCTGTGGGCTGCAGGAGAGGACGAGGTCGGGTTTCAGTGGCAGTGGCCATCAGGTACCTGAGCCCTTCAGCCGTGCCCCACTCCACCCTCCCAGCCCTGGCAAGGCTGCAGGAAACTTCCCAGCCCCTTCCCCTCCCCACCACTGCGAGTGCAGACTTGGCTTTCAGAGTACTTTATGCATAAGGCCCCATGTGTATCATGGTACAAAATAATTGTCCAGTCTTATGGATAGTTTATGCCCCAACGGGGTTTTGTAGATTAATAGTAAAAGAACAAAAAAAAGAAAAAGCACTTTTAAATTATTTATATTATAAAAAGACATTCTTTATTTTTCTTGGCATTGATGTCACTTAGCTAAAAAATCCGTTTATAAATAGGATATTGCAGATTTTAAACTATAGCAATGCTAAGCGAACACGAATTCAGAGTTCCACAGAGAAAATGACCGAGGTGAAGCAGGAGGGTGGCAGGGCCCAGCTGGCTCCATGGGTGGGCCTTGGAGCTGAGGGAGACGATGTCCCTTTGTGGTCCCCTCTGGCCGTCCCCAGCCAGGGAGGGCAGGACCGGACCCCCCAGGCCTTTGGTGTGCTGCCAGTGCAATATTGCCCAGCCCACACGGGGTGCAGAGGGGGTTTGGTGCCGTTGGGATCTCTCGGGGCCTTGCTTACGTTACATTTTCGGACCTCATTCAGCACTAAATGACTTCGCCGAGGCTGAGTCAGTCTGTTGCACATTGATGTAGATTAAGTGGCACCCACTGAATTACCTCTCGACTTTCCAACGTGGTTCACTTGTACATAAGTGTAATGTCAAACTGTTTACAGGTTCTTTTGTGCGTAATTGTGGAAAAAAAAAAAAAAGTTTTAACTACAAATTTAAAGGAATCGATTTTACTGGAAGGTGTTTAAAAAAATGAATGTGCTTAATACAGTATAGACATCCTTGCTAATGGTCTCACCTGAATGCATGTATCCGTGTTGTCAGTCCCACCAGTGAGGTTATTGGCAATATTCTGCAGTCTGTGAATAGCAAATACGCATAAACTACTGTGACTCTGACAAATATAACTCGGTAACTGTTTCTACTGTGGTATGTGAAAAAAATCCTGTAGCTTTTAGCCTGCTGTATTTCCCCGGTGCAAAGAGCACCAGGAAAGAGAGAGATCTTGGGAAAACGAAGTCCCAGCTGTGACCCGAGCGGGGTCATTGGTGCGAGGGCCCTGCTGGGTGGCTGTGGTTCAGTGCTAAAAATGCCATTTTCAGGGGCTGGCAGGTGGAAAGGGAAGGGAAGGTGCTGCTGCTGCCAGAGCAGGGCTGGCCTGGGGCTGGGATGGGGAAGGCAGAGCCTCGGGGCAGGGCCGTGGGACCCTGCAAGAGGGAGCTCAGAGTGCTCTGGGCGCTCACAGCTGCAGCCAGTTTGTGTTTGCTGTTCCAGTACAGCACTGAACTCATGCTGGGAGGGCACTGACCAGAATAAATGAGTTGGTATCCTTCAGCTGTCACACACAGAAATGCATCCATGGATACATCCAGGCTTTCTTGCTCACGGGGATTTAGCATTGGCTCATGTAACCACTTCCCTCCCTGCTGGCTGGGCATTATTCTCCCTTGAAAGTGGTGGGGTTTTCCCCAGTTTGTTTCTGGGTTTGTTATTATTTTTAATTTGCAGTACTTGGCTGTGGTTGAGAGGAAGCCCTTCCCCATGGCCCCTTCCTGGGAGGAGGTGAAGGATCCACCTGTGCAGCATTTGCCCCATGTGGTGCTCCCTCACAGCTGGGATTTGGGTGTTGCAGGCTCTGCACAAGTGGGAGGCCGAGGTTTGGGAGCTGTGCCTCCTCCGTGGTGAGGGGGACGCTCACTGAGCTCCCCTGTGGCACCAGCCCGGCGCTGGCAGCCAGGTGATGCCAGGACTCCCATCCTGGGGACCTCAGGGGCGCTGGGCAGCGCCTGCAGAGGGGCCCCGTGTCCCTGAAGGGCCCTCCCGGCTCTGGGACGAGCTTGTCCCCATTAACTGCCCTCGTCCGGAGCCCAGGGGCTGGGGGACAGCGCAGGGTGAGCTGAGGAGATCCTTCTGCTGCTGCTTCTGGGCAAACCCGGGGCTCGCAGCCCCGTTCCCTCTGGCTGGGCTGGGTCTCAGGCTCCATCTCTCCACCCAGCCGGGTCCCACGGGGGCTGCTGCGGTCCCTGGTGTGGTGACAGCTCTTCTCCCTGCCAGGACACCCCTCTGTCCTGAGCAGGGCCCTGCCTCTGCGGCTGCCCACTCTCATTCTGGAGCAGGAAGCTGAATTTGGTTATGCTGAGCACTTCTGAGCACTGTCTTGTCTGCTTTTCACGTCAGGGCAGATGTGAAAGAGCGGTGGGTGTTGGGGTAGAACACCTGCACAGTAATTACTGAGGATGTAATTACCTCCCCTACGCAGCACTGGGTGATGTGCATGGGAAGTAGGAGAGATTCCCTTTGATACCAGGTGATACCAGAAAATGATTTTAATCTGCCTTACAACTATATAATTAAGAGAGCTTATATATAGAAGTCTATCTATCTATCTATCTCCCCATATGTACATTTCTGTTGTCCCTGCTGGAGTCACAGCGGTTCTGGCTGGGAGCAGGGGGCAGCACCAGGGCTGCCACAAGGGCGAGGGGCTGGGAAGAACAAACTCAGAGCTTGCCCAAAGCCTTTCCAGAGGCTTACCCCCCCTCCCCAGGGGTAGCCCCTGCCCCCCAAAATGCTGAGCTGTCCCAGCACCTGACCCTGGGACGAGGCGTGGCTGGGAGGGCTGCGGTCAGTCCGTGTCACCCCCCTGCTCCCTGAGCAGGCAGGTGAGGGGTGACCCTGCAGCTCAGGGTGGGCTTGCCGGGATGGGGCTGAATTGTCCCCGTGCCCCAAAGCCGAGCACAGGAGGAGCTCGGCCGCTCGCTCCGGGTGCCCGGGGCAGAAGGTGGTGCCTCCCCTGCCAGGCAGGATGGGGTGGGAGGGCAGGGCCTGGCATCCCCAGGCTGTGCCCAGGCAGGGCAAGGAGCAAACCTGCTGCAGGGGCAGGGGACAGGGGCACGGGCTCAGCAGAGGGCAGAGGACACCGCTGCTCGCTCCCAGCTTCTCTCCCGATGCTGCTGCCGGGAGCTGGAGCTGCCCCGGCCCCGCTCCTGTGCCCAGGGGCCTGGAGGGAGAACTCTGTAAATACAGCAGGTTAAAAACTGGCACAGTATCGGCGGGTCTGTATTTAATGCAGATGTTTCCCATGTTTTGTAGTATTGTTTTATTGATAAATAAAAATCAACCAAAGACAAAAAAAGGCCTTTGGCGTCTGTGTGAGCAGGACCCAGCAGCTGTGGGCACCCATTCCTAGAGACTGTCCCTGGCACAGGGGGGCTGCAGGGCCCTCAGCCTGCCCCTGCCAGCCCTGGGAATCCTTCCAGAGAGAGACCATCGCCCATGGAAATGCAGAGGAGGAGAAAACGTCCCTGAGCTCCCTGGGAAGAGGAGCCCTGGGCTTGTCACCGTCCCCGTGTGCCCTGCACTGCCCCAGCTCTGGGTGTGACACCGAGTCCCCCAGCAGGGCTGGGGTGACACAAATATCACTAATGGCTACAAAATGATCCCAAAACGCTCAGGATTTTTAAAGCACAGCAAGAAAAGCAAAACTTGCAGCAATTAAACTGCATCTTAATGAGCTGCCTCCCAAAGAAAAGCTTGAGAAAAATGGGTTCATCAGAGACTCGTTAAAAAAATCACTAAAACCATTAATACTATAAACATCCTCACTATGGCATAAATTTTGCATCTTTCCAGATGTATTTTTATTATTATGCTCATTTTATGGGAGGAGAAAACGAGGCACAGCTCTTTGGATTATTTTGTCCCAGGATTGCCAGCAGCCAGGAGGTACCAAAACCACTGTCACCCTGTGCCAGCCGGGGCAAAGGGGCACTGCCACCCTGTGCTAACTGGGGCAAAGGGGCACTGCCACCCTGTGCCAGCTGGGGCAAAGGGACACTGTCACCCTGTGCCAGCCGGGGCAAAGGGGCACTGCCACCCTGTGCTAACTGGGGCAAAGGGGCACTGCCACCCTGTGCTAACTGGGGCAAAGGGACACTGTCACCCTGTGCCAGCCGGGGCAAAGGGGCACTGTCACCCTGTGCCAGCCGGGGCAAAGGGGCACTGCCACCCTGTGCCAGCCGGGCTCATTTCAGCCCAGTCCCCTCACTCCAGCATCCCCTTCCCTCGTCACAGGCTGATATCAGATGCAGATAAAGCTCCACAGTGACAGGAAAAGGGCCCCACGTGCAGATGGCACCAGCGATGCCCTTGGCTGAACCTCCAGCAGGAATCAGCAGCTCCCTTCCTTTCCGTGCACTCCCAGATGTTCACCCCCAGCTCCATCCTCCTCGGGCCCAGCCCCTCTCCTGGGCATCTGCAAGCCAAAATGTGAGCTCTGCTTTCTCTGTGGTCTTGCCTCTGCTATTGAAGCTCTTATTAAGCCACCCTAATTATTTCTTAAATCCAATAAAGACATCTAATATGTGCAATTTTAACATAATGTGTTGGGAATAGTAGTTCAGTGCTATTACCGGTGCTAAAATCAATGGCTCTGCTCATGTAGCTGTGAGCTTTTATTTTCATCATTAGCCCAAAAGAACAAGTCTGGATCTGTATCTATATCCTCATTAATACAAAATATAACAATATAAAATGTAAGAATATAAAATATTGATAATTATTCATTAGAACAATTACACCTGACCCCTCCTCCTGCTGACCACAAGACACTCCCTGTGTTTCCCTGAGCCCTGTGAGCAGCCCTGGAGCTCTCGGGGTGCTGTGTGTGCTCTCAGTGCTGTGGGGGACAGGGACAGGCAGGGACAGGGGAGGAGGTGCTGGGTGGGTGGCACCACCCAGGCCTCGTGAGACAGAAACACGGATTTTTCCTGCTGCCACCAGATCTCTCCCTGGCCTGGGAGAGAATGAGGAATGAGGAATGAGGAATGAGGAATGAGGAATGGGTCCAATGCAGCCGTTCTGGGGGGGCTGCAGGCTCCTCACTCCCTCGGGCCCTGCACTGAGCAGGCAGAGGCTGGATCAGAACTGGCCACACACCAGAGCCTGGAAAATGCTCTTGAGGTTTCTGACTTCACCGTGCCCAAGCATAATGAAAAAATTGCCTTTTTAAATTTCTGTTTGGACAGATCCGTCAGCTCTGAAGACCCTCCTGTCACTGTGGTATCTGCACCTCCAGAGCCCCTGAAGTTTTAAAGTTAATAAAGGACAAAAGTGTTGTATCTGGATGCTGAACCCAACCTCAACAAATTAAATGGAATTTTCTCATTTGGGTGGTCTCTTCATCCAATATTTTATCCCTTCATCCCCAGTGGAATGCCCAGCTGCTCTGGCTGGGGGGAGCAGGCTCCTTGCTCCACCCTGCAGCCACAGCTCAGTGCAAGGGCACTGGAGCAGCCAAACCCTGGGAATTCCTCCCCACCCCTGATCTGTGCCCTGGAACGGGAGCGTGGATAATCCCTTCAGATTTGCCTGATGGGAATACAAATGTTATTCTGCTTCTCTTAAATGCCCTAACACGGTATTTAAGTTCTTTCTGAAAGGACAAAGCAGGTGAGCTCTCCTTTCCAGGCAGAGCAGATTTCCATCCTGCAGCTGTATTTTAGCACTGTTATGAGTAATCGTCTCCTCCAGGTTAAACCTGCAAAGACATCCCAAATCATGGATTTAAATGATAGCAAAAAAATTCCCTGAACTCCTTAAAGTTAATGAGGATCTTCATTTTCATTTGCCACATATTCCTCTCCCGTAATAGCCGTGTGCTAAATCTTCACGAGACTTTTTATAGTTTCACTGAAGGAATATTTGCATAATTATTAGTGCATAATCTGCTTTAATGGGCCCACTGATTTTACTGTTACAGATAAATGTGTGTGGTGTCAGATTTAAGCATGTAAAGGCCTGGACACTCTTGGGAAGTGCTGTGTCTGCTGCAGAGAAGAGTGCCCATGGCTGTGCTCTCTCCCAGGGGACAACATCCCCTGGCCGGGTGACAGCAGCCCCTGGAGGGGCTCCCCTGGCCCCAGGGGCAGCAAAAGGGAAACACAAACTGCTGCTGTCCCTCCCTGTGCCACAGAACCACCAAACCCAGCCTGGCCTGGAGGGAAGGGACCTTAAAGTTCATCCAGTGCCACCCCTGCCATGGCAGGGACCCCTCCCACTGTCCCAGGCTGCTCCAAGCCCCAATGTCCAGCCTGGCCTTGGGCACTGCCAGGGATCCAGGGGCAGCCACAGCTGCTCTGGGCATCCTGTGCCAGGGCCTCCCCACCCTCAGTCAGACACAAGCCCTGAAATCCCTGCTCCATGCTCTGCTCAGAGCTCAGCCTGGGGACTGAGTTCTGGGCTCAGCACTTTGGGCCTGAGCGGGGTCTGGGCTCCTGCTCACTCCCGATTTGGAAACTCCCCCGTGCACTGACGTGGAAATGTATAAAAAGGATCTCTTGAAGTAAGAGGAGTGAGGTGTGGGGAGGGTGTGATGACAGCAGCTATATAAGGAGGCAGCACAGAATTCTTGAGGGAAAGCATCAAACTTCTGCTATTTTCCAACCAGATCATACCCTCGCTATGAAATGTCATTTCTAGAATTTTTTTAGACTGTTCTAATAGATACTGATAAATGTTCTTCTCCTCAGGGCTTGTCAGGAGCAGACGTGATTGATACTATCTTCAGAAGGAGACAAAAATGTTCTGTGCAGGATCTGCCACTGTGGCAGGTCTCAAAAACAATGGTCTGAACTGAGCTGTACAGAACACTTCTAAAATATTTAAAATTCCTACAACAGCAGTTTGGTTTTGGATCCTACCTCCTTAAGAAAGCTGTAGTAAAGACCTTTTCTAAATCTGGGAAAATAATAAGAAAAGAAAAGCATCTCAAAATCTGTAGGCAACAGCCCAGCCTGAGTACAGTCCAGGGCAAGCTGCATTTTCTGCCTTGTTTTTGAAAGTGCCAATATTCAACTGATATTATTTTATAAAATATTAACATGTTTTAATGGAGACCTTCTGCAGGCCTGAGCCTGGAGGCTGGGAATGGCTCTGCTCTCCCAGATCCCAGCTCAAGCCCAAAATTAAGCTCTTAATGCCTTAATAAGGCAGAGAGTTGAGTGTACAATGACCTGTTCTTTAAGTGATATATTAAATTAACTTTCCTTATGTACTTTCAGATGGAAGTTAAATATTTTCACATAGTTCTAGACAGCAAAAGACCATCAAAAGGGATTAGATGAGATTTTTTCTCTATTAAATGAGAAATCTGGTGCCGTGTGGCAGCTGCAGCAGAGCCCAGCCCACACCAGCTCACTGCTCTTCTCTTCTCCTCTCCTCTTCTCTTCTCTTCTCTTCTCTTCTCTTCTCTTCTCTTCTCTTCTCTTCTCTTCTCTTCTCTTCTCTTCTCTTCTCTTCTCTTCTCTTCTCTTCTCTTCTCTTCTCTTCTCTTCTCTTCTCTTCTCTTCTCTTCTCTTCTCTTCTCTTCTCTTCTCCTCTTCTTTTTTTTCTTTCTCTTTCTCTTCTCTTTCTCTTCTCTCCCATGAAATTCCCCCTGGAATCCCCCAGAATCCCCTCCCTGCTGGCACTTGGCTGGGCAGAGGCCACAGGAATGAGGAGCCTCCAGGTGTTTGTCACATCCCTGGTGCTGCCCCAGGGATTTCAGCTTCCTGAGGCGCTGGGCAGGGTCACAGGTTTGTTCCTCCATAAAAGCTGACAAAACCCCTTAATTGTTCTCCTGTCATCCAGCCAACAGCAGGAGGAGTTTGAGATTTTTATTTTCTGTAAACAGAACCTGTCAAAACTCCATGACTGAGTGCTGCTGTCGTGTCCCCACCCTGGGCACCCTGTAACCCTCCAGCCTGGGCACAGCTTTGGTGGTTCTTCATTTCCATCACCGTGGCTGAACAGCCCTGGGGCCCAAGGCTGCGACTGCTCTGATTGTTCTGTGGCCTTGCACCCCCTGAGAGCCCCTGTGCTCCAGGGATTTGGCACTTGGAGCAGAGACTCGACTCTCCCTCTGACACAGGCTCATATTTTACATCCCCAAAATGAAGATTTAAAGCTCATACAGGAACCTGAGGCTTTGTTTGGCCTCATCTGCAGGGGCCAATAAAGTGTCTCATCAAATAATTTTGAGGGGACCTACAAGAGAGCTGGAGAGGGACTGGGGACAAGGGATGGAGGAACAGGACACAGGGAATGGCTTCCACTGCCAGAGGGCAGGGATGGATGGGATATTGGGAAGGAATTGTTCCCTGGGAGGGTGGGCAGGCCCTGGCACAGGGTGCCCAGAGCAGCTGTGGCTGCCCCTGGATCCCTGGCAGTGTCCAAGGCCAGGCTGGACATTGGGGCTTGGAGCAGCCTGGGACAGTGGCAGGTGTCCCTGCCATGGCAGGGGTGGCACTGGGTGGGCTTTAGGGTCCATTCCAACCCAAACCATTCTGGGATTCTGGGATTTTTGGCATCAAACTGTGCCCAGTGCACCCGAGGGCAGCTGGGTTCCTCAGCTGGGACTGGGGCATTTCCTCAGGACTTCATGCAAAGTTTGTTGTGTGGAAGAGAAAATCCCCCTCCAAAAGGGAGCCTGACCTGCAAAACCTTGGCTGCTGAGGGCTCTGTCTGCTGTGACACCAGCCCCGGAGCACAGCGGGATCCTGAGTGAAGCTCGGGAGTGTCCATGGAACTCCCCTCCACCATCGGGGGTGGAAAATTCAGCCCTTTTGTCTCTTTGACAGACAAATGAGCAGCGTCCTCCTTTGTAAGGGATGCAGCTGGAAGAGATTAGGAAATAACTTCTAGATAAATAGATTTATTGGTGCAATTTGGTTTTACATGGCCAGAATGGAGTGTTTATAAAATATTTATGGAGTTTTCCTTAGCAGTGATGGAACAAGGATCAGTTTTACAATGTGTGGGCCTTCATTAGTGCTGTTTCACAGTCAGGTTTGCTCTGTCTCCTCTTGTCACTTCATTAAGTTGGCCCTCATGATAGATTGGCCCAAATCACTAATTAATAATTACCTCTTCTGTATAAAATCAGATGCCTTGAGTTGGCACTACTGGCCATGAATTTAAGATTATGCATAAACCTGTGTGCATTTCTCTGCTCCGTATTTAAGTCATCCCTCTATTCATCCAAAACCTCATCAGAACAGATAATAAAGCACTTCATGAACAGATGTGCCACTTATTCATCCAGTTCTATCATGATAATGACGAAAATTTAATCTGGAGTGTCTATGGAAGATGATCTGAAAGACAGATTGGTGTGAATACTAAAGGCACTACACAAAGCGCCAAGGCTGCCGTGGAGAGGGGCTCATTAACTCCCCCAGCCCTGCACAGAACCAACCCCCCCGGGGCTGGGCCCCTCCAGGAGCTCCTCTTTCTGCAGATGTAAATGCTCCAAATTGCCTTGCCTTTAAAGAAGTATAAAAGGTAATTGCTCTTACAGCTGTGAGCAACATCTGACACTGCAGAACGCTGAAAGCCCATGGAAGAGAGTTTGGAGAGTCCAGATACATCCAGGGTGAGGGGGATAACGTGCAGAGCTGAATATTTGGCTAAAACATAAAAAAATGCAGAGACAAGTGGAAATCCGTGAGGCCAACTTGCTCTGAAGAGCCATTGCCCCTCGTTAGGCAGATGCACATTTCTGTGTCTCCTCAGACAGGCTCTTACTGATCCTTGTCAATAGAACACATCAGGAACGTGGTACAGCAGGGAGACACCTTGGAGGTGAACATTTGCAGGGCTGTTACTGGAGCTGCACAGCTCTGTAAATTCTGTTAACAGCCAAAAAGACCCTCCAAAATCCCCAAAGTGTCTCTGAAGAACAAAAAGCCTCTCCCTGAGCGCTGGGGAAATGGCCTGGACTGACAGCTGCCATCCCGTTATTGCCAAGGCAGGAAGAGCACAAACTCTGCAGTGTGAGCTCTCCAAAGATCCCAAAACCTGCCAGGAGGAGGGGGCATGGAGTGGGCACCACCCTGACTGCCATGGAGTGGCACTGACTGATGAGGATGAGGGTGAGGATGAGGGTGAGGGGGAGGATGAGGATGAGGATGAGAGTGAGGGTGAGGATGAGGATGAGGGTGCGGGTGAGCATGAGGATGAGGATGAGGATGAGAGTGAGGGTGAGGATGAGGATGAGGGTGCGGGTGAGCATGAGGATGAGGATGAGGATGAGAGTGAGGGTGAGGATGAGGATGAGGGTGCGGGTGAGCATGAGGATGAGGATGAGGATGAGAGTGAGGGTGAGGATGAGGATGAGGGTGCGGGTGAGCATGAGGATGAGGATGAGGATGAGAGTGAGGGTGAGGATGAGGATGAGGGTGCGGGTGAGCATGAGGATGAGGATGAGGATGAGAGTGAGGGTGAGGATGAGGATGAGGGTGAGGGTGAGGATGAGGAGAAGCCAGCTCTGCCCTACCTGAGCTGGTTGATTCTCCCTCCTGCTCTGCCTCTCTGGGCCTTCTCATGGCTTCACCTCTCAGCCAGAGCCAGACCTAGAGCAGAACCTCCTTAGTGCAGGAAAAGCAGGAAGGGACTTGGAGTGAATGGATCTTCCTTGCTGGACAAGCCCCTGCTCCGAATTCCCGGTGGGAGGGTGCAGGACCCTCCTTCCCCGAGGGCATCTGTGTGTCCCCTGCTGCCCCTGAATGTCCCCAGCCAACAGAGCCAAAGCTGTTCCCTCTCAAAAGTGACCCAGAGGGGAAGCAGCCTCATAACAGTAAATCCTTCCTTTAACAGCTTGTCAGAGGAGAAGTCCTGCTTTTCACACCAGAAATGTTGTCAGCCTCCCTCAGCATCTGTCACAGCAGCAGCAGCAGCAGCACAAATCTGGGTTAAAGAGGTGGGAAAGAAAAGGGGTTTGAGGGCCCAGGTGGGAACTGGGACTGTTTGGGGTCAGGGCCTTGGCCCGAGCCAGCAGAGGCACGGGAGGGGAAGGGTCCAGCTCCTTCCCTGCGGGGTTGGGCTCCGTGGCTGCAGGACCTGGGATCTGCCAGGGCAGAGTTCTTTCACTCTTTGTTGCTCCCTTACCCAGTTTGTGGCCAAATCCCAGTTTGTGACTTTCCTTCAGTTGCTTTTGGTGGAAGTAGGGTTTGCTTTTGTTCCCTGAGCCCTTCTGCTGGGGCAGCCCCCACAGGCAGCAGCCAGAGCAGGGTCCCGTTTGCTGGACACCCTCGGGACCTGTGCAGGTCTCTTGGCCAGGAAAAGATGCTGGAATTCCTGCCCTGCCTCCTTCAGTCCCACATTGGAGGTGCTGGAAGTCACCTTTTGACAGCAGAGATCACAGAGGGGGCTCGAGGGGGCTCCAGACCCAAGAGAGAACCCAGATCCCAAAGCTGGGAACACTGGAGCTGCCTGTCCTTGCCCCGGGTGAAGAGCAGTGTCCCCAGGCAGGAGCCTCTCCCCCAGCTCTGCTGGGATGTGAGCAGTCACCAGCAGATTTTAGTTTCCTTGGTGATCACTGTCAGACCTGAAACACAAAAGTGAAATGAAAATAGGAATGTATCAGAATTAATTACATACAGTCATGTTAATTATACACCTTCTCTTACAGCCTTTCATGGAGCTGATTTTAGTACTTTCTGCTGGATCTCTGCTTCTCAAGGACTGGCGTGAACTGGTCAAAAGGATGAGCATTTAATCTTCCAGTGGTAGACCAGACATTTTAATACTGAAGATTGTTTTATTCTTAGGGTACCTCCAATAAAGGATATGCATCTACCCAAGGACAAATAATTACTGCAACAGCCTGGAGCAATTTGTCAGGAGAATGACCCTGAGAGTAGTTAAAGTTCATAAGGTACAACATGAGTCACCATTAGAAAATAACAGAACTATTTCTCTCAATGACAAGAGGTGAAAATTCAATAGCAAAGGGGTGTGAAATATTAGGACCCCATCTAAATCAGGGATGAGAAGATGAGGAATTACAGTTGGTGCTCATTTGGGAAGCAAATGTGAGACGATGTGTTTTGAGTGCTTGAGAGAAAATTTGGTATCTTTGGTAACACAGCTATAAAAGAAGAACCTCCAAATAGTTTTCATTTCTTACTGTAGTCATGGAACTCAAAAAGGCAATGAATAATGGATGAGTAATCCCGGGAAGCATTTAAGGACTCCACTTCCCAAGTGCTGCTGGTTCAGGAGCCCAGCACTGGTCCCACAGCCCCCAGGGCCAGCAGGACACAGACAGAGCCCAGCACTGGTCCAGCAGGGCACGGGCAGAGCCCAGCACTGGTCCCACAGCCCCCAGGGCCAGCAGGGCACAGGCAGAGCCCAGCACTGGTCCCACAGCCCCCAGGGCCAGCAGGACACAGGCAGAGCCCAGCACTGGTCCAGCAGGACACAGGCAGAGCCCAGCACTGGTCCCACAGCCCCCATGGCCAGCAGGGCACGGGCAGAGCCCAGCACTGGGACAGCTGCAGGAAGGGATGGCAGTGCCCAGGATTCCAGGGCTGTGTCCCCACCTGAGTGTGCTCAGAGCTGCCCCCACAGCCCCCGAGGGGCTCAGGACACCCCAGGCCAGGCTGTGACCCCCCTGTGCCCCTCCTCCAGGGGCAGGGCAGGGCCAGCAGTGAGGGAAGTGACCCCTGCAGGTTTGTCCAGCCCTGCTGGCTGCATCCCCGACACTCTGGGCAGGACCCGGGGTGTGCTGGGGCACAGCTCGCTCCGTGCCCATCCTGCCCCGTGTCCAGCAGCTGATCCCTGTGCCAGGAGAGCCCCAGCCCTGGCAGGAGCCCCGGGCAGCTGGGCTCTGCTCCCCAGAGCTGCTGCAGGCAGAGCTGCCCAGCAGGGCAGGGCCAGAGGCTGCACTGCCACAGCGAGGGCTCTGATGGATGGCACACAATCGGAATTATTATAGCAGAGTGTATTTCATCCAGACAGGAAACTTTAAGCAGGACACAACAGACATTTTTCTTACAATATTAACAATTTACCATCTGAACTTTATCTTCTCCTTGGATAATAACCACCAGCCACTGGGTAAAGGAACAATTGATTTAAGATCTCAATCAAAGGAAAGCATTCCTCTTATCTGGATAGCCAAGCAATGGAGCAACAGTCAGCTGGGGTTAGTGTACATTTGTCAGTCCATTAAAAGCACAGGCTCCAGATCTGTAGATGGGCTGTAAGACATTTGTGGAAATGACTCTTGCAAAAATCTTTAGTGGTTAAGTGCCTGCCATCGAAGCCTTCCCTTGATTTCCACAACGTTTACTCAAAAAGACAAGTGGAAAAAAATTATACTCCCTGTACTCAGACTTTCTTCCCTTTTTCCACATGCTTTTCCTTGATGATTGAATTACTCCATGATTTAATTGCTGCTCTGACAAGGAGTGTCACAAGGAGTGACGTGACACAACCTGTGACACGACCTGTGGAGGGACAGCAGGAGCTGTGGCTGTGCCGAGGCTCAGGCTGCCAGGGAGGGTTTTGTCCCTGGCTTTTTTGGGTCAGAAGTGCTCCCCAGAGAGGTCACTCCTGGAAGACCCGAGAATGGCACAAATACCCTGGGACAACGCCGCTTCCTCCCTCCTGGCACCAGCAGGGCTGAATCCCACAGACCTCACAGCAAGGCCATGCAGAATGCAGGGGGTCCTCTGAGTCCCTTGACACTGCTTATTATTATTAATAGTTAATATAATAATAATAATAATAATAATATTGTGTTATTTATTGTTATTAAACTTGTTTGAGCAGAGTTTCCTTTTTGGAGAGCAGCACTCCCTGGCCAAACCTGGGAAGAAAAGGGCCATTGATGTCTCTCTTCAGACATTTGGAGATACAAAAATCAAGTTATGAAGAGGATGGAACTCCACTGGTGGCGTGCGTGCTGGGGGCCAGGAGCCCGGGAGGGTTCAGGGCACCCGAGAGCCCGTCCCAGAAAGGGCTCCACGTGCAGCATTTGCAGCAGCAGATCACGTCGTGGGCTGGGGAGGATTTATAAATATTAATGGAGCAGTCGGTTCAGTTCCTCTCGAGCAGCAGAGCAGCAGAGCAGCCGAGCCCGGTGCGGTGACAGAGCTCCAGCAGCTCGTGACAAGGATCCCGTGTTTATTTCCCCGCTCTTCTGCAGCATTGCACGGGCTTCTCCTTTAATTGGCTCTCTGGGGTAAAAGCACAGCTCGTTAATCACGGGCTGAGGGAGGCACAGCCGCGTTGTTAAATGGGTGTGCAGCACATCCTCATCCTCCGAGGGGGAGGAGGGCTGGGGGCAGCAGGGCTGAGGAGGGGGATCCCGGCAAGGGGTGCAGACACTGCTGCACCTGCAGGGGCCTTTGGCTCCCCGAATTATGCAGAACTGGCAGCACATCTCCGTGTGCTGAGGACCCTCCCACGCAGGGAGAAGTGCAGCAGATATTGTATTTTCTCAGCATCAATACAGAATTTACTGCTCCCTCATAGCCCTGAGATGCTGCTGGGGTGGGGTCGGGGCCCGCACGTGGATGGGCCTGGCTCAAAGCTCTTCCCAAACGCTGCTCTCTGGAACAGAGGAGTCACAGCTCGGGCTCTGCTGGGTTCCCAGGCGAGGCACTCAGCCCTTCCACCCAAAACTCCCACTGCTGCCAGGTGAGTGAGCTGCTGTTCTGCACCTGCTCCTGCAGCCCTTCCTCCCACAGGGACTCCTGGCTGAGCTCTGCCATGGAGTGGGGAATCAGCCCCTGCCCCCTCCAGCCTCCCCCAGCCCCTCTGGACCCCACTCCTGGGCCAGGCACCACTCCCCCAGCACAGCTCTCCACGCTGGGCTCGGCTGCTCGTAAATGCTGATGGCACAGCTCAGCAGTTTAAAATACAAGGGGAAGAAATAGAGAATGGCCACAAAACATTTACTGTCAAATAAGCTCAAAGTGCTTTTATAACTGTTACTCACGTCATGAGATACTGCTGAGACACGGTGATAAACACGTCCAGCCATAAAAACGTTTTGTATTTGCTTTTTAAGTCACCTCCAAGTATTTCAGTGCAGAAAACTTTTTGATAAGATCATTGCACTGAGCTGTGGGAGCACCTGCACCTCCCAAGCACCACCCAGAGCTCTCACAGATGGAGATGGTTGAACTCTTGTGGGATGGTTGAACTCCACGATCTCTGAGGTCTTTTCCAGCCTTAATGAGTTTATGACATGAGCCGGGTCACATGAAGAGCCTTGCCAAGGTCACCAGGACAGGCTGATGGGATGGAAACATTCCCTGGCTCCAGATGAAACCCGAACTTCCTGGACCCAGCTGCTGAGTGACAGCCTGACATTGGTCAATATTCTATGGAATCCCTGCTCATCCTCCTTCTCTCTCCATCCCTCTTTTTCAGCAGGGGCCACACAGACCAGGATGACTTAATGTGGTGGGTTTGGTATTTCAGGGCTTCAATCTGTTACAGGGACACCTTGGGACCAACATCCAGATGTTCTCACTCTCATCTTCCCCTTTTTGTTTCTGCCTCCCCGTCTCAGCCAGATGGACCTCGGCTCCTCATCCCTTCAAGCTGTGGGCAGTGAGCCAAAGGGGAACTTCTTTTTTTCTTCCATCGGCAATTTTCTACAGTAAATAAGAAAAGAAAATGGAAAACCGTGTAGGAAGTCCCAGGCTGCTGAGGCTGTTTAAACGGGTTCAGAGCTCAGGCATGAGGCAGATTAATCACAAACCAGACACGTTGAGCCAGCACAGATGACATTTGAGGGCTCGTGTAGGGAAGAAGGATTAACTGAGGGATGGGAACGAAGGAAACCGGAGCGTGAACCACCAGGTACAGGAGGGTCAGGATGTGACAGCACTGAGACTATTCCACAAAATTAAACACAGCCTTGAAAAGCATCTTCTGTGCATGAGCGCTGCGATCTCGTTCTAATGTGCTTGCAAGAAATCACAGATGATTAATTGGGTCATTTCCATATCCTGCTCCAAGTGTGGTACCTGGGGAAGCGTTGTTGCTGCCTGACCTGCAAACAGGGTGTCAGCCCCTGGGAAGGAGCTGCAGGAGGGATGGGGTGATGGGCAGGAGGTGCCAGAGACAGGAGCAGACCCGGTAACAGCGCCCAGAAGGGATCCCGTTCCTCGGGTTAACACTTTCTGAGCCCCTGCACGGAGATGTGCCCCTTTTCCAGCAGAAGCAGCCTCCGGGACCCGGCTGCTGCCGGGGATAACGCGGCCTTTTCACGGGGCGTTATCGCTCCGGAATGGTCCCTCTCTGCTCAATGGCCCTTGCCCCAAAAACACACGAGATCCTTTCGGCACCGGGAGAGCCGTGTGGCACCAAGAGCCTTCGGAAGGAGCCCCGGGTCCCTCGGCTCCCCTCGGTGCCCGCCGGGGCCGGAGCGAGAGCCAGGAAGAGCAGGGAAGGAGGGGCAGAGCTGCGGCTGCCCCGGCACAGCCCCGCTGCCCGAGGATGCTGCAGCGCCGTGCCCGGAGCTGGCTCCACTCGCTCCCGATCGCCAGGGATGTGCCCCTGTGCTTCAGCCTCACGGACCTGTTCTCAGCCCCACGGATCTGTTCTCAGCCCCACGGATCTGTTCTCAGCCCCACGGATCTGTTCTCTCAGCCCCAAGGATCTGTTCTCAGCCCCACGGATCTGTTCTCTCGGCCCCAAGGATCTGTTCTCAGCCCCACGGATCTGTTCTCAGCCCCACGGATCTGTTCTCTCAGCCCCAAGGATCTGTTCTCATCCCCACGGATCTGTTCTCATCCCCATGGATCTGTTCGCAGCCCCACGGATCTGTTCTCTCATCCCCACAGATCTGTTCTCATCCCCACGGATCTGTTCTCTCATCCCCACAGATCTGTTCTCATCCCCAAGGATCTGTTCTCAGCCCCACGGATCTGTTCTCTCGGGGCTGTCGGAGCGCCCAGCAGCTGCTTCCCACGTGTTCTGTTCCTACATAAATCTATTACCCGTGGAAGAGCAGAAGAAGGGGTTCCTCAGACCAGGCGGGTTCCCAGGCTGTGTCACGGTGGTGAGTGTTTCCTGTTGGGGATGCAGACGAGCTGTCGGTGGGATTTTATCTGCTGCTGAAAATCCGGGGTGGCCTTGAACAGCCCCCGAACTGGGGAGCCTCGGGCACCAGGTCCCGCTGCCTCCCAGGCAGACACCACGATGCTCTGGAAGGATCCAGGGAGATCCAGGAAGGATCAGCTTCTCAGACACAAATACCTGGAATTCTGAACCCAAGAGGGGTGGTTTCCACTTGTGTGTCTTCCCAAAACCCTTCCAATCAATCCCTGACTCTCTCAGCATCCCTAACTGGTGCTGCCATTGATTTACTGCTCAATTCCTGAGCGGTTTGAGGAGCTTTTTCCCCAGCCTAAACACTACTTATTTGAAGTAGAAATTGAATCTGATGGGAAAGCTTCTTTTAATTTGCAAAAACAGAGAAGGTTAAACAGGACAGAGAAAAAACAACCTCTGAAAACAACCTCCTCAGACCTCTGACTGGCAGTTTTGGACACAGCAATGGTACAAGAGCAGTTCCTGTGCTGATTTAAAGAAAAGAAAACAGACCTAGAGCCAGCTCCCCAACCCCACAGAGACCTGTGAGGGGACTCCCAAAGGCCCCAGTGCAGGGCATTGGGGTCTGGCTCAGGGGCTCCCAGGGCAGACTGACCCCGAGGGAGCCTTTGTTGTGTTTGTAAGGAATTTCCATTTGTTCATGGTAAAGAAGCACCTGTCAGTCACCACACGGACACTGCTCCGTGTGCCCTCACCAGCAGCTCCAAAGCACAGACTCATTTTAGAGAGTGAAGGAAGATGATGTTTGTAAAGACTGTATTGTGCAGAATAATTCTAATTATTCTAATAGGATTATTATCTATTGTCTATTAAATTATCTATTAGTAACACATTATTCTAATAGGAGAACAGAAAGAAAAGGATAACATGTAAAATTCAGCTTTCCTCCAGCTCCTGCCCAGGGCCCTGCAGGCAGCAGCCAAGTGTTCCCTGCACTGACAGAGGGAAGAGGAAAAGCTTTCTAGCACTGGATATTTTATCACAGCTCTTCACCTGTTAGGCCAAGCTCAAGGCAGGGCTGTGACCTTCACAGCATTTGACTGAATGTTAAAGCAAGACACATTTCCAGTCAAATAATGTGCAAATCCCCACAGCCCAGGAGAGCACAAGGCAGGAGGCACGAGGAGAGGCTGTGCCTGGGGAGGGACGAGCCAGGTCTGGGCAGGACTGGGAGGGAGCAGCTCCTCACCATCCCTGCCCTGAGAGCTGCTCCCACACCATCCCTGCCCCAGGAGCTG
>VZRV01006014.1:178250-189024 GCA_013398115.1 Falcunculus frontatus
CCGCCCCCGGAGCTCCCCCCCCCCCACCCCCGCCCCCCGAGCGCCTCCCACACCATCCCTGCCCCGGGAGCTGCTCCCACACCATCCCTGCTCCCACACCATCCCTGTTCCTCTGCCCCCCAGCCCCTCACCCCCAGCACGGCCCCACAGCCGTGGGACCCCCCATATCCCGTCCCCCCCTCTCCATGCACCCCCTGTGAGAGCAGAGCCGTGTCAGCTGTCACCACCTCAGCGGGTGGAACTGGGTTAGATCAAATCTGGCGGACCAGATTTTGGTCACCTTACAAACAACAACAACCCCCCCTTTCCCTGACAGCCCTCCCACACACACATCTGCCATGCTGAAACTGGAAAATTAAATCACTTTTCCACTCCGCTGGCAGGAGCCAGCCCATAACTCATGAGAGCAACCGTGGTTTAAACAAATTAACCCCTTCAGCAGAGCAGCTGCGGGCAGAGGGAGGGGGCTGGGGGCTTGCTGGGGTCTGTCCTGCTCTGGGGACAGCAGAGGAGAGGGAGGGAGGGCTGGGCTGGCACAGGGGGACAAACAGCAAAGCAGGGCAGGCTCTTCCAGGGGGACAGGGGGACAGAGCGACCTCCCCACTGGGCCGAGGGTGCTCCAGGAGGTGCTGGGTCAGAGCTGCCAGGGGACAGGCAGAGCCCTCCACTCAAAGAGAAAAAAAGCCTAAAGCTCCCCGTCTGTGGGATATTTAGTGGCAAAGAGATTAAAGGTCTTTCAGCAAACGGCTGACATTAATTATTCTCCGTGCTCAGGTGCTGCTTTCCCCGAAATCTCAGGCTGCAGCACCCGCTCACAGACAGGCTGCCTTTGCCTGGATCCCACCCTGGCGTGGCCGGGGACCGCGGCTCCCACTGAACTCCAGTGTCCTGTCCCGGCAAGAGGGAACCTTTTCCTTCCGGAGAAGCTCCTCCATGCAGCCACTGGCACTGCAGGGTTACACGGGCACCGAGCTGCGTTCCCAGAGGGAGAAGGTGCCCTCACCTGAGTTGGGGTTATCCCCGTGTTTAAGTGCACCCCGGTGCAGCTCTCCCTGAGCATCCTCCTGCAGGAAGCAGCTGTTCCTCAGGCCACCTCCTTCCAGCTCCGACTCCATTGTAGCTTCTGGGGGTTTTAGTGAAGTGTAAGGATTCGGATAAAGGAGGGAGGCAGAGCCAGAGGAAGGTGTGGAGGATGTGGGAGGTACCCGATGCCCGGAGCAGCTCTGTGGCTGTGGGCAGGCCCCAGGGTGTGAGCACGGAGCGGGATCGATTCCTGCCCCTCACAGACCCACGACAATCCGTGCATTATTCAGCAGAGCCTCTGCTGCCTTTCCATTTAATCTATGTGAAAATTGGATTTATGGCGCAGGAGTAAGAGCTATCTGAACATGGCCCATAAAACTGGAAGAATCATATTTTTCTCTTCAGCAAGCAACTTTTAACAGCTCTGCTGGGTGCTTATTTGCAGTCACCAGGCAAAAATTTTCTCTCTGCTGTTTACGACCCTTTTACTCATTGCTGAGGCAGAGGGGGGTGGCTCGGAGCGCGGTGCCAGCGATGCTCCGGTTCCTGGGTGTTATTTGCTCCGGGGACTCTTTGATATGTAGTCCTGGCTGCACTAATGTCCCCATTAGTCCTGATTGCCTCGGCGGGGGGCGGCGCTGGGAACGACTCCGGTAACAAAGTGCCTCGGCAGATCCTTCTTCAGCCTTTGATATTCCCTTTGTAACATCTCCCTCATCTTTCTCGAGATACCAGTTTGACTTTGAAGCGATTTCCATTTCTGTGGTTGTCATTGCTTTGTTGTTTCTGCCGGCTTGTCGGGTGCTTCCTGCGGGGAGCGAGGGGCCACCGAGGAGGCTCCCTTTGTGTTCGGTCCCTTGAGCGCTGGAGCATCATCGAAAACTCGGAAACTCGGAAACTCGGGGGAAAGGCGGGAGCCACGAGCTGCGAGGGGTCGCTCAAAGCTGCTGCAAGGAAAAATTAAGAACAAAAATATATATGTGGGAATATATATATATACACACACATACATATATATTTATACACTCATATATATGCATATATCTGTGCATACACACACACATATACATATATATGTATATATAGATAGATATAGATACAGATCTATGTAAAGTCCCAGTGAGAGAAGGGCTGGGGACCAAAGGGGTTTAACAGTCATAAAGCATTCAGGAAGGCCAATTTTAAAAGTTTTTTAAAAAATTAAATTAAAATTGGATACTAGCCTATTTAATATCCATCAGTCCGGGTGTTCATTCACACATTTTGGAAGGCTGAGCTGAAATGAGTGGAGATTTCCTGGTGGGATTTCATACAGTTCCTTTTTGTGGGTAGGCTGAAATAGTGAAGAGATTTGGTTGGTTGGTTGTTTCTCTGTGAAACAATGTAGAAAGTGGAATGGAAAAGAGAAACTGAGGAGCAAATTGAGGTTCTTCAGAGGGCTCTGCCCCTGGAGAGAAGAGTCCCTTTGGAAAAGGGGGTTTCATCCCCTGCCACAACCTCTGCTTCACCAGCACATCACAGCACTGTTCTGTACCACGGAGCCAGACTCCAGTTTGCTGTTCCTGCCCGTTCCTTTGGTTCAAGGCCACTGGCACTGCTGCCCAGCACGCTCATCCCTCCCAGAGGAAAAGAGAGCAGGGCTGGAAAAGAAACGAGCACAAAGGGCAGTGCAGCATCAAACCCCTGAAAACCCCAGCAAACCCCTGCAAACCCCAGCAAACCCCTGCAAACCCCAGCAAACCCCAGCAAACCCCTGCAAACCCCAGCAAACCTCAGCAAACCCCTGCAAACCCCAGCAAACCCCACAAACCCCTGCAAACCCCAGCAAACCCCACAAACCCCAGCAAACCCCACCGAGCACAGCACCAAGCAGGGGGTCACCCCCACCTTCAGTTCACACTGACCCCGGGGCTGCTCAGCCCTGAGCCCATGTGGCTTCAACAAATCACCTCTGAGACCCCCCTCTCCATCCCCAGCACCCGCTGGGATCCCACCTGGAACCGGGATGGGATGGGATGGGATCAATGGGATGGGATGGGATGGGATGGCATGGGATGGCATGGGATGGCATGGAATGGCATGGAATGGCATGGAATGGCATGGAATGGCATGGAATGGCATGGAATGGCATGAGAAGCCAACATTGCTGCAAGCTCAGCCCGTGGGGAGGTCCAGGGGGAGGAAAGGCTGTTCCTGCCTGGAGCTCCCGGGCTGTGGAGCCGCTGTTTTTGTGCTTTGGCAGGATGCAGATAAGAAGGGCATCGAATTTGAATGTTATGCTAATAAGAACATCTGTGTACTTAAATCAGCACTGAGCAGCTGGTACATTTAAAACAGCCCCCAGCATGTCTAAACACTCTGTAAATACAGAGTTAATATCTCCTGAGATCAATTTATCATTAATAAGTTATAAAAGCAGGATTTGATGCACACTGAAATGAAAATAGCCTATTCTTTGCTGCCATTTTTTCGCACCCCAGCCCCGGGGTGTGTTAGGAACAGACAGATTGAGCTGCACAGGCTGAGGGCTCGGGGCTGGCCTCGGCCACTGCAGAGCTGCACTGGTCACCAGGCTGGACAGGGCTCGGAGCAGCCTGCTCTGGTGGAAGGGCAGGGCAGGGGTAGAACAGGATGAGCTTTAAGGTCCCTTCCAGCCCAAACCAGTCTGGGATCTGATTCTGTGCAGACACCTCTAAACTTGTCCAACATTTGCCTTTACTCAGCCTGCCCAGTGTTACTAAACAGCCTGCAAAAGACCTCTGAGAGCATCTGAACTTGGTTTGAACACTTTAGAACGCTGCCTACTAAGTTGTGAAAATTCAAGCTGGTGGCTCTGATGAAATGAATCCCTTTCCCTCTGTCGTGAGCAGGCATTGGACATACATATTCTGTACTTCACTTTTTAAGCCTCCTGGATCCATAGACAGAGCCTGCTTCATTAGAAGTGTATTTTATGCATCCTGTAAGCTCAGGGGATCTGTGTGATTCCAGGTAGCAGCCAGGGTGTGCAGGTGGCATTTTGATCGATGCTGTGTGCAGCTGTAAAACCAAGATACTCCTCTGCACACTTGGAGGGGTTGTTTTTTCCTTCCTGCTCCTCTCTTCCTGGAACACTTTTATCTCACTCCAGTAATTGCCAGCAACCCTCACAAACAGTGAAGTCCATGAGTGAACCTCATCAGCCGCCTTCCCCTGCACAGCCCTTGGCTTCTGCAGGGATCCCATCTGCAGGGCTGAGAGCTCCTGCCACAGCCACAGGTACTCACAGGGGTCCTCATCCCACGGGGCTCGGGGCACAGGAGACATCTCTGGGAAAGGCTTCCCAGAGAGGGGACTGCACTTTATTTATTATGTTTTTATGTTTTTTCACGGCCCTCAGCTGTGATGTGCTCTGAGAGACAAATGCACACAGAATTTGTCATTTTGTCTGGCTCCACCCTGCCTGGAGCAGGGCACCTGACACACAGGGCACAGCAAGGCCCAGGTCATTCAGCTGGATTCTGATCTAAAGCAGTCTCAGGTGAGAAAGTTCAGACCAAGACTGAAAATAGCAGGAGCCCTCAGATAAAGTGCAGCAAATGCCAGCCCTGCCCTGCTGCCACTGCCTGGAGCAGTGCTGAAACCCTGCCCAGGAGGGACAAAGGGTCTTTATCACTATAAACCCAGTATCTCTTGGGGGTGGAGAGGTTTCCACTGCCCTGCACACCTCCTCTGCCAGAGCAGGACTGGGGTTCCAGGGGCTGTGTGTTAAGGCATTTCCCTCATTCCTCCAGGTGCCTGTTGGAGCTGCTGGGCAGGAGACACGTTCTGGCCCCACACCCTTGGGGCTGAGCCCCAGGCACAGCACCTCTGCTCTGCACAGAGCAGGAATTCTCCAGCAAACTGTGAGGGAAGGGTGGGAAATCAGCCTTTCCCAGCGAGCTGGGAGGGTGTAAAGAAGCATGAGCACGGCACTTATTTTTTCCAAGCAATATGAATAGCAAAATGAATGACATTTTCCTGGCCAGAAGCAAGCAACATTTCTTGATGTATTGGGATGCCATAAACTGAAAATTTGTTGTATAGTAAAGTGCATTTAACATTTACTCTCTCTCCTGCTCTATCACTGCTAAACTGTCAATAACTCCCCCTCTTCACACGCTATTTCTGCTGCGGATTTGAACGTTTCTGCAACATTAGGAGAGATTTTACCTTGACAGCAGATGGGAAGGAGTCCAAACCCCCCAAATAGTAACCTTGTCCTTATCCCTTCTGTCCATGGGATATTTCTGGACTGCCTGGCAGCAGTGTCTGGCTGAACCGGTTTCCACATTTCTGGAGCAGGTCCAGGCTGGCCAAGAGCAAGGGATGGCAGCTGCTGTGACTGAGGCACTGTCTGTCCTGGGAGGAAAAGGGTTAATCCAAAGTCACACTCTGGACTTCAGAACAGTTCTGCCTGACTGAAAGCCTTGACCCAAGTAATAATGAAAATCCACTAAAAATATTTCTAATTCTTCTGAACTATAAAAACGATCCCAGTACATAAAAGCATAAAACTTTTGGTGAAATAAACCAAAGAAAGGGATGCTGATAAATGTCCAGTGACATAACCATCATTTTAACTAAGCTTGGTGCAGTTTTTCAAAATACTTTAAGTACTTACTGGAGTGCTGACCATGAGAAAAAGATTAGGTGCTGAATTCCTGGCCATTTGGTCATCTCTGGCCCTTCCCAGCAGCCGGCCATGGCTCTGGACACCGCTGTCAGCCACCAGCCCACAGCCACCCAGAGGGTCAGACCCTGGGACAAGGAACTGGGAGAGGAAACAAACCCATTACCTGTAAATAATGGGGAGCACCAGCCCTTTCCAATGAATCTGCTCCAGGAGAAGCTGAGCAGCTGCAGGATGGATCCCATCCCCGAGCCCCAGCAGAGAGCCCTGGGCAGGGCTCGTCCTTCCTCAGAGAAACAGCAGTGAGCAGCAGCCCAGCACAGGAGTTACTGGAGAAACACCAACAGAACTCTCTTTTTCTCGAGGAAAACACACTTTTCCAGATCTCCTCAGCACCATTTCCAATGCTGGGGCTTTTTTTTCTGCTTCTGAGGAGTTTAGTGCTCTGCCAAGTGCAGCTCCCGCAGCTCCTGGTCCTGCCCTCGGGTCCCTGGTGCCAGGGGAGAGGCTCTGCCCGGTGTCACTCGTGCTGCTGCCTTCTCCTGGGGCACTGTGCTCACCACCAGAGCACTTCAAACCTGGAATCTGTGAGTGCAGTGCAGGAGTTCTGGGGTGGCTGCAGGGTGAGGGTGCCCCTGCACATCTGGGGGTGCTCACCCTCAGCAGCTCCGGGCTGGACACCCGAGCACGAGGGGCTCAGGAGGAAAGAACGAGCAGAAATACACATCACCTGCTTATAACCCAGTTTAAGGAGATGGGAATGCCCTGCCAGCCTCCACGGGCTCGCTCTGCCCCACATCCTCTCACAAAAACAGAAAATGGGTTTCTGGAGCTCAGGGACTGAGTGGTGCCAGAGCAGACCCAGGTGATGCCCAGTCACTGGGCACCACATTTTATAGCACAGGGACATCCCTGCAAACCCCCCGGGGATATCCCACACAGCCCCCTGGGTCACCAGCCTACCCCTCGCAGCCCAACCTCTTCCAAACTGACCCAATGGCACTTTCAGGATAACTGTGTCCTGCAGGACCCACAAAAGCACAGCCCAGGGGACAGCTCAGCCCTGCCTCCACCCAGATCCTCCCCCAGCCAGGAACCCTCACTCCCTTCCCTGACAAAGTCACTGCACTTTTAAGGTTCTTGAGATTTACCTCAGTCACATTCCCAGGGGCTGGCAGGAGAGAAGAGAAACAAAGAAATCAATCACTCGATGAGGGACAGGCTTGAACCAGTGCCAGGACCCAAATTCTGGGAACGGAGCATTTCAATATTGATTGGAAAGGCGTGTTTTTGTCAGATGTTTACAAGCCTGGTTTCCCAGCACTGCCTCCAGCAGGCTCAGAGACCCTCCCAGGTGCAGAGGCTGTACAAAGCTGTCTCCAGAAGCATTCCAGAGGAATTCCATCCCCCTCTGCAGTGAGAACATCCTTCACATCCTGGGGTGGCCGAGCAGAGATACCCAGAGCCTGTGGGGCCACTCAGAGCCCGTGGGGCCACTCAGAGCCCATGGGGCCACTCAGAGCCCATGGGGACACTCAGAGCCCGTGGGGCTGATGCCTCCTGCAGCCACCTAGAAACAGAGACTAGACAAGAGGAAGGGAATAAAGACAGGTATTTATTTGAAGGGCCTTCAAGGTACACCCTGGGGGAGCCAGAGGCTGCTTCCAAAAATTGGACCCCAAGATGGACCCCAGGTCACGAGTTCTTCACACTTTTATAGGTTTGGATCATTTGCATATCAGGGTTAATTCTCCAATTAAAGCCCCAGTTTTACGATGTAACTCCCCTCAGCTTGCCCCCCTTAGAATCTTTAGTTTACACATTTTGGGCCTAAAAACAGCCTGGCTGTCCTTGAAGGCAAAGCCTGGAGAGGCTTTGTTATGTCTGCCCAGTACGAGAGAGCAGGAATTACAGGCTCCAAGGAACTTCAGAGTTACACTCTAAGCAGTACAGGATTTAAAAATATAAAAGTTAAAACCTAAGGCATCAGGGCCACTCAGAGCCCGTGGGGTCACTCAGAGCCTGTGGGGTCACTCAGAGCCTGTGGGGCTCACCCAGAGCCCATGGGGACACTTTTCAAGCCCCACCTTTCAAGGTTCTGTTCCCTTTGTGGACTTTGGGGCTCCCCTCCCTCGTCGCAGCCTCTGAGCTGTTCAGTGACCTGGGGACATCGAGAACAGGTCACCAGTGAGAACCACGGACACATCGGGGCTGGAGAATCCCTCCGAGAGCATGGAGCCCAACCACCCCCAGCACTGCCAGGGCCACCACTGCCCCCTGTGCCACAGCCACGCCTGAAACCCTTGGGGATGGGGATTCCTGTGTCCCACAGCCCCTCTGCAGGAGGAATTTCATTTCCACAGAAATGGGGGCTCCCCGAGCAGCACCTGCTCAGAAACATTTCCAGGAGCACATCAGGTTAATCCATTTACTGGCGAATTGCACGGGTCAGCCCTCAGAAAGTGTGACCAAAGGAGCAACAGTTGCTTCCCTCCCTTCCACTCCTGTGCCAGCCACTTACTCAATTCACTTGCAGCAGCGCTGAGTATAACTTAAAATACTCTATTGTTTATTTAATCTAGTATCTTCAATCCCCAGTTCAATTTTTAATCATCACAATTACTGAAACAGGCAGTTCAGACTCAGAAAAAATTAATTTTTCCCTCCAATCTCAGTTGTATCTCTGAGAGGTTGTTTGCAGCCTTAATTAAAATCTATACACCAAAACTACCATTCCCCCACTAAAAGCAACATCAGTGTAAATAAAAACAGTAGAAGCCCCTACCTTTCAGCACCTCATTGATTGTTTTACTCAAGACAATTTAAGAATAATTTAATTCCCCCATCAGAATGGGAGTGACCATGGAATAAACCCCTCTGAGTGGAGGGTCAGTGCCTCCCAGCCTGGGCTCTTCTCTCTGGCCCCAAAAGCAAATCCCTAACGTTGCAAGTTTCAGGAAAACAAACCGGGAGAGAGGCAGGATCAATAGCTAAATAAGAAACAGGTCAGCTCATTACTTTTAATATTTTACTCATTGACAAAAGGTATTGACTTCCATTGATGTTCTACAATATGTGTTTAAAGAGCAGATGATGCTTTACAGAAATATTTGGAGTGCACTAAGAAAAAGAACAATTACCCCCATGACAGAAAATCTATTTTTGTTTGCCATCATTTTTCATTAGGAGGAGCATTCGCAGCAAAAAATGATGCATCAAGAGGCAGAGGTCCTTTCTGAGCTCCCAATTTGTGTACTTAGAGAGCAGCTCTACAGAATTTAATTGCAAATACTGGATTTCTGCAGATTTATCGATCGCCTTTGTGGGATTCAATCTGAAGTTACATCTGTGCTACAGAATTCACAACCAGACAGAGACGATGATTTTGTACTGCCTGTTAGAGACTTTCGAAAAAACCTGCAAAATGCTTTTCTGTTTCTCTTGAATTTCATAAGTTTCATTCCCAAATAAATTCAGTGGCGCTGATCACAAACCACCCACACAAACAGTGCTGTTTAAGCAACATTATCCCAGTGCTTCAGCCTGTGAGAGCTGCACAGGGATCCCAGCTGCACTTGCAGCTATTCCTGCCCACCTGGGACTCTGCCCAAGCCATTCCTTCAGGTAACGCTTTCTGAAAGCACTTCGGGTTCCAAAAGAGGGTTTAGGACTTGGCCCACGTCTTCAAATTAACTCAGAGATAAAGTTTTAAAAAACTACAACACTTTGAGTGCCTGAATTTCTGCAGTCACTGGTTATTAACTCTTCCCTTACAGGCAGGACCCAGGGAATGGCTTCCCAGTGCCAGAGGGCAGGGATGGATGGGATATTGGGGAAAAATCCATCCCTGGGAGGGTGGGCAGGCCCTGGCACAGGGTGCCCAGAGAAGCTGTGGCTGCCCCTGGCTCCCTGGCAGTGTCCAAGGCCAGGTTGGACATTGGGGCTTGGAGCAGCCTGGGACAGTGGAAGGTGTCCCTGCCATGGCAGGAGGAACAGAATTATCAGAGTACTGTTCTTTCTTAAGGCAGGAATCTTTATCCTACATTTTTTCCCTCCCCAGAAAAATGAAGTGAAACCAGTCCATAGCAGTAATTAAATCCTATTTCTTCCATTTCTTTTCCAACAGATGTGTTCTACAAATGGAGCTTGCCTTTGTTTTGTCATGTCCTAATAGATTCCAGAGGAAATTTAATAATTTTCTTCTATCCTGAGTGACTCAGTGGTGCAAAATAGATGTTAAACAAGGAAAGAACAATTTATTTATCTGCTCTTGTGCTCCCTTTGCTTTCATTTGCACGTCAGCTGTTTGGCTAAATGGTGGGATGGGGAGGACGTGAACACTGCTCTCTCCTTGTTCTGCTGATGTAATGACAATGGGAGGATTATTTCTTAATTTTCAGTGTGGTAAGTGGGTAATTATTGTCCAATTAGACTTGCTATTAACCTCTCTGTATCTCATTTTGCCATCCATAAAACAAGAATAACAGCACTTCCCACTCTCTCTGGGATTCTGTGGAGATTTATTGGTTAATGTAGGGAGAGCACAATGGAAATGAAAAGCTCTGCACATTGGTGAGGGCAGGATTATTAATAAAGAATCATCATTAATGTGGTTGCATCTTTGGGGACTTGGAGTGGGAGCTGATCCTGGCAATGGGGTGCACCCCTAAGGGATCTCCTGTGGGCCTTGGAGCTTGAGCAGACGGATGGGGAACCCAGAAAATGGGGTCTAAAGGAATGCAAAGTCAGGTTTAATTGGTGCACCTATGGATGTACCTTTCCCTCAAGTATTCCCCTCAATTGGTCCTAAAAGAAAAATTATATTAATTGGGATAAAAATCTTCTTAAACTCTTCCTCCCCAAACTCACCGTACCTGAGCACCTTCCTTGTGGCACATCTTGTCCGTGGCGTGCTGCTTCTGCAGAGGGGAGCTCTAAGGGGACACAGGGGACACCTGCAGAGGTCACCTGTGCCACTGGCCATGGCAGAACTGGGGCTGGGCAGTCACCCAGAGCCACCCCTGGCCCCTCCTGCAGGAACAGCTCCAACAGGGAGCACAGAGCAGGCTCCGTGTCCTTCCCAGCCAGGACACACTGCCC
>VZRV01006015.1:0-10653 GCA_013398115.1 Falcunculus frontatus
AATTAAAATATAAAATTAAAATACCAAATTAAAATATAAAATAGTTAAAATATAAAATTAAAATATAAATGAGAATATAAAATTAAAATTTAAAAAAATTAAAATAGATGGTTAAAATATAAGAATTAAAAAAAATGAAAACAAAAAATGAAAATACAAAATGGAAATAACGAATTAAAATATAAAATAATTTTAAAAGAAAATTAAAATAGAAAATAATTAAAATATCAAATTGAAATATCAAATTAAAGTATAAAATTAAAATATAAAATAATCAAAATATCAAATCAAAACACACCTTTAGGCACCGAACCGATCCCGATGTCGTCACGCAGTTCCCAAAATCCCGGGAATTTGGGGGTTTTTGATGGAATTTGGCTTTTCCAGATGTTCCTGATGGAGAACAGCAACCGCAGCAGCTGCTACTGGCTGGGGGTCAGCGACCGCGAGCAGGAGGGGAAATGGCTCTGGATCAACGGCCAAAATCCCCACTTCCGGTAAAAAATGCCCATTTTCGGGAAAAAATCCCCATTTCTGGGAAAAAAATCCCCATTTCCGGTAAAAAATCCCCATTTTCGGGTAAAAAATCCCCATTTTCGGGAAATAATCCCCATTTCTGGGAAAAAAATCCCCATTTCTGGTAAAAAATCCCCATTTTCGGGAAATAATCCCCATTTCTGGGAAAAAAATCCCCATTTTCTGAAAAAAAATCCCCATTTTTGATTTTAAAAAATCCCCATTTTTGGTAAAAAAATCCCCATTTCCTGTAAAAAAATCCCCATTTTCGGTAGAAAATCCCCATTTTCGGGAAAAAAATCCCCATTTCTGGGAAAAAATCCCCATTTTTGGTAAAAACGCCCTGCTCCCGGGGAAAATCTGGGGTTTCCGTTCAGAAAGGCCAGATTTGGGTAAAATTTCCCCATTTTTGGTAAAAAAATTTCCGGATTTGTGGGAAAAATTCGGGGGTTTTGGTAAAAAATCCTGATTTTCGGTTAAAAAATTCCCCTTTTGTGGTCAAAAATTCCTTATTTTTGGTAAAAAAATTCCTGATTTTCAGTAAAAATTCCCAATTTTTGGTAAAAAAATTCCTGATTTCCCATAGAAATTCCCAATTTTCAGTAAAAAATCCCCCATTTTCATTTAAAATTCCCCATTTTCATTAAAATTTGCCCGTTTTCAGTAAAAATTCCCCATTTTTGGTGAAAACTCCCTATTTTTAACAAAAAATCTGGATTCTTGGAAAAAATTCCTGATTTTTGGGAAAAAAACCCCATTTTCAGTAAAAAATTCCTGATTTTTGGTAAAAATTCCAGGTTTTAAATAGTAATTCCTGATTTCCAATAAAATTTCCCCATTTTCATTAAAATTTGCCCTTTTTCAGGAGAAATTTTCCATTTTTGGTAAAAAAGCCTGCTTTTTGATACAAATTTCCAGATTTATGGAAAAATCCCCCAATTTTGGTAAAAATTTCCCAATTTTTAACCAAAATTCCCAATTTTTAGTAAAAACTCCCCATTTTCATCAATTTTTTCCCCTTTTCAGTAAAAATTCCTGATTTTTGGTAAAAATTTCCTGATTTTTGGAAAATTTCCCCTTTTTTGGTAAAAATTCCCGATTTCTGGTATTTAAAAATCCTGATTTGCAGTAGACATTCCCGATTTTCAGTAAAATTTCCTGATTTTCGGTAAAGAATTCCCAATTTTCTGTAAAAATTCCCCATTTTCATTAAAATTTGCTCTTTTTCAGTGGACATTCCCCATCTTTAATAAAAATTTCCAGATTTTTGGAAAAAATCTCCTTTTTTGGTAAAAATTCCCATTTTTAAACAATAAATTCCCGATTTTCAGGTTAAAATTCCCCATTTTCATTAAAATTTGCTCTTTTTCAGAGGACATTCCCCTTGGAAAAAAATTCCCAATTTTCTGTAGGAATTCCCAATTTTTTTTGGTAAAAATTCCCATTTTTAAACAATAAATTCCCGATTTTCAGGTTAAAATTCCCCATTTTTGGTAAAAAAAATCCGGCTTTGCAGTAAAAATTCCCAATTTTCAGTTTAAAAATCCCCACTTTTTGTAAAATTTCCCCATTTCATTAAAATTTGCCCTTTCTCAGTAAAATTTCCCCGTTTTTGGTAAAAACTATAAATTTTTACAAAAATTCCCGATTTTCAGTTAAAAATCCTGATTTTCAGTAGAAATTCCCAACTTTTGGTAAAAAATACCCAATTTTCTGTAAAAATTCCCCGTTTGTGGTAAAAAATTCTCAATTTTTAACAAAATTTACCTATTTTTGGTAAAAATTCCCCCTTTTTGGAAAAAAATTCCCAATTTTCTGTAGGAATTCCCAATTTACAGTAAAAATCCCCCATTTTCAATAAAAATTCCAGATTCTCAGGAAACATTCCCCATTTTTGGTAAAAAATTCCTGATTTTTGGTAAAAATTCCCCCTTTTTGGAAAAAAATTCCCAATTTTCTGTAGGAATTCCCAATTTACAGTAAAAATCCCCCATTTTCAATAAAAATTCCAGATTCTCAGGAAACATTCCCCATTTTTGGTAAAATTTCCTGGTTTTCAGTAAAAATTCCTGATTTTGAACTAAAATTCCTGATTGTTGGTAAAAAAATCACCATTTTTGGTAAAAAATTCCTGATTTTCAGTTTCAATTCCCCATTTATGGTAAAAATTTCCATTTTCAGTAAAAATTCCTGATTTTGAACTAAAATTCCTGATTGTTGGTAAAAAAATCACCATTTTTGGTAAAAAATTCCTGATTTTCAGTTTCAATTCCCCATTTATGGTAAAAATTTCCATTTTCAGTAAAAATTCCCAATTTTCTGAAAAAATTCCCCATTTTTGGGGAAAATTCCTGGGTTTGGTAAAAACTCCCCATTTTCAGTAAAAAAATCCAGATTTTCGGCAAAAATCGCAGGGTTTTGGTAACAGTGCCTGATTTTATGTAAAAATTTCAAACTTTAGGTAAAAATTCCTGATTTTTAACAAAAATTCCCAGTTTTCAGTAAAAATTCCTGATTTTCAATAAAAAAATCCCAATTTTTAGTTAAAAAAACCCCAATTTTCAGTAAAAAATTCCTGATTTTTGGTTAAAATTCCCCCTTTTTGGTAAAAATTTAATTTTCTGTTAAGATTCCTGATTTTCAGTTAAAAAATCCTGGTTTTTGGTAAAAATTCCCCCTTTTTGGTAAAAATTTAATTTTCTGTTAAGATTCCTGATTTTCAGTTAAAAAATCCTGGTTTTTGGTAAAAATTCCCCCTTTTTGGTAAAAATCTCCTAATTTTCTGTAAAAATCCCTGATTTTCAGTAAAAAATCCTGATTTTTGGTTTGAAATAATCTGCATTTTTGGTAAAAATTCTTGATTTTTGGTAATAATCCCTGATTCTCAGTAAAAATTCCCACCAGGAATCCCCTGAGATGGAAAACAACCTGAAAACTGATGCGAGAGACAAAATCAACCCCAAAACCTGATTTTTTGGGGAGTTTTCCATTGGAAAAATGGGATTTTGGGAGTGTTTTCCACCGGGGTTTTTTTGGGGGTGTTTTTTTAATTCCTCGATTTTTTCCCCTTTCCCCTTCTCCCTGTTTTTTCCCCCAGATTTTGGGATGTTTGGGCGGAGGACCCGGACAAGGAGCACAAGGATTGCGGAGCCATCGGCCCCAAGGGCCTCTGGATCAACGAGCACTGCTCCAAACTCAACCGCTGGATCTGCGAGAAATCCTGGAATTGCTGAATTCCCAATTTTTCCCCCCATTTCCGGGTGCTTTTTAGCAGCTCCATTTGAAAAAAAATGGAATTTTCCCCAGAATTTCAAAGCGCTTCGCTCAGAGCCGGACGAGACCCCAATTTTTGCCTCTGAACGGCCTGAAATTTCCCTAAAAATCCATCAAATTCCCTAAAGGAACTCCCAAAATCCCAACCTGCCTCCCCAAACCCTGGGGAAAAAAGGGAATTTTCAGCTAAAAAAAGGAGTGGGATGGTTAAAAACCAACTCAAAGGGGCAAAAAACGATCCAGGTTTTTGGCGGCTCCGAGTTTTTCCTTTTCCCGCCCCATTCTGGGTCCCGTCAATCCTCGGAAAATGCAATTTCTGGGAAATCCGGATTTTCTCCCATTTTTCTGAGGTGTTTTTCTATATTTATCCGTCCCTTTGCCAGGTGCCAAATCGCAGCTGTGGCCCCACGGCCAAAAAAACCCCAAAACTTCCCAAAATAACACCAAAACCCTCTAAAAATAACCCCCAAAACCCTCTAAATAACCCCAAAAGCCGCAAAATAACCCCAAACACTCTAAAAACAACCCCAAACACTTTAAATAACCTCAAACCCTCTAAAATGATGACAATTAGGCCCAAAATAACCCCAAACCCTCTAAAAATGACCCCAAATCTACCCAAAATAACCCCAAATTCCCCAAAATAACCACAAAACCCTCAAAATAACCCCAAACCCTCTAAAAATAACCCAAAACCTTGTAAATAACCCCAAATCCTCCCAAATAACTATAAATCTACCCAAAATAACCCCCAAACCCACCAAAATGATCCCAAATTCCCCAAAATAACCCCAAACCCTCTAAAAATAACCCAAAACCTTGTAAATAACCCCAAATCCTCCCAAATAACTATAAATCTACCCAAAATAACCCCCAAACCCACCAAAATGATCCCAAATTCCCCAAAATAACCCCAAACCCTCTAAAAATGACCCCAAATCTGCCCAAAATAACCCCAAATCCCCCAAAATAACCACAAATCCACCCCAAATAACCACAAAACCTCCCAAAATAACCCCAAATCCCCCAAAATAACCCAACCCCCCAAATAACCCTAAAACCCTCAAAAAATAACCCCAAATACCCCTAAAATAGCCCCAAAATCCCCCAAAATAACCCCAAAATTCCCCAAAATAACCCCAAATCCCCCAAAATATCCCAACCCCCCAAATAACCCTAAAACCCTCACAAAATAACCCCAAATACCCCTAAAATAGCCCCAAAATCCCCCAAAATAACCCCAAATCCCCCTCAAAATGACCCCAAATCCCCCCAAATAACCAAATCCACCCCAAACAACCCTAAAACAACCCCAAATAAACCAAAACACCCCAAACCTCCCCAAAACCCTCCAAAAAACCCCAAATCCACCCAAGTAACCAAAAATCCTCCAAAAAACCCCAAAGCCACCCAAAATAACCCTAAATCCTCCAAAAAAGCCCCAAACTCCACTAAAACCCCCCCAAATCCTCCAAAAATAATCCAAAACCTCAAGAAAAAGCCCCAAAATAACCCCAAACCTGCCCAAAATAAACCCAAACCCTTAAACACCTACCCAAACTCCTCCAAAAAACCCCAAAGCCACCCAAAATAACCCTAAATCCTCCAAAAAACCCCAAAGCCACCCAAAATAACCCTAAATCCTCCAAAAAACCCCAAAGCCACCCAAAATAACCCTAAATCCTCCAAAAAACCCCAAAGCCACCCAAAATAACCCTAAATCCTCCAAAAAACCCCAAATCCACCCAAAATAACCCCAACCTCCCCAAAATAATTCCAAACCCCTCAAAAAATAACCCCAAATCCTCTAAAAATGGCCCCAAACCCACCAAAATAATCCCAAATCCCCCAAAATAACCCCAAACCCACCCAAAATAAACCCAAACCCTCTAAATAACCCCCAAACCAAAACACCCCCAAAAACCCCAAACACACCCAAAATAACCCCAAACCTGCCCAAAATAAACCCAAACCCTTAAAAAACTACCCAAACTCCTCCAAAAAACCCCAAATCCACCCAAAATAACCCCAACCTCCCCAAAATAATTCCAAACCCCTCAAAAAATAACCCCAAATCCTCTAAAAATGGCCCCAAACCCACCAAAATAATCCCAAATCCCCCAAAATAACCCCAACCCCACCCAAAATAAACCCAAACCCTCTAAATAACCCCCAAACCAAAACACCCCCAAAAACCCCAAACACACCCAAAATTACCCCAAATTCTCCAAAAAACCCTCCAAAATAAACCGAACACCCCAAAAAAACCCAAAACACCCTCAAATCTGCTTTTCCCACCCCTCAAACTCCTCCCAATTCCCCCAATAAAACTTGATATTTTTGAACATGAACCAATTCGGTCGTTTTTGACCCCAAAAACCTCAACCCCTCCAGAGCCTAAAAAATTCCCAAAATCCAGGGAATTCTGGCTTTAAAAGTCCCAAAATTCAGGGAATTCTGGCTTAAAATTCTCAAAATTCAGGGAATTTCAGATAAAAAAATTCCCCAAATCCAGGGAATTCCGACTTAAAAATCGCCAAATTTGGGGAATTCTGGCTTAAAAATCCCAAAATCCAGGGGATTCTGGCTAAAAAAAAATTCCCCAAATCCAGGGAATTCCATCTTAAAATTTCCTAAAATTCAGGGAATTCCAGTCCAAAATTCCCAAAATCCAGGGATTTCCAGCTAAAAAAGATTCCTAAAATTCAGGGAATTGCAGCCTAAAAATTTCCAAAATTCAGGGCACTGGGGGTTACCGGGAGGGCACTGGGAGGGCACTGGGATGTACTGGGATGTGCTGGGAGGGCACTGGGGTTACTGGGAAGGCACTGGGGTTACTGGGCTGTACTGGGATGTACTGGGAAGGCACTGGGATGTACTGGGAGGGCACTGGGGGTTACTGGGAAGGCACTGGGGGTTACTGGGAAGGCACTGGGATGTACTGGGAGGGCACTGGGCATTACTGGGAAGGCACTGGGGGTTACTGGGCTGTACTGGGATGTACTGGGAAGGCACTGGTCTGTACTGGGGGTTACTGGGATGACACTGGGGCAGTGCCAGCCTCTGGCCCCGCCCACATCCCCCTGCCACCAATCAGGTGTGTCTCTGCCACTCAGGGGCGGGGCCTCTCCCCATTGGCTGCTGGTGCTGCCAATCCAGGGGAAGCTGTGAGCCCATTGGTCCTTGAGGGACCGGGGGAGGGGCTTGGGACCGCCGAGGGGTTCCAGGGCTCCGGATCCCTTCCAGGACCCTTTTGGGACCCCTCACCTGGATCCGGGTGTCCAGGACCCTCCCCAGATCCCTGAGTGGGTCCAGGGATCCAGGATCCTCTTCCCAGACCTCCAAGTGGATCCAGGATGGACATTCCCATTCCAGGATGGACATTTCCAGTCCCAGGAGGGACATTCCCATTCCAAGGAGTGGACATTCCCATTCCCAGATGGACACTCCCATTGGACATTCCAATTCCAGGGTGGACATTCCAAGGAGTGGCCATTCCCATTCCAAGGATGGACATTCCCATTCCAGGATGGACATTTCCAGTCCCAGGAGGGACATTCCCATTCCAAGGAGTGGCCATTCCCATTCCCAGATGGACACTCCTATTGGACATTCCAATTCCAGGATGGACATTCCCATTCCAGGAGTGGCCATTCCCATTCCCAGATGGACACTCCTATTGGACATTCCAATTCCAGGATGGACATTCCCATTCCAGGAGTGGCCATTCCCATTCCCAGATGGACACTCCTATTGGACATTCCAATTCCAGGATGGACATTCCCATTCCAGGATGGACATTCCCATTCCAGGATGGACATTTCCAGTCCCAGGAGGGGCATTCCCATTCCAAGGAGTGGCCATTCCCATTCCAGAGCTGGACATTCCAGTCCCAGGATTGCCATTCCCATTCCAAGGATGGATATTCCCATTCCAGGAGTGGCCATTCCCATTCCCAGATGGACACTCCCATTGGACATTCCAATTCCAGGATGGACATTCCCATTCCAGGATGGACATTCCAGGATGGCCATTCCCAATCCAGGAGAGCTCATTCCATTCCAGGAGTGGCCATTCCCATTCCAGGATGGATATTCCCATTCCAAGGATGGCCATTCCAAGGGTGGCCATTCCCATTCCAAGGATGGTCATTCCCATTCCAGGATGGACGTTCCCATTCCAGGAGAGCCCATTTCAGGATGGACATTCCCAATCCAGGATGGACATTCCAAGGGTGGCCATTCCCATTCCAAGGGTGGCCATTCCCATTCCAGGAGAGCCCATTCCATTCCAGGAGAGCCCATTCCATTCCAGGATGGCCATTCCAAGGGTGGCCATTCCCATTCCAAGGGTGGCCATTCCCATTCCAGGAGAGCCCATTCCATTCCAGGATGGCCATTCCCAACCCCCACAAGAGGAGCATTCCCGTTGTGCGGCCGTTGCCGGCAGCGCTGGATCCGAGCGAGATAAGGGATATCAGACCCGGCCACGGGCTGATAACGGGGCCGGAGCTGCAGGAAGCTGATAAGGAGAAACCCGAGGGTTTGGGGCTTTTTGGGGGGCAAACAACAAATTTTATATAACGGGGAGGCTCCGGGAAAATCCCCCCGGAATTTGGGGGGGATTCGGGGAAAAAACGACTCCCGGAGACCCCTTGGGGTGAGGCCATAAAGGGAATTCCAGTGGGAATTTTGGGCAAATGGCGTTTAGGGATGGGCTGGGAGTGGTCTAATGAATATTCATGAGGTGAGGGGTGGGACCCTCGGGCTGCCCGGCGCTGATAAGGAATTCCGGCTTCCCGATATCCCAAATTCTGCCAGAAAGTTCCATTTCCAGCCCATTTCGGGCTCATTTCAGGTTCATTTCGGACCGACCTCGTGTGGGGCAGCTCCGCATCTCCAGAGGATTTTTCCGGGTTTTTCACGCTGGGATTTTCCTGGAGAAGACTCCGAATCTCCTGAATTTTATTTGGGACACAGGTGAGACCCCATTTTGGCATTTTTTTGGGAATCCCGGCCATTTGGGACATCTGGAATTTGATTTTTTGGAATTCGGAGTTTTGGAATTTGGTATTTTTGGAATTTGGAAATTTGGAATTTTGGAATTTGATATTTTTGGTATTTGGAATTTAGAATTTTGGAATTCGTAATTTTGGAATTTGATATTTTCAAATCCAGAATTTTTGAATTCGGAATTTTGGAATTTGGAATTTGATATTTTCAAATTCAGAATTTTGGAATTTGAAATTTTAGAATTTGGAATTTTGGAATTCGGAATTTTGGAATCAATATTTTGAAACCTGGGTTATTTTGGGATTTGAGAATTTGGTTTTTCAGGCACTTTGAAATGGGGTCACTTTGGGATTTTGAAACCGGGTTCATTAATTTGGAATGCCGATTTCTGGGATTTTTTGGGGATTTGGTTTTGTGGGATTTCCAACCGGGGGGATTTTGGGATTTATTTTTCTGCTATTTTGGAGTTATTTTGGGATTTTAAAACCGCATTATTTTGGGATTTTCCACCTTGGTTTTGTGGTCTTCTGACACGGAGTTGTTTTGGAACCCAAAATTTGGGAAATTGGTTTTGTGATATTTCGGGACTGGGTTATTTTGGGATTTTGAAACGCGGTTTTCTGTCATATTTGGAGTTTTGGGGGTTTTTTGGTAGTTTGAAAAGGGGCTCTTTTGGGATTTTTGAACTTGGTTTTGTGGTATTCAGAAACGGGGTTATTTTGGGATTTTGAAACTCTGTTTTCTGGTCTTTTTTTGAGGTTTTTTGGGGGATTTTGAAAGGGGGTTATTTTGGGATTTTGGAACTGGGTTATTTTGGGATTTTGAAACGCCATTTTCTGGTCTTTCTTTGAGGTTTCTGGGGTTTTTGGGCATTTTGAAATGAGGTTATTTTGGGATTTTGGAACCCGTTTTTCTGCTATTTCAGAATTTGGGTTTTCTGGGTTTTTAGAAATGGGGCTGTTTTGGGATTCTGGAATTCGCTTTTGGAATATTTTGGAACGGGGATTATTTGGGATGGTGGAATTCGGGTTTTTTGGGGATTTCCAGGTGGGGATATTTTGGAACGCGGCTTTTTGCTGCTGTTTTGGTTCATTTCGGTCTTTTCACTCTCGGTTTTGTGGTCGTCTCAAACTGAGTTATTTTTGGGGTTTTCAAACAGGGTTTTTTGCTATTCGGGGATTCGGTTTTGTGGTAATTTGAAACGGGGCTATTTCAGGATTTTCGAACTTGGTTTTTCCAATTTTGAAAGGGGGTTATTTCGGGATTTTGGAACCCAAAATTTGGGAATTTGGTTTTGTGGTATTTTGGGACTGGGTTATTTCGGGATTTTGGGTTTTTTGGGGGTTATTTTTGGATTTTTCGGGGGGTTCTTTTGGGATTTTGAAACGGGGTTCTTTTGGGATGCAGTTTTGTACTAGTTTGAAATTCGGGTTTCTGGTCGTTTCAAACGGGATTATTTTGGCATTTAAGAAATTGGGATTTTCAACCCAGGGGGATTTTGGAACCGGGGTTTGTGGTTATTTGGGAACTGGGTTATTTTGGGGTCTTGGAACCCAATTTTTGGGTATTTTGGAGTTTGATTTTTACCATTTTGAAACAGGTTTAATTTGGGACTCGGTTCTGTGCTATTTCAAAATGGGGCTTTTTGGGTATTTTTGACCTTGGTTTTGTGGTCGTTCGAAGCGGGGCTATTTTGGGATCCCCAAATGGGGTTATTTTGGTGGTTTTGAACGCAGCTTTTTGATATTTTGAAATTTGGGGTTCTGCTGTTTTGAGACGGGGTCATTTCGGTAATGCCAAACTTGGGTTTGTGGCAGTTTGGAACGGGATTATTTTGGGATTTTGGAACTCA
>VZRV01006016.1:1349-41223 GCA_013398115.1 Falcunculus frontatus
AGAGGAGAGGAGAGGAGAGGAGAGGAGAGGAGAGGAGAGGGGTGATCACGGAACAGGAAAATATGGGGCAGGCATGGCCACATTTGGGTGTGTTTACACCCAAACCCCTCGACCACACACTCAGAAATCTGAACCAGACCCAGATTTTCCAGAGTATCATGACTCAAAGCCTGGTTCAAAGCAACTTCTTGGACACTGGGAGGTTTCCACTCCTCATCCAAACACTCCCTGCTCCAAAACCCCACTGGGAGAGCATCTGCAATGGGAAACATTTACATCCAGCAAGCAAATATGGGTTTTAAACTTAGCAAAATCAAGAGTCCACTTAAGGCAACTCAGCCCAGATGCTGCCAGTCCCTGGCTCGAGGGAAGAGGAGTTTGGGGAAAATATAACTCAAGGTGGAGAGATGGGCATCAGGAGTGGGATATGAGGAGTCTGCCCTCTTCCCCCATCACAAGTATCCTAAAGGAGCTTGACTGCAAAAAAGAATGCCACAAAAAAAAAATTAAAAAGGAAAAAAGCCTAAATTGAGGAAATATCCTTAACAAAAACAAATAAATTCCCAAATTGATGAGCACCACTCGGACTGCAGCAAACAGAGAAGGCATTTCCCCAAAGGCATTTTCAGCTCAAGCAGTGTGAGACTGTTCCTTCTCCTCGAGGAGTTTTGCCATTTAAAGCTGCTGTGTGTGACTATCTCTTGACCAAAATAAAACTCCGTGCTTGTTTCTAAATTTAAAAAAAAAAAATTGGGAAAAAATAAAAAAAAGTTCTGAAAGCATTTCCCCTCTGTCACACCCATCAAGTGCAGCTATTTTCTGTGTGTGCCCTTTGTTTAAGCACAACGACCTCTGTCTATCCCCAAAGATGCCCCATGGCAGTTGGGAGATCAGAAACCAGAGCTCGTCAGCAGCTGAAGAATTTGCAGTGAAGCTCTTTTTCCTCCTCCAAACTATGAGGCCGCCAGCCACAGAGTTTGGATGGCGATTTTTCCCAAGGAATATGACATTTAGGGCAGGGCCACACGATCCATGTGCAAGGGATGTGCCCTGTGAGTGCTCCCAGCTCTGCTCCACGGCACAGGAATCATCCCCTGGACACCAGAGCCAGTGGGGGAGCCTGAGGTTTGTTTTCCTGGTGCTCATTCCTGCCTTTCCAAGATCTCTTTGGGATGGATTCCCACCTCAAAGAGGTTTTTAGCAGCAGCAGCCCCCAAAACCAGACACTGATGGCACAAGAAGGGCACAGACTGATGTCACCTTCACCAAAGCCACACAAGAAACCGAAAGCAAGGCTGGGAACAGATCCTGGCAATTCCAAAATCCAGGCTAGCATCTCGACTGCTGGATCACCCTTCCCTCAGACAGAGCATTGCAGCATTATCATCACCACAATAACAACAAGAACAAGAATATTAACAAGAATTTTCAATAAGGGACAAAAACCATCTTCATAAAACATTTGGACGCAACATCCCTGGGCAGCTCCACTGCTGGTTTCCATCCCCTTGGCATTCAGCACAAACCTCCAGCTCGGACCAGCCAACATCCCTGGCTGGATGCATCCCAGACGGGCAGGTCAGACCCTCCAGGAACACCCGGAACGCCACCAGCCCTGGCCACCCTTCCCTGTGGCATTTTGTCACCCAGTGCCACTCCAAGAGCTGCTGCCTGGCCAGGGCACGTCTGCAGCAGCTGCAGCAGCTTTTTGCTGATCCAGCAGTATCACGGAGGGCTGTGATTTTAACATTTCTAGACCACAAAATGTCCCAGAGCAGAAGCAATTCCAACAGTGCAGAGGCGCTTTTTTTTTTCCCAGGATAGCTCGTTTGTACCAGAATAAAGTGTACCAGCAAAAGCTTTCGCCAGAATAATCTTCATTTATGCCTAAGAGGCTTTGCCAGTAAAACTACAGTGACCCAGCTCTGCTGGAAAACCTTTTCTGGCGTATCCTGGGAGTTTACTCAGCAGCTTGGCGGCTCGGCAGTCGGATTCTGAGGGAGGGGAAGTTAAAAAAAATCATGTTTCAAGGCACAAACAGACTCTCTGAGCTGTGTTTTTCTGCAGCTGAGGAGAGCTGCAGACCCAGGATGCAGCTCACCACCCATCCATTGGGATCAGAGGGGTTTGCAGCACCCCAGGGCTCGAGGAGCTGTCACTGTAGGACCACCCCAAGAGCCTGTCCCTGACACCAGCCGAGATTTGGAAAGTCACTCACAACCTCCTGCTTCCGCTTTTCTTTTTTTCCCTCAGCACCTCTTCCTCCTTAATCAGAAAGCAAATCAATTCTGGGTATTAAACAGCAGGAAATTCTAAATTTGGGTTGCCACTCCCTTCCTTAAGTCAGCCCTTGGCGTTGGGGCTTTGCAGCGCTGTGGGGCCGGGAGGGGAGCGGGACCAGCAGCACAAATCAGGATTCTGCAAACATCCTCCTCCTCCTCCTCCTCCTCCTCCTCCTCCTCTGCTCTCCAGCATCACTTTGAGGGTGCCCAGGTTCCAAATCCTCACCCCCAAATGCACGTGGATCAGGTAAAAGCAGCACCCCATTATTCCTTCTTTGGTGACTCGACACCAAAATGAACTCAGCAGTGAGAATCAGCGTCCTTTTGCTTTCACTCCTCAAAAGCACTTCAGGAATCTCACGTGCTTTTTAAGACAAGGAACCCCAAATGATGGAGGTTCCCCTTTCTCTTCCTCTCACCTTCCCCACAGCACAGCAGGGGATGAGTGGCAAACAGCAGGAGAACAGCAGGATCCGGGCAGGACACGAGGGTTTGCCCGTGGTTTTTCATGTGAGAAATCGCCATGGTAATGCTGTGACCACAAGAGGTCAGGTCCTCACTTTTGTCCTGATCACAAACCCGGGGATGGATTTAAACAGCCCCTGGCCTAGAATCTTGAGTAAGTTTGCTCTCAATTAACAGCAGCACAGCTGAGAGCTGACGGGAGGATGGAGCAAGAGCTGCCTCTTCCCCTCCCAGCGGTGGCTGCTGCCATGGACCCAGCAGTGCCCGACGTGGGCACGCTCAGGGGGGTGACCTGAGTGTGCAGGGTGGTTGTTAGCCCAGAAATTCATCCATGGATCCAAGAAACAAGCAGCATCCAAATCCAAGCACATTAAGCTGCATTAAAAGCACTTTGCCCAGCGAGGACAGGCAACTGATCCTCTCAAACCACCCGGGTTCCAAGCACACGGGGAATCCCTGGGAATGGGCACCCCAAGCTGCCAGAAGAAGCTGTGTTTTATCCAGAATTCCCTTTCTGAGGATCTTTTCCACAGCTGCAGGCAAAGGGATGTAGGAACATGGGAATGCAGCATGGACAAGTGTGCTGAGTAGCTCTGATTTCACCAAAAAGTAACTGGAATTGTTTTTTCTTTTCACATTTCTGGACTCGAGTACAAAGACAAACCTGAGAACATCCCTCTGAGACGCCCCCAAACCCTGCACAAGGGGCAGCACACAGAAATCTGTCCTTTTACAGGAATTCCAAAACCACCACGTGCAGTTTGTCTTCGGGAACCTGCTCTGAGTTTTGTGAGAGTTTCTCCAGCCGCACTCAGAACCTTCCCCAGATGGTTCAAGCTGCTCGAGGACAGCGAGAAACTCAGTTTCAGCTGCAATCTGCACAGGGTGGGTTCCTCCTCGCAGCAGGTTTCACTTTGACCAAACTAAAACCTCAAAGCCACAGAGTTTCTCACCTCTGGCTCTGCGCTCTCCCCAAAACCTTCCCGCAGCAGCGCTCAGCACTTCCCCCAAACCCAGCCAGGAGCAGAGGTGCTTTTTTGGGGTTTCAGTGCAGCAGCAGGGGTGTTCCTTGGCTGGAGGAATTCCACAGCATCCCTCTGTGTGCTGCCAGGCATTGGTGCAGCCTCCTGCCAGCATTTCACCTGACGGGTTGATGGGCCCTGGTGTGAGATTGGGGCACCCTCGAGCAGCTTTTTCACTGCACTCTGCACCCCAGCCTCTCCCTCCCTGGACAGAATTCCCACTGCACCGCTCAGGAAACCTCTGCTCTCTTCCCACAAGGTGAAGGGGAAGTGCAAAAGCATCCCACGGGGGCTCCCCAAAGCGGGATCCACCCCAAACCACTCTGAGGAGGTGGCAGCGTCCCTGTCCCACAGCTGGGTCACCTCTGTGCCTGCAGCTCCAACAGCTGTTCTTCCTCTCTATCCTGTTTTATTTTCTCCTCTGGATTTTTCTAAAGAAATTCCCATTTTTTGGCAATCTGGCTTGAAGCACCACAGGGTCACTTTTGGGAGACTCTCAGCCCTAACTCACCCCATCACCTGCTGGACCCTGGGTGCCCAGGGATCTGGATACCCCCAGCACAGGATCCACACCAAAACTGGGATACCTGTTCCTGATCCTTCAGAGCTGCCATGGAGCAGGGGGCACACAGACCCCACACCAGGGCTGACCAAGTGTGCTCAGCACCAGCACAGGGGCTTCTTTTGGATTTTTTCCCTTAAAAACCCCATCCCACCCTCTCAGGAGCCCGCTAAAATCACACCCTGCTCCTGGTGCAGTGGCAGAGCTGGAAGCCTGCAGGGACTACCCCATCTCTGAGGGGGAAGGACCGAAAAGGGGAATTTTCCAGAAGCTGTTGTCCCCATGAGCTGCCCTGTCACCGGAGGAAACGCCTCTTCCTCCTGCACTCCCAGCTTCCTGCCCAGCATGGACCCCATCCCAAATTATCTCCCCATCCCAAACCATCTCCCCATCCCAAACCATCTCCCCATCCCAAATTATCTCCCCATCCCAAACCATCTCCTCATCCCAAACCATCTCCCCATCCCAAACTATCTCCCTATCCCAAACCATCTCCCCATCCCAAACCATCTCCCCATCCCAAATCATCTCCCCATCCCAAACCATCTCCCCATCCCAAATTATCTCCCCATCCCAAACCATCTCCCCATCCCAAACCATCTCCCCATCCCATGGAGGACCACCACCCATGTCCCAAGCAGACAGAACAGCCTGCAAACCCCTCCAGCAGGACCTGGAGGGGCAGACAGAGAAAGGAAAAGCAGGAAGGGTGAGGAGCAGGACATTTGGGAAGTGCGAGGAGAGCAGGGAAGCCCAGGGGGAGGGGAGTGGGCAGCTCTCCCCCACCCTGGCAGCGCCGGGCGGAGGGGGAGGGTGCACCCAGGCAAACAAGGATTGTGCTGATAAAGCAAATGTGACTCAATCACACGCTTGTGCAAAGATGTCACAACAGTGCTGAGAAATTACAGGCTCCTATTTCATCCCTCAAGGGCCGGCGCTGGCCCCGCTCTCACAATGCTCTCTGTTCTGCTGTCAGCGGCGCAGCGACTGCCCCTAATTTACTGGCTGGGAACCCGCTGCAGGGCCAGCCCATAATAGGGGCAGTGTAGTGCTGCTGCCAGGGCTCCCGAGCTGCCAGGGGGTGGCTGATAAAGGGTTTTACGTGGCAGCTCTTCAGAGCCCTTTGCAGAAGTGGCTCACAGCAGGGTTGTCCCCTCCCGGTGCTTTTGGGGTGTGGGACAGGGGATTGATGGCCCCAGCCCAGTTCTCTGCCCTAAATCTGGCAGAGTTGGGGTTTCCCAGGCAAACCTTGCTTGGGGTTGCACCTCTCCAACTTCTTGGGTGTGTTCATGCACCCTGAAAGAGAGGTTTGGGGGACTCCACAGCCAAGGAACAAGGGCTCAGCCACCACTGCTGTGATTGTCCCCTGCCACCAACCTTCCCCAAGCACAGCCTGAAGCAGGCCGTGCCGAGAGGGCACTGGACCTGCTGGTCCCTTCCCAGCTTCCCAACAGCACCAGTGAAGCCAAACCAGCAGGAAAAGATGCCAGCAGAGGGGAAGATGCTCCTTCTGCTCTGCAAAAACAGAGGGCTGCTCCCAGGTGCCCTTTCAGTCTTCCCTGACGGGCATCACCAGTGTGGGGATGTGGTGAAGGTGGCACCCAGGCACTTCCCAAAGTGTGCCCATGCTGCCCAGGGAGCTCTGCTCGGAGTTCCTCATCCTCCCCGCAGCCGCTGACCTTCGCAGCCTCCCCGGCTCCATCCCATTCCCCGAAAAGAGCACGGTGAGAGCTGAAGCACAGTGGTCCCGCAGGTTGCTGGAGCTCATTATGGCCTTTTAATTACATTCAATTGCAGTTTTATGGGCTTACGGGCAAATTGGAAGTGATCTAATTGCCCTTGAGGGGGTGCTGGGCTCTGAGCTATGAAAATCCAAGCAGGATCCAGCGAGACGTGTGGGGAGCTCGGAAGCTTTAGGCTCATTCCAGCAGAAAGAGAGGTTTCCACTCACACTGGAGATCCCCCAGGACATCCCAGTAATGAGCCACACACGTGGCACGTGCCAGGCCCACCAGAGAACCCGGATCAGGCACTGCCCCACTGCCCCAGCTCATCCCAACCACTGTCCCCAAAACCTGGGGACATCCCCACGCTGGGCTCCAGGGAGGAGGGATGTGGAAGGAGATGGGGTTCAGACCTGGAGCTAAGCTCTCCACTCTTGAGGATCCTGCTCCCTTGAGCCCCAAAATGCCCCTCTGCAAAGCAGGCAGGGCAAGAAGCAGCCAAAAGGATGCTGAGTGCTCTGGGAAACAGGAGCTCCCAACTCCCAGCTTCCCATATTCTCCCTCCAACAGATCCAGGATGAGCCAAATCCTAAAGACCAAGAGGAGAAGCAGCCCAGCAGCTGTCCCAGCCACTGGCTTTGAGATCCCGTGGGCTAAAATGTGTTCCTCATTCATTACTGAGTCCTGGAGGTGCAGGATGTGCTGCATCCACCCTTGTTCTGCTGATTTGGGGGTTGGCAGGAGGGACAGCACCTCCCCATTGCCTTCTTCTCCTGTCTGTGGTCAGCACGGAGAGCAACCATCAGCCCACTTGGCTTTTAGAGATCCTACAGGATGGGCCAAGCTCCATGCTCGGGGTCTGAGACAGCAGCAGGAGGTGAGAGGAGGAGGAGGAGGAGGAGGAGGAGGAGGAAGACAGCCATAAATTTCCACCGTCTGGCTCCCAGGAACAAGGGCCCACAAAGCACCGGGCAGACGGATTATATTACGGTGCTGTGCGTGCACATTAATCCAGATTTGAGATAATTACAGTCATTCACTTGGCGTAATGGGCTTTAATTGATCCAACGGGGCCGGGGCTGGTGCTCGCCGCCAGCGTGCAGCTGGCAGCCAAAGCTGCGCCGCCACTGACCACCAAAACCAACGCCTCTTACTGGTTTCCCAGAAAACCAGTTTCCCAGAAAAACAGTTGTGGTGGTTCTCCTTAGGGGATGCCGGAGGATGGCAAAGCCACATGGACTTTTCCAGCTCTCAGCTGAGACCCAGCAAGCCTGGCGTGAGCAGCGAGGTGTCACCTGGTCAGGAGACATCTCATGAGCATCCAGGTGGGATGAGCCACGCCTCCAGAGGGCTTCACTGCTGGGAACCGGGCAAGGGCAGCCCATGGGAATGCTGTTTTCCAGGTCTCCTGGGAGAAATGCCCACCTCCCAGAACCAGGCCTGGTGGGAAGTTGATCAACAGATCCCTGAAGGTCTCTCCCCAGTGGTGTTTTTGTGCTTTAATGGTCACAGAGCTGGAAACACAGATGGGCAAAGGGACCCAGGGTCCCTAAACAACCATCCCTTCCCACCTCAGCTCCTCCTCCACATCTCCATCGATGCCTGGAGGCCGCTCTGGAGTGAGCCAGTCCCCTCAGGGACAAACCACCCCCTTTGTGCCCCTCAGCTGCAGGTCCAGGAGGAAGAAGGAGCCTGACAACTGGGTGCCTACACAGCAAGGCGTGTGATAAGACAGGGAAGGCAGAGCCAGGTCTCCTTCCATAAAAGCAAGTTCCCTCTGGAAACTACATGCCATGCACTTTTTTCCAAGAGAAAGAAACTCCCTTCAAGTCTTACATGACCTGCTGGGGATCAGTGCCCCATTCTGGGCAGGAGGGGAGGTTTAAGCCCCCTCAGCTCCAGCTGTGTGGCCAAAGGGATGGGCAGGCAGGCTGGGTGGGTCGTTCCCCCTTCCCAGGCCAGAGAGGAGGCTTGGGAAAGCTTTTCCCTCCCTCAGGCAGCAGCAAGGGATGGGCTGCCTGCAAGCTGCCTTTTGGGTTTAAGTTTCTGGTTCGAGTCCAAAGCTAATTAGGCTGCGCCAAGTCCAATCAGATAGCCTCGGCTAATTGAGCTCGGCACGGACGGGTCAATGTCCAGCGGGGCTCGGCGTTCCAGGAGTTCTGGCAGCCCACAGATAACTGCCCGGGCCTGGGAAGGGGAAGGACCCCTCACAAAAATGTTCCCTTCATGTACAGGCAGCGTTCCCTGCCAGAGCTGAGCACAGCCCAGGATTAACCCCTTGGACACCGCCAGCATCATCCTCCAACCCCAATGGATGGAGAGGCCCCAAAGGCAACGCTGGGCAGGGATAAAAGGGAGCGAGTGAGGCATGAAATTGGGTGACTTCACCATGCTCTGGTGTCACCTCTCCTGGTGTCACCCCAACAACAGGCTTGGTGAGCCGACCACACAGCACGGAGCACAACCCTCACAGCACACAGCAGGGGAAAACCATGGGAATTCCAGCCACACGGCTCCTGGAAATGTGACACTAAGGACTCTGGGGCTGGGTGCTCCATGCTCTCCTCACAGCTCCTCCAAAGCTGGGTTAAGATGGGTCTGCAGCAGACTGCGGCCTCCAGGCGAGGAGAGAGGGGTTTGTCCGAGCTCTGGGAGCCAGGAGGGCTGTGGGATGGGGTCAGCAGCACTTCCCAGATGTGCCTGGGCACTGCAGCCAGGCGCTGGGATCAGGGAGAGCATGAGGAAGATGAGGGACTTTGAGGAAGGCTCCAACAAGCCCTTCCTTGGATGGTTCCCAGCCCTGCCGAGCAGCTCCCCCAGCTCCCGACTTCTAGATTCCAGCCAGGAAAACGACAACATCCAGCTTCCCAGAAACCACAAACTTCCTTTCTTCCCCTAATCCTGCCTGTACTCCCAGGCTGAGCACCATCCAGCCGGGCAGAGAGATGGCAGCCTCGATCCCTGAGCCAGGAACACCGAGGGAATCCCCACATCCGCCCCCTCCGCCCCCGGCTGCTGGGAAAGGCTGCTCCTCTTCAGCTGACAAATGGGTGAGACGATTCATTAATAAACCCCAGCTTCTCCTCACACTTCTGATTACAATCTCTCTGTTTGGATCCGTGCTCATGTTACACGTTTGTCTCAATTATATATTCCCTTCTCCTTAAATCCCCACTTATCTCCTCTACCACGTAAATCACAGAGTGGGCTTTGGTTTGGGGTTTTTTTTTTTGTTTTTTTTTTCTTTGCATAACTTTCCCTGCTCCAACAGCACTTAGAAAATAAACAGGAATTTAAACTGCAGCACGTCCTGGTAGACTCTGAGCTCATCCTCCAGCAAGGAGGGTGACACTGGTCCTGCTCACCACCACTTGTTTCCATCCCCACCGTGTTCACAAAACACTTCTATTTATTTTGTACTCAGCCAAATCCTTACTGGGGCATCCCTGGGAATATCTTCCCCCCAGCCAAATCCTTACTGGGGCATCCCTGGGAATATCTTCCCCCCACAAATCCCTCGTTCCAGCTGGAGCAGAACGTGAGACACCGACCAAAGCAGCAGCAGCAGCACAGGGCCAGCCCAGCCTGGCTCCCCCCGCACTGCCCCACATCCCTCTGGCAATTAAGGCAATTGCTTGCATGGAAACCTAATTATATTAGGGAAGTATTTAGTAATTTTTAACTGTTGGGCTGGTGGCTCAGCTCCCTCCCCCTCCCACATTCCAGCAGCACCAGGCAGGAGTTGCAGCGCTGGATTCTCCCCTTCTTCAACCACTGCTTTAAAGAGCGACGAAGAGGAGCAAGGTGGTGTGATGGGCTCAGGTGGCGGCCCTGGAGAGCCTGGATGAGCTGGAGAGTCTCCAGCAGTTTGCCTGTGAGGTTTGCATGGGATGGCTGGGACTGCCCAGCCCTGGCACGTGGTGGCCATTTGATGCCACCGTGAGAAAGATGCTCCAAGGTCCCCTGCCACAGCATCCTGCTGCCCCAGGCAGGGGCTCAGCCCTGTGCGTGATGCCCGTCTCTGCTGCAAATTCAACACTCTGGTCACAGGTTTCGGGTGCCCTGGATGTGTCTCCATCCTCCTCCACTCTTGTACACAAAACTTGGGTGGGTGAGAGCAGAGCAGAGGCACCACTACACCAAGCCCCAGCAGGCACCCAAAAATAACACTCCCAGGAGCACCTTGGCCCTGTCTGTCCACAGGCAGCAGAGCAGGAGCCCACCATGGATTGAGTTCCACCACGGATTTGAGCTGGACCATGGATCGAGTTCCACCATGGATTGAGTTCCACCACGGATTTGAGTTGCACCATGGATTGAGTGCCCCATGGAGAGCATCACAGGGCCCTCAAGCTGCATCACCTCCATGGGCACACCCAGCCCCAGCTCACTCAGGGCCCAGCAGGACCACGAGGCTCCCCCAGCCCAGCCCTGAGCCCCCAATTCCCCATTCCCAGCCCTGGAAAGGCCGGTGGTGCCTTTAAGAGGCCGGAGGGGAATGTGATGGCCGCTTTTCCGAAGGCCCATTAATTTGCCAGCATCACATGCTCTGCAGCTGCAGCCTGGCAGTGATTTATACTCCTCTGAAGTTCATCAGAGGGAAAAGTACTTCCCAGGCTCAGCCTATCCCCCTTCCCCTCTCTGCTCCTCTCCGGTGCGAGCTGCCCGTGTCCAGAGCCTGGCGAAAATCCCGCGGCCCCATCCATCACCCCGAGTGTCACCCCCTGCCCTCGCCACCCAGCCCAGGCACTCCCCTTCTCCCCAGCATCTGCCAGCAAAAGAAAACTTCCTCTGCCTTCCTCGCCTCCGTGACGCACCGACGAGAAAGTCATTAATTAATAAGGGGCAGCGCTGCTCCTGCTCCTCCGTGGCCTACAGAGCCCCCTCCCTCCCCATCCCCAGACCCTGTAGCCAAAATAAACGTCAGGGAGGAGGCGGGCGTCCCCTCCTCCTGCCGCCACCCCCCTGCACGCCGCCGTCCTCCGGGGAGGTTCAAAAGTTCAAGATTTTCACATTTCCCTAACGTTATTTCAGGAAATTGCTGGAGAAAGGAAAGCCGGCGCTGCCGAAAACGCGATCGGCGGGTGGATCCAATAACACACAGCATCCAGAGGCAGGGCTGGGTGTGTGCCAGGCGTGGCTCAGAGGGAGCCCCATCCCCACCCCGCTGCTTATTTTTTTGGAGCATCTTTGCACACCGCTGGCTTTCACCGAGTTTTTCCTACAGCAAAGCCTGGGATCACCCACGGCCACACCAAAGCATCCCCGGAGGTGGCAGACACCAGGACATGCTGCCACAAGGTCCTCGGGTCACTGCCCAGAGCCAGGATGCTCAGAGCACCAGCACTTATCAAATTCCAGCAGTTGGTTTGGGGGTGATGCTGCCGAGTCGGTTCAGAGCATTCCCAAGAACATCCCTCGGTGTAGGGAATGTGGGTGCCACGGTGCTGCATCCCCAAGGAACGGCAGCTTGGCCCCAGATGTGCGCAGGGCTCCCTGCAAACACTGCCCTGACGCGTGTTCGGGTTCCCTCCTTCCTTCCTTCCTCTCAGAACCCTTCGGATTTCACATTTGCACAAACCTCAAAAGCGACCTGAGCCGCACCTGGGTTTGCATCAAAACCAGGCTCAGCGACAGCCTTCGCTGCAGGTTCGTGGGAAAGGTTCGTGCAACTACTGAAACTCCTGGCGAACCTGAATTTGGGGTTACAATGAAACATGAAACTCGGCCGCTTTCATGTGGTTTGGGGTTTTTTGTTGCAAAACATTCGGTGCAGCAGCTCCGGGCGAGAGCGCGACAGCCGAGCACACGGCAGCGTGTCCATAGGAGCGAGGAATTCGGATACACCCCGGCAGCGGCGTTCCCTGGCAAATGATTAACTGGGATTGGGAGCCACTTCATCAGCCTGGGGGCTGGATCAGAGCCACCAGCATGGGGCAGAGCTCTCAGCACTGGAAGAGACCCAAGCTCCGATGGATCTGCGGTCATGGAAGAGCCTGGACGTGCCATAGCACGTGGAATTGTGCCTCAAGCAGGTGCTGGCAGATCCCTGTGGGAGCAAGGGATCCCAACCATGGTGCCCCTGAGGGCCATCTCATCCCAGCAGGGCACTGCACACCTTCTCCTTGCCCAGGGCAAACCCAGCTGATGGCAAAGAGGGGGTGGGAATCTTTCACTCCCCAGTGTTGCTTCACTCCATCCAGGCAGTGAGAGGGTGGGATTGGTTTGCTCCGGGATTTTTTAAGTTTGAGGAGTTCTTGGGGTGTTTGGAGTTGGAGCTTCCGCTTTCAGCCCACTTTCTCCATGCTGGCCCCACTAATTCCAACTGGAAAGTGGTGATGGAGACAACACCTTGGAAATGAGCAGTGTGAGTACCCCAGATCCCTGATTTCCTTGGAGGAACAGGAGTTCTTCCGGTATCCACCACCCTCAGCTTCCACTAACCCCTTGCTCTCCACAGCTCCTCAAGGTCTGGGTGTCACCCAGGCCACCACAGGCAGGGAAGAACCACAGTGGATCAAGATCTGAATTTTCCCACCCATCCCTGAGGCTCTTCATGGCCTCGTGGCCGGCAGGAGCTGGGACAGGGCAGGCACAGAGCCAGGCTGTGACACAGCTCCAGGCACCAGGCACTGCCTCCAAGAGAAACCACATCCCAAAGGAGGCAACGGGACACCCAGCCAGGTCAACCGGAATCCAGGGCTGATTAAGGAAGTTTATATTAATTAGAGAAATGTGTGAATGCCCTGGGAAAGCCACCACAAGCCCGAAAGGCTGTGCAGGCACCTCCTGCTCCCCTGGAACAGCTCAGTCCCTTGTCACCCCAGCCTTACCCATTGCAGTGACCTCTGCCAGTATCATCCCCCTCACTCTCATCTCTTGTTTACACCCCTGGGCCACTCTTCCCCCTCTCTTACACACTTTAAAGCTGCCCACCTTAAAGCATTGCTGCAAATTCCCAAGACATCCCAAATTAGGTTTATGGCTGCACAGAACCCAGGTGACACCAGGGCCAAGAAGCTCTGGGATGTTGGGTCACTTTCTGAACCCAGCCCAGTCTAGGAAGGGATTAAACTCATTCATATCTCCACTATAAATAATAATAATCATAATAATGTCATTTTTGCAGCGTGGTTCCTTCAATAGGGGATGATGAATGTATTTGTAACGAGCGGCGGTAAAGATTTTCAAGCCATCTAATTAGGAGGCCGTTTCCTTTCCAGACATGCCCAAGTCCCTTTGGAAAAGGAAACCTGGCCTCCAACGCTCCCTCTCTGCTGTGGGAATGCCACCCTGTATCCTGAAGATGAACCAGAAACTCAACTTCCCCGGGGGCACCCTTCGGAATCCCCGATTTCCGATATCCCGGAGCTGCCTCGCGCTGAAGGAGCACCCAGAGGGAGCGGGAATCCCACAAGCTCTGCTCCAAGAGGAACCAAAAACCCCAGGGAGGTGCTGGTGAGCAGAGCCATCCTGGCTGCCCGCTGTGGATGGTGCCAGGGAGACTCAGACACGATGGGGAGGGCAAAGGGGCAGTGCAAGGGACGGGGCAGCTCGTTCCCGTGCCCACCACCCGTGCTGATGTATTTTTCCGTTCGTGCCCGGCATTCCCAGAAAACACTAACTTCATTATTGATCTCTGCTCGTCTGTCATTTTTATAACCTGGCCAGCACTTCTCCTGAGGGCTGTGACTAATTCCACTTCCTCAGGCTGCAAGGGGCGAGAGCCTTTAACTCTTTCGGGATGGGATCCGGCAGGGCACCCGCAGAAATCCCAAATGTTCAGTACTTTATCCGCGGCAATGGGGACAATGTGCCCTCCCCAGCTGAGCCACCAGCCTGGGAAAACCCTCAGTGCTGGGAAGCTTGATGGAACCAGCAATGCTTCCCTCCTTCCAGGCACTTCCCAGCAAAGCCTCGGGATGGAACTCCCAGAGGAGAAGGTCCATTGAGTTAAAACGCAGCAGATGCCGCTTCCGAGGGGTGGGATACGGGGAGCACCGGCCACGACATCTGCAATTATGGAAAGCCAGATAAAGAAAATCAAATCTCATGCTTCAGGGCATGGGCTGATGAGTCCAAGGGTCAGGAAGGAATTTCTCTCCCCTTACACAGCAGTGCACAATTGGGTCAGTGCATTAGCGGGTGCCACAAGTCCGGGATTGTTTTTCCCTCTCCTTTTGGAAGCCCTTGGCACAGGAGCTGTGTCTGAGGGAGATGATGCCTCTCCCGTCACCCACATTCCTAAAGCTTGGAATTCCTATTCCCAGGTGAAAGGTGGCACAAGGACCTCGCTCCAGGCCATCCCTCTGCTCTGACACTGCTCTGTGCTGTTCTCTGCCCCTCTCAGCATTAATTATTTCTACCACAATCACCTAAACTAGAACAAAACCCCCCTGAGGAAGGTCCTTTTCTTCCCCAGCGCTCGAAAAATGCTGTGTACACCTCCGGTGCTATTTAAACAATGAGCAGGAATAATAAAAGCAGCAATGTTGGCTTAGGAAATAATGCACTGGAAAAGGGGATGAATGGAGAGGACAGAGCACAAAACCCCCGATGGTTTTGTTCCCAGAGGTTGGGAAGTGTTTGTGGCAACAGCGGTTGCTCTCACTTCACGCCTCATCCAGCATCCTTTCCCTTCCTTGAGCAACTTCCCTGTGCTAAAACTCACTTAGCTGGGAGGATCTAACCACAGGGAAGAGGGTTCCGTTTCAAATTAAAACAAAGCGAGCAAACAAACACAGATTTGGTCTGGAACACGTGTCTATCTGCATCGGCCCTTGCTAAGCCAGGCTTTGCCAAGCCACACGCTTCCTAATCCCGACTAACAGTTGCTGACCTTTCCCACTGCCAAGCAAGTGATTCCCTGTCACCCAGGGTGGCATTTCCCAAGGGGATCTGCACTGGGCACACTCCACACCTGCCAGAGCCAGCAGCTCTCCCAAACCCTATGAAACCCTTCACAAATCCTGTCCGAGGGGATTGATTGGGATTTTATCAAATAAGACCTGTGATCAGTGCGATGTGAAGTATGAAATCAACGCACCCAACTGCCCTCACTGTGACCAGATACCCAGCAGGGAATTTGGGGGGTCTGCAGCTCCAGGCTGGGGCATGGCATCCCTGCCCTCCTCCTGGCAGGAACCCACAGATGAGCCCGAGCCCCCCGGCCACCATCACCTGCCCAACTCTGCTACCTCACTGTCAAGCTCGTTTTGGAACTCAGTGCAAGATGAGCTGTCCCAGAAAGGTGTAAATCAGCCAGAGGGTGCGTGTGGAGCTCCAAACCCACCCCAACCCGCAAACCTCAGAGCACCACGTGGGCACATCCACGGGCAGGGAGTCACGTCTGCACAGGGAAGGTTGGAAAGCTGGAATCAGAGGTATGAAATGGGACTGAATGGGATTTGGCGTGCCCAGACTCGGTCCCTACAAGCCAGACACCCAGCCAAGACAAGAAAGCAGGAGGAGAAGGTTGGGATGGGGCAATGGGAGTGGGAGAATAGTTTGCAGGCGAATGTCTGAAGGAGCCTGTGGTGGCTTGCTGGGGGAAAGGGGAAAAGAATAAGAGAGGAATGAAACAAAAGAAAGAAAAGGAGAGCCCCTTTTCTGTGGAAGGGGCTGGGGCCAGGCTGTGTGAGGGCTGTGTGTGGCAGCATCTCCAGCAACATGGAGATCATTCCCTCCCCGCTGGGCAGGGCTGGACACGTGGCCAAGGCTTGGAAAACCAAACCAAAGGAAGCAGTGGACGGTGCCAGGAGCCAGCAGCGGGGAAGGATCAGTGCAGAACGACAACACAGAGCTGGGGACAGCCCTGCAGCCAAGGGGAGAGGAGAGGGTTGCGCTGGGAGCTGGTTTCTGTCCTTGGCATCATTTGGTGCCCTCAGGCCTGGTATTTCAGAGGTCAGTTGGCCTCAGCCCCACGAGGTGATGGAGACACGAAGCTTCACCTGCCTGCATCCACCTCCCCATCCCGTGACTCGGCAAAGCTCCAGGAACACCCAAAACCTCCAACTCACACCAAGCCAGGAAATTTTGGCCACCACGGAGACATCCTCCCTCAGCAAAGAGCCCAAAACCATCGTGTCCCAGAGCTTGTGTGAGAGCAGGGAGGAGGAAACATCCCTTCCCCTCCGGCCCCAACCAGCAGAACAGCTTGGAGCAAGCTGGGAACATCATCCATGCTGGGAACAAAGCAGTGGTTGTGTCCTGGGCACTGGGAGAGCTGGGAGGGGAGTTGCTTTTTTTAAGTAGAAAGGCTTGGGGGGGTTGTTTTTTCCTTTTTTTTCCCCTTTTTGTGGGTTTGGGTTTTTTCCGTGTTAACCAAAAATGTCAATGAAACCAGGACTTTTCCCAGAAAAAGGACTTTAACAGATGAATAATTTCATGTTTGGGGGAAGTAACAATGGAGATTCTCAAAAGATCCCATGTTGACAGCTGCTTTTTTTAAAAAAAACCCAAGTTTTCTATTGAAACAATTTTTTGTTTCTTCTCCTTTGCAGCGATGTGAAATTCTGGAAAGGCTGAAATCAGAAACGTTTGGACCAAATCTTGAGAGAATTTCATTAAACCCACCTAACACCTTCCCAAACACCCTCAGGCCTGGGTTCCTGAGGAGGGTTTGGTTCAATAGGATAGGAATTGGGTAGGGATGAGGTGACACATCCCAGCAAGGCCACCCCAGGGGCAGGACCTGGCTCTAGGACCCCAAATCCAAGGGAACCCAAAACATACCCTGACCCTACAGGACACCAAAAGGTGACACTGGATTGCTGAGCTCCAGAACATCAAAAACATCCCCCAAAAGAGAAGGAAGAAGCAGAGGCTGAGCCATGAGTCACCACTGAGGAGGTGTCCAGGGTCAGCCTGGCAGGATTTGGCTCCGGGGCTCCACCCAGCATCGCAGGAATGGTGTTTTCCTTCATTCCCCAGCACCTCTCCTCCTCCATCCCGGGTCCTGCAAGAACCCTGAGATCTGCCATTTGCCTCAATCTGCTTCAAATTACCCACAACAATGCTAGGCCCCGAGTGGACACGTAAAGTGTCTCAAATTTATTGTAATTTTAAGCCGTCCCTAAAACTGCACAGACATTGCTGGAATATTTCCTCCTCCTTTAAGACCCTCCAACGACTCTGCAAGGCAGAGAGGGACCCGAGGACAGGCAGCAGGAGATGAGTGGAGCCAGCTGGCTGTGCTGGGGGCATGGGAAGGGAGCACTGGGGGTTCCCGAGGTGATGCTGAGCCCAGGGCAATGTCCCCTGGGCCGTGCAGGGACAGACGGGGCCGAGCGGCCGCTGAACCCACGCTCAGCTCCTGCTCCCGGGAGGGAACAGCCCAGGCCAGAGGGGCTTTGGCTGGGGCAGGACCACCCTGCACGGCTGAAAGCCCACCAAGGGCAGCCCCTGGCTGTCCCTCAGCTCCCTGCATGGAGCTGGCTTTTCCCAGGGCAGGAGCTGGGATGTGTGAGGTGGCTGTGCCAGCAGGGTGACATCGGTGCCACCAGCATCTGCTGCCCTCCACATCACAGAAGCTGGTTTGGGTTGAAGGGAACTTAAAGATCACCCAGTTCCACCCCCTGCCATGGGCAGGGATGCCTTCCACTATCCCAGACTGCTCCAAGGCTCATCCAACCCGGCCTTGGACACTTCCAGGGATGGGGCAGCCACAGCTTCTCCGGGCACCCTGTGCCCATCCTCTGAGTAAAGAATTCCTTCCCAATATCTCCTCTAAATCTCCTCTCCTTCAGCTTGGAGCCATCCCTGCCAGCACCCCTGCTGGCAGCACCCGCTGCTCCCTGAATCCCTGCAGGCATCCCTGCAGCCAGGCAGGCACTGAGCCTGCAGCCAGCCTAATGTTGTCACACAAATTGCACCTGGGAAACTGTTACAAGAATTAATTGATCATATAAGTACAGTAATTGGAACTTGCAAAGCATAGATAATTACCTTTTATTAGTTCCTGTAGATAATCCATTACGCACTGATTAGGCCTAAGTAAGGATCTCACAGCCCTGGTTTGATTAATGGCAGATTATGGATATTAAACTCAAGCAGGAATAGATAACTTACTGTTTTCCTTCTTGCCTTAGGAGTACATCACCCTAGGAGTTATGGCCGGCAGTTTTTTGAGGTGCTGGGGAAGTCAGGCATGTCTGAAATTCCAACCTGACCTGACCTCTCCCAGGGTGGGTACCAGCTCCAAACTATTCCCGGTGACTCAAGATCCCCCAGCCCACATTTATCAGCCTGCTTCCCACTAACAGCCACATGTCCTGCAAGGCCTGACCAGCTCCAGACCTGGAGAAATAATTGCCATCATTTTTTAACCCAAACCTCACCCCCTATCTCAGATGCTCTCATTTCCACGGATGCTTCAACCATATATATTTATTTTCCATAACCCTCTTCCCAGGACAGAATATTGATCTGCATTTCCTGCCTACAACTGCTTGGCTGCTGTCTGAGGTCCTCCCTGCCCCACTGCCACGTTCAGTGGGGTTGTCCCCACATCAAAACCACCGTTTTCCCTGAGAGAGATCCTCAGTGGGATCTGCTGTAGGATTGGGGTTCTGCTCTGAGGACCATCACTCCCTGTTTGCAGAGTGAGGAGCACGGGATGGGGGGAAACCGGACAAAATCTGCCTGCAGGCTACAGGAGGCTTTATTTAAGAGGAATAAATAAAAAATAAGGCTGTGATTATCTCGGGCCACTCTCCAGCTGCCACCCAGAGACAGAACGGGGAGGGGGGGGAGCGTTTTTCAGATGAATAAACAAACGCGAGCGGATGTGACATGCCGAGGCACAGGGACGGATTCCTCCTCTCTTCCTGGCCAGATAACCCCGCTATCAGCACGGTGGAGGGGATTAGGAGAGAGGAGGAAGGGAGGAAAACAGCAAATCTGGGCAAAAAGGGGGAAAAAACACCCCTCAGAGAAGCCACGGGAGCGAGGAGGCTGCGTCCAGCGCCAGCCTATTCATCCCACACGCTCCACGCTGCCAGGGCTGGGGATGAATGGGATTTACTGCCCATTAAAATAAAGCCCTTTCTTGTAGTTTATAAACAATGTCGCTGCTCAGTGGGAGGTTGGGCATTTTAGTTCATTAAGCAGCAAATAATCTCTGTCACTTTTTATTTTTAAGTTTATTTACATGGAGGGTTGGGCTTTTTTATCCTTTCCTCCTCCTCCTCCTCCTCCTCTTCTTCTTTCCCTCAGCCAGGAGCCGAAATCTTCTCCAGGCCCCAAGCTCGCTCCTCCTGTGGCCGCTGGCCAAGCCACGGAAATAATCCTGCTTATGTATCAAAAATGTTCCTTACAGGAAAAAGAAATTTATATCTGCCTAAAGCCCAGGCGTGGGTGAGCAGGGTGCCGGGGCAGCGCTGCTGGGCACAGAGGGAGGCTCAGCAGCCATCCTGCAAATAGAACTGAGCCCTGGGGGAAAGCCAGAGACATCAGCAGCGACTGCCAGGTCCCAGCGTGGCCTGGGACACCGGCAGGGACAGGGACACCGTGATCAGAGCCCACTGTGCCAGGCGGGAGTGCCAACAGCCCCTTCCCTTGGCACTGCAATAACACTGCCTGGAGATGCCACCCTGTCCGGGAGCCTTCCCTTTGTGCAGGGGGACACCTTGCAGGGAGGGGAGGGTGACAGGGTGACACAGCTCCAGTGAGTCCCTCGTGGCACCTCCAGCCGCGTGTTCCTGCGAGCACTGGCCCTTTTCCAGAGGCTGGCAGAGGCAGCAGGAGCTGCTCCTGGCCAGGACTCCCCAGCCCCTGGCTCCACACCAAGGCTCTGCCACCAAACTCCTCCGGCAGCACAGGGAAACCTGCAGGACGCTGAGGATGCTGACACCAACTGTTCCTGGAGCCTACGGATATCCTACCCTAAAAACAGCCCTGGGATGGCACCATGGTGCAGCCAGGAGCTGGCAGAGCATCCGTGGTGCCCTCTCCACCTCCAGCACAAGGCACGACTGCGAGGGAACAAGGACATGTGGGAAGGGCAACACTCGGTTTAGCCTCCAGCAGCCCTAAAGATGCCCGTGATGGATTTTTACAAGGGGTTGTGAACTCCCTGCCCAGCCTGGGTCAGAGATGCCCTCCTGAACCGTGTTCCCACCACGCTGCTAAGTGGTTCCCGCATCCTTCCCTGCTTCCTCTGTCGGACACCGCCGAGCTCAGCTGAACCCCCCCAGCGACTCAGCCCCGCTCCCTGATGGGCAGAAGGAATCCCCTGCTCGTGTTATCTCGGTCCTAAAGCACTTGAGCAGACGGCAACCGTGCGAGCCATTATATCATTCACGCGCTATCAAAAGCTCACACAGTGGCACTTAATTACAGCCCCGGAAGCGCAGGCTTCCTTAATAAATCAAAGAAATAAAGTCAGAGATGATGCACTGAACAGAGGGGGTGGGGTGGGGGGAATAAAGAGCTTACAGTTTCCCACTGTGTGTCCCCTTTAGATAACAGATGCTCTCTTCTTAACCTCTCACTTCATCAGATCAGCTCCAGCTGTGTTTGGATCAAGTGCGCGGCCTGGCCCGCGTCCAGCCTGCCTGCTTCCCTGCTCCAATGCCAGCTCCATCCCTCCGGCTCCGGGGATGGCAGAAGGAGGGGAGCCCCGCCGAGACAGGCCCCGTTCCATTAAGCACATTTTACTCCTTTCCTGCTTTCAGCGACCCAACTCCTCCACCAGAGCATCCCCGGGACTCTCGGAGGGCCGAGCGCCAGCCCCAGCAGCACCCTGAGGGTGTCCTTTGGCCGGGCTCCCGGGAAGGGCGTGGGCAGCCTGGGAGCCGCTCGGGGGATGTTTGTCCTCGCAGTCCCCACGCCGCTGTGACAACCAGCGAGCAGCACCGTCAGAGAACAGCTCCCAGAGGCCATAAATCACGGCAGAAGCCCCCCGGGATGCCCTCCGCTGCTGGCCCGGCGTGCACCACCCACCTCCCTGCTTATTTGGAAGTGTCACCTCCTCGCTCCGCTGGCGCGCAGCCGGGAGCGCAGTGATGGATGGGGCTGCCCCGGCAGTCGCAGGAGATCCCTCCCGGCACAGCCTCTGCACCAGCAGCCCCCCCGTGCCAGGCTCCCCATGCCCGCACCCCCGGGAATGGGAATGCCACGGTGCCGGGAATGCCCAGGTGCTCTTACCCGCCTGCAAACGTGCGGTGCAGCCCAGGAGCCGAGCGGAGATAAAGCCGCTGAGAAATCCCGCTGCTCCTAATCCCCCAATAGCACAAAAATAATGGAGCATTATCTCATCAGGCTTTAACCCACTAATTACCCTGGGGATGGCTTAATAAGGAAGGGACACCCACCTGCCAGAGGCAGCCTGAGCCTGCCTGCTGGCCAGTTACACAACAGCACGCTGGGCATCCTTCAGCCCTCCTGGATCTAACACAGGGACAGGGAAGCAGGAACAGCCTTGTTCCCAAACTATGGGATGTCTGAGGGAGCCCAAACACCCACAAGACATCGCTGCTTCCCCAGAGCACAACATGTCACTGCCCCCAACATCCTTGTGGACCTAGAGGGGAGGAGGCAAGGAAAAGCTGTCTGCCACTAGGAAAAGCTGTCTGCTCCCAAACTCCCCGAAACAGCCCCAAAATCTCAGTGAATCAGAGAAGGAAGGACTTTCTCCACACCACCCTCAGCTCAGCTGATGAGAGATCATCCCACATCCACCCCAGGCACATCCCAGTGCTCCAAGGGACAGTGTGGGAGCAGGCTCTGAGGTGGGTTTGAACCCTGTCCTGGCAGCTTGACCTGCAGGTGCCAGGGGCTGTTCCCAACCCCCCCTGCAAGACCAACATCTCCTCACCACAACAGCCCAAATCACGAGCAGCTTCAGCAAATCTTAGCCAGGGCTCCCCATGAGCCCACGTGTCCCACTCAGTGAACGGAGCTGGAGCGTGAAAAGCGAGCCGGGTGGAGGGGAGCGCTTGGGTTACAGCCGGGAGCAGCCACGGCGGGGCTGGAGAGGGCTCTGACAGCTCCTGGCTGCTCCCTGGGCAGCGATATCTCCAGATCTCTTACAAATAAATATCATTGCTCATTATCTCGGCATTAAAGTTACATGCTGGGCGAGATGGGCACTGAGCTTTCTCTCGCTAATCTAAAACGGATGCCAGCGCTTCCATTATTAATCTCCCAGGTCCCTGCTGCTCCACCGCTGCCAGCTCTGCCACCACCACCCCAGGTCCCCACAGGACAGGGGACAGCGGAGCAGCTCCACAGCCTCTCTGTTCACACGTGGCCTGGCACCTTCACACCCCCCTCCTGGGAGGGGTAAAGCCTCCTCCAGTGCCAGGGCTGGGAGTTTCCTCAGGTTTGGCTTTGCTGAACCCATTTTCACGTGGTAAAGATGGGCAGTGGGGACAGTGCAGGTTCCCCGTGCCACGGCAGCACAGGGTGCAAGGACCCACAAGAGCATCCAGCAGAGCTCTCCTCAAACCTTCACCTCGACAAGGCTGGTGGCTGCAGACCTGCTAAGCAAGGGCAGGGAAGATCCCTGCAAGAAAACCCTCCTGGCACGAGCAAAACCGAGACCAAAACCCCTCGGTGGCTGTGCTCACCCCGAGAGCAGCACCCCGATGTGCCACAGACCGGATCACGAGCTGGGAGCACGTGCCTTGCAAGGCACCCAGAGGGTTTGACACCCACATCCTGCCCTATCCCGGGCTCCTGCTCCAGCCTGGCATGGAGCTGAGCTGCTGCAGGATGTGGCAGGGCGCTGCCCCGCTGCCCACGCACATCAGCGTGGCAGCGGCCGCTTCCTGCGACGCCAGAGGACCGTGAGTCACTGGCACGGAGCTGCACAACTCGTCCTGGCCCTCTGCAGCTGCAGGGGCATGGCTGCAACACAGGACCCAGCAGCAGCTTCAGGGCAGGGGTGGATGGCACAGCCACGGGAGATGGGCTTGTCCCTGCTGCCGACAGCACACAGCAGCCCCAATGCTCAGACAGCTCAAACTGGACTGTTAAATATTGGTCTTACAGAGAGAAAATCCCCCAAAGTCCTGACAACTGAAAGTTTCCCTTCCCCTGACCACACACAGATGGACCAGGGGAGAACCAGAAGCAGCTTTTCCCATTTCCCCAGGGTTACTGCCCGAGGCATCCACCCAGTCCCCACTCCCAGCACCATGAAATCACCCACCAGAGCCCCGAGACACAGCGAGGTGACAGCACCCATCACCCTGGCTGCTCCCTTCCCTCCATTTCTCCTTTTCAAGCGAACAATTAAACTTCAGCCCTTTTATTATTTACACCAGGCCCTGACCTGGCATCCTCCTGGCTCCTGATCCTTCCCGTCACACCTTACCAGCCCCCAGCCACGCTCCCACCGTCCCCACGGGGTGAAGGTTCCTTGTGCCAAGCTCTCTCTTGCCAAGGGGGACGTTTCCTGCCTGCCCTGACGTCAGGCAGCCGCGTCAGGGAAATGAATGTGGATTTCAACATCCTTTGGTTCATCAGCTGCTCCTTTCGACATCCCCACGGTAAACCCCCAAAAAAAGCACACCCCGTCACTCCCCCGCATTCCTCCTTCTGCTCACTTGGCTTCATCCAGGAGAGTGTTTGTCACCTCCAAATAAATATTTATTAACCAAGCTGCAGGTGTCTGGGGCTTCCCACCTCCTCTGCTCTCAGCTGCGCTGACACCGGAGCCGTGCCGAGCTCCCAGATGTCAGCTGGGAGCAGCTCCGGGAGCGTTCCTGCCGCCTGCTTCGAGCCCAGGATCCAAAGAGCTGCTCCAATCTTCCCACTGAGCCCAGCAGGAAACGCTCTGGATACCTGGCAGCACGAGTGGATCCAGGGGATGGTGGTGGGAGGGAGCTTCCTCGGGCTTTTCCTCTTGGTAAAGCCACGGATGGAGTGAAGGGACGCAAAGTCCAACGCCAAAGGTCACTCCTTGCAGGACTGACCCTCCCCAGCTCTGCTACTGCACATGTGGGATAAAGACTTCCTGAGCAACAGAGAAATGGGAGAAAAAAAGAGGGGAAAAGAGGAGAGAGTCCCAAGCAGCCTGCCTGCAGCACAGGGCGGTCTGGCTGTGGGAACAGAAACCTTCCCAAGCCACATCCCTGGGCACCCCTGATCCCCAGCCAAGGGACAGAGGGAGCCACGACAGAAGGCAAAGCAGCAACCCGAGATTTAGCGGTCCACCACAACGGGGGAGATGCTTATGCCAAGGACAGCGTGTAGAAGGGACACAGGGGTCCCCATCCCCTCTGGGGACAGCCCAAGGCCACCAGGCCGCCCTTGACGCACAGAGCAAAAGGGATTTGGGCACCTCCAGTGCCCTTGGGGACACCGCCAGGCTCCTGTCCAGCACAGCCTCCCGCCCGGGGCGATGATAAATCCGAGATTGGGAAATGCTCAGACGCTGCCACAGACACGGGGAGCATTTTCGCAGTCTGGCCTCTCCCCCTCCATCCCCTGTCATCGCTGTCACCGCGTCCCCTCGCTCCCTCCCACCCCTTTCGAATTAGCAGCCATCGACCTCCTCCCCCTGCGGAGCTGACATTAATCCGGCAATGTTTGTTTAACAACAGTTCCCATTGATCTGTAGCCTGATCCTCCGAGTCAATACAGGCTTTTGCCAGGGTCTGGAGTGCAGGATCTGGCTCTGGCTCTTGCCTATCAGCCCGGCAAGAGCAAAGGGGGAAAGGCTGATAGGATCAGATGCTGTCAGTGCTGCTCTGGGACCCATTAGCTTTAATTAGCTGATGATGCTGTAGAGGCCACATAAAACAATGAAGGGGATTGATCCCTCGTGTAACACTATTGACAGTGGAGCTGCATCTGGGATCAGTTTGGTGCCGGATGCATCTGTAGGGTCTATAAAACCAAGGCCTGTTTTCTTTTTCTGCTTGTGGTTTTTCTTTTTAGCTTTAATTTTTAAATCCCATCATGGTAAGGCTGCCAGGTTAAAAGCTACAGAGAAAAAAAAAAAGGGGGAAAAAAGCCAGGGAACAGGGGAGCCCTGTCTGGTTAGGGCACATCTAAGCATTTCCACCTCCCTCCCTGCCAAAGACCCTCCTGTGGATCGCACACGCCGGTCATTAGGTCATTAAGGCACTGCTTCCAGGTCGCTGTCATTATCCCCTTTGGAAAACAAGCCATCAGCTCTCCGTGTCCTTTGCTCTGAAGGGCACACCATTCCCTGAACCACCTGTGTTCTGCACAGCCCTTTCCCTCTCCAGGGTCACCCATCACACCTGCACAGCCCTTCCCTCTGCACAGTGTCACCCATCACACCTGCACAGCCCTTCCCAATCCAGTGTCACCCATCACACTTAAAAAGCTCCTTTCCCTCTCCAGTGTCACCCATCACACCTGCACAGCCCTGTCCCCTCCAGTGTCACCCATCACACCTGCACAGCCCTGTCCTCTCCAGTGTCACCCATCACACCCGCACAGCCCTTCCCAATCCAGTGTCACCCATCACATCTGCACAGCCCCAAACCTCTCCAGTGTCACCCATCACACCTGCACAGCCCTTTCCAATCTGGTGTCACCCTTCCCAATCCATTGTCACCCATCACACCTGCACAGCCCCAAACCTCTCCAGTGTCACCCATCACACCTGCACAGCCCTTCCAAATCCAGTGTCACCCACACCCGCAGCAAGGAACCAGGGTGCCCCAAGGACCACGGAGGGAACCCCAAAACACCAGGATGTCACAGAGAGCTCTTTCATTTACAACTGCCCTGCTGCAATCAGAGACACTGAGGTTGGAAAAGGCCTTAAGATCATCCAGCTGAGGATCTCCATGTGCCCACACCACACGGGGATTTCTCCTGGGGAGCTGAGATGCTGGCAGGCAAATGTCTTCATGCCCCAGGTACTCCCTTACAAACGAAGAAATCCCAGTGGGATGATCCCACAGGCATTACAAGCAAGCAGAGTGCAGTGAGAACATCCCCAGACACCTCTCAGAGCACTGAGGAATCACAGAGGTTTCACCTCCCACAAACTCCATCCTCAAGCCTCCAGCACTGGGCAGATGCAGCAGCACATCCCCACTGAGCTACAGCTCAGGGATGCCAGTCCAGAAACAGATCCAGGACGTGAAAACTCCCCTGAGCAGGCAGCGAGTTTTCCAAAAGGGTGCCAGGAGGAGGATTTGCATGGGGAGCATGGGAGGACCACAGCAGAGCTGAGGACCACAGGAAAGCATCCCTGACCACAGGAAAGGATCCCTGACCACAGCAGAGCATCCCCGATGACAGGAAAGGATCCCTGACCACAGCAGAGCATTCCTGATGACAGGAAAGGATCCCTGATCACAGCAGAGCATTCCTGATGACAGGAAAGGATCCCTGACCACAACAGAGCATTCCTGACCACAGCAGAGCATTCCTGATCCCAACAGAGCATTCCTGACCACAGAGGAGCATTCCTGATGACAGGAAAGGATCCCTGACCACAGCAGAGCATCCCTGCAGAGGTCAATCCTCGAGGGTCCCTGGAGCCCTCTCTCCCCACAGCAGCTACAAAAACTCCCTCAAAACTGTCCGAAAAGGGGAGGCAGAGAAAACTCAGCCCCTCAGTCCTCTGAGGCAGGCAGTTTGAAGGCTGAGTGCAGTGTCAGGGCATGGAATATCCAGGCAGGCAGGGCACAGAGCGGGCAGGGAGGCGGGCAGGGTGTCGGGGCCAGCGTGCCGTGCCGGGGGGAGCACATGCCAGCCCTGCCGGCTGACACCCCGGCCTAACACTTTCCAGATGTGGCTGCAGGAAGACAGAAGCAGAGCTGTTCCCTGCTGAGGAAGCTGGAAACGCTCGGAGATAATGTGGAATTCCTGAACGGGAGCCAGCGCCGGGCCGGGGCTGGGGTGCAGGGACAGCCAGGGAGAGGCAGCGCGCCGGGGCCGGCACAAAACTCCTCTCTCTTTTGTGTGTGTGTGTTTTATTTCAGGAACTCTGCATGTAAAAGCCCTTAATTTATACGCTGTGTGGGTTGCCGGCTGTACCCAACAAATGGAACATTTTCTCCATCCCCTTGTGAGTGTGATAAACAGCCGCTGCGCACAGAGGGAACAGAGCCTTTTTCTTCCCCGTGATAAATACGCTCCCAGCTTCTTGGCTTGCAGATTATTATTTTTTCCTCTTCTCCAAGAGGGAGGCCTCGGCCCCCTGGCCAGGTAGGAGAGCAGTGGGCGCTGCTGGGCCCTGCCTGGTTCACCCTGTGAGCTCTTCCTGCCCGAGCAGGGACAGAGGTGACACAACTTGTGAGCAAACCCTGCCACCAGACACCTGCAGGGACCAGTCCCTGTCATGCACTGGGCACAGATGGGCACCCAGCTACTCCTGTCCCACTGTAGTTTCCTCTCTAGGTTGGAAAAGACCTGAAGATCATGCAGCTGGGCATCTCCACGTGCCCACACCACGTGGGGATTTCTCCTGGGGGACTGAGATGCTGGCACAGTGGCACCCACAGCCACAGCCTGCCTCAGGAGCACCCATTTCGTGCCCAAACTCTGCCCCTCAGTTCCTGGCTGAAAGAAACTTCAGAGAGCTGAAGCCCAGGATGAATAAACTTTCATCCAAAATCAGGGGTTTTTTCCCATTTCTGACCCAGGCAGATATCTCAGACAGACAGCATTTCCTGTGGTATTTCAACACTTTTTTCAAACCAATCTTTTCTCAGAGAGAGCAATTTGAGAATGGCTTTCAAAGACATGGATGGGCTTTGGAGCAGGCCCAAGAGGAGAACAACCACAGGGAACCAGGAGGGTCTCTTGGAGCATCACTCAGGTTCAGCTCAGCTGGCATGAGGGGCCAAAACGGGGCTGGCACAGGCACGGGGTGACACAGGACAGGGACAGTGACCATGCAGCAAAGCACTGATGAATTCAGCCAGGAGCCCTACACATCTCCACACTGGCAGCCTGTGGAAATTGGGGTACCCCACGTGGAGTGATGGTTCTTCTCATTTGTAATCCAGTGGATGGGGAGCTCAGTCCATCGTTCCGGAGCTCGGTTTATTGAATGTTTCCAGAAAAAAAAGGGGGGATGTTGCTTGAGATAACTTTGGGTGCAGCACTGGGCAGACCTTGGCATTGTAGTTTTGCCACCCATTTCCTTACAGCATTCCCTGGGCATCAGTGGGAATGGGATGGCTCAAGGACCGTGTAGAGGCTGGGGCAACGTCAGCTCAAGGGATGCTCCGGGGTCCTCCACACAGGCAGCTCATGATGCTCTGGTCCAAAACTCCTCTTGTGACCCTGGGTGACAGCTGAGGGGTCTCCTGTGCACTCTGAGAAAACATTTCCCCCTGTCTGTCCCACAGTGTGGCAGAAAGTCACGACAGAATAGGCTAAAGAAGGCAATTTCCCCCGAACAGGCTTCATTCAGTGACACCCAAACACCCCCAGGAGCCCTCTGGAGAGCTGGAGCCCAGCAGGGAGGCCCTGAGAAGCAGTCTGGGAACAGGGACCACCCCCTGCCCTTCCCACCTGTGCATCCAGGGATCTTTACACTGACACCTGCATGGATCCTGTCCCCATCACCCCAGGGCTGAGCAGCACGCAGTGCCCACACCTCCCCAGCTTCTCCGAGGACACCCATTCCATACGGATTTTCCACACCAGTCACATCCTTATTTCCTCCAGGGACAGTCCATGGGGAACGGCTGCTCCTCAGCTGTGCCTCCCACCCTCCCCTTGGCCATGTGGGTGGGCAGGGGCGAGGGGAGCAGCACCACAGCAGAGGCTCCCATTAACGATTTCCCCGACAGATCCCATGGCTCCCCTTTTAACCTCTGCTAGCGAGCCAAAGTCCTTGAATTATCTACCCCAGCACACCCCCACCTCCCTGCGGCCCTGCCGAGCCCCCAGAGCCCCCATGGGAACGGCTGCCCAGCCCCCCAGCCCAGCCCTGCCAGCATCCCTGGACGTGGACAGGCAGCAGAGCTGATGCTGATGGGCATGAAGGTCAGTGGACAGGGAAGGTCGGCTCCAGCAGCACCCCGCGGGCAGCAGCGCCCGCTCCCTGCCCTGCCCGTGCCACCGTGGCCCTTCCCAAACCCGTCCCAGGGGGCTGGTAGGGCACAGCTCAAATAAAAACCTTGGAAATCGCTGGGGGAGCAGGAGAGGAAAGCACAGGCACGGCTGTGTTCGCTCAGAGCAGCGCTGCTGGTGCCGCCGCTCCCTCCCCTGCTGTCAGTGCCACTGAGAAAGCCACACGGGTTGGTTGGCAGCTGCTCTCCCACTGCTCTCCAGAGATTGTCTGAGTCTCTGGCAAGCTCTTGGAGCAATGGGATGATCCAGGATGCTGTTTGCCACAGCAGGGCGTGATTCACAATGATTTGGCACATCCAGCACGGGCAGGGACCTTCCAGCCAGCCACAGCTGTCCCATTCCATATTCCCCCACTCACTGCTGGGGGAAACTGAGGCATGGAATGACCCTACCAAGGCTAAAAACCAACTGGACAACAACCCAAATTACCACACTGCCCATTCCCCCCACAGCAATCCCACCCCTGGGTGGCTGCACTCCCCTCAGCAGCGTGAACCCAGCGAGAAGAGCCACGTCCCCAGTGCTGTCCCCAACCAGTGCCGACCCCCAGAGCTGTGCCCAAGTGCCTCCTGAGCTCTCCCCCGTGTTCCTGTCAGTGCAGAGAGGGTGCCAGGCTCAGGAGTGCCACACAGCCCCCATCCCTGGCTGCACGTGTGCACACACGCGTGCAAGAAAGCCGCCCGTAATCCCCCTCACATCTGCTCTTCCCCGCACAGGAGCCATCCCGGCATCCACCAAACACGGAAATCCATCAGTTCCTCACACAGCAAAGACTGGGATGGCATCAACTCCTTCCCAGCCCAGCTCCAGGATGCCCAGCACCCATGGGGTTTGCCAAGAAGGAGACACAACGGCCAAGCTGGACTTGGCTGGGTGGAGGAGAGAAAAGCCACATATCCACGGACACAGAGCTGGGAAGGAGCCTGCATCCAAGCGGGATGAAAATCCCAGCCTTGCTGCTCTACCCTTCCATCTCCCCACTTCTAAAGGCGGGTTCAGCCACTCCCCTCTCTCTGGGAGCAAAACACAGCCCTGAGGAGAAGGACAAAGCCACGACATGTCCCATCCCTGCTCTGACACCTCCTTTGGCCAGCGTGTGAGCGACGGGGGCTCCAGCCCAGGCTGTCGCTTGTGATTTGTGGTGTTAATATTCCAGGGGAGGGACACGAAGGGGTGACAATGGCAGGGGAGAGCCAGCTCTCGGAGGGTCATAGCTGAAGGCAAAGCAGTAACACTGATGGATCCCAGGATCCGGGTTGGCAGAGGGTGGAGGAGGAGGAGAGAAGCAAGCAGGCGAGGAAGAGCGGCTAACAGCAGAAACGCAGAATTCTGCCTTTACATGAGCTTGTTACAGTTTAGGGATGGAGCACCAGCACTCCAGAGAGGGACCAGGATGGCAGGAGAGCCTGGCTGCTCCCGAAGGATTGCTCCCAACACATCTCCCTGGCGGCAGCCGCCAAAGCTTTGCTGATCCAGCCCCAGCCACAGGCATCACCTGCTGAGCCTGTCCTGGCTGCCCCACTGCTCCCACCCCATAAAGCCCCGCCAGCCCAGCCCGAGCCGACAGCCGGAGCCCTTTTTAAGACCTACAACCCTTGAGAGGCTTAAGGACAAGAATATCTCGATTATCCGCGCCCGCAGCCCTCGAGCAGCCCCAGCTTAAAGGCTGGGAATTACCGGCGGGGCCACCAAGGACCCCTCGGTGGCATCCCCCACCACCACCGGCTGGGTCCCTGCTTCCAGGAGATGACAAATCCCCACAAACCCCCCCAGCACCACCACTAATCACCACCCCATCTCCTCCCCGGAGCTTTTCACACCTCCCATCAGCAGCCAGGCATGTGCGGCTGGCAGCGAGCCACAGCCCCGGCCCTCCGCGGAGCCGAGACGGGAACATTTTGCTGGGAAAAGGGCAATTTAATTATCCTGCTCTTCTGTTTCATGACAACACAGGAACACGCTGCTCAGACACGGAAAGTGCCATGCAGGCAAACAGCAATCCCGCCTGGAGCTTCCCGGAGACGGCTCCTGGCTTCCCGCTGGAAAAGAAGGACCGGCAAAGGCAAGCAGTGATGGGGTTAAAACAAAGCCCCAAAAACTCCAGGTTTTTCAAGAGTCCAAAGAAGCAGGGAAAAAATGTTTTTGTTGTCCAGCTGCAACGCTTCTTCCGAGCTCAAAGCGAGCTCTGAGTGTCATCTGGGGGCTGTTTGGCCACGCTGGTCTATTTTTACAGGGGAAAATGGTATTTTGAAGGGGAAGGTTGAGCAGAAGAGGAAGAGGTATTAAAAATACTGCAGCCCTCTGTGGGGAGATCAAACTTCACTGAATTCAGCCAGACTTCACAAACCATGTCTGACCTTCCAAAGCACCACTTAGCAGAAAATTTACTACTAAAATATATGAAATAGTAGAAAATATCTTCAAAACCACTCCTTAAACTCAGCCTTAGCCACAGACAAGGGGTGAAGGCAGGAGTCTGGTGTCTGTCTTGGAGCTGGGGCCATGCAGAGAGGCAGTGCTGGCTCTGCTCTGACCCCCATGAGGGACACAGGGACAGAGAATGCTGCCAGGAACAGCTCCTGTCCCATGGTGCGGGCAGGAGAATCCCGGGATCCTGGCTGGGCTGGGTGAGGAGCAGCACGTGTGCCTGGTGTTTGTTGTGACAGCAGCTCCATTAACACCCAGGAGCCAAGCTGCCTTCCCAAGGACACCGCACAGACACTCTAATTAGTACTTTAACCCTAATTAGTGCGTTAATGAAACTCGTTGGCTGGGAGAGAGCAGGTGTGAGAGGATGGAGGGGGAGCTGCAGTGTCCTCTGGCTGAGCCAGCTCTGTCCCAGCAAGAGCTGCAGGGACAGAAAATCACTGGGAGAAGGAATAAAGGGATTTCCCAGGTAGGAAAGTCACAAAAGGAGAGAGAAGGAGGAAACAAAACGGCGTGGGGCCCACGAATGTGCCAGCTCAACCCCTACAGCCACCCAAAAGCCTGGCACTAGGAAGTTCCCACGCCCCGGTGAAACTCGGTGACAATCCCAGCGATGAGCTGGCGTGTCCCGGGCACAGGAAAATTACCTGGCAGCCTGGCTCACAAACAGGTGACAAACAGCGAGCTCTCTGCCCACCCAGGAGGGCTGGCAGTGGCACTTTGGGGCTGTGCTGAAGAGCCACAGCGCTGCAGGGGAGCCCCGGGAGCTTCCCTCCAGGGTCCCCTGAAGCAGCAATTTGCACTCTCACGGGTCCTCTGGTTTAATCCTCCCTCTCTTTCCCCCCTCCAGGAGCAGAAGGCTCAGATGCTGCTGGCCCTGCAGGTCAGGAGTGATGTCAGACAGCAGAGCCACTCCGGCAGCACTCGATGTGACAGAGGACACCCCGCGGCCAACGCCTGACACCAGGCTGGGTGACAAAAGGCATTTCTCTGCTCGGAGAAATCTGTCCCCCCTGTGCCTGTTGGGGAGCAGCCAGAGCTCTGCTGTTTGCAGGGCCGTGCATCATCAGCTCCATCCACCCTCTCCTGTCTCTCTCCTCCTAGAGCCAGGGAAGGATGGGTTAAGCTGCCCCTGCACTGCCCCGGCCCCAGGCAGGTGCTCAGCAGGGCAGCCACGGGAGCCAGGGACAGGTCAGACCCCGGTGCCTCAAGGCCTGGGCTGGCTGGTGCAGGGCTCACGTTAACCAGCTCTGACGGACGCTCTGGACAGCTCTGACGGATGCTCAGGACAGCCACAGCAGGGAATGCCCTGCCTGGGCTCACCTGCCCTCGCTGTGACAGTGGGGGACCACAGATGGACAGGGCCTGTGAACGCCAGCTGACCCCTGAGTGCTGGCTCGGGCTCAGAGTGACCCCACACCTGAGCTGGTGGCCAGGGGCACTGGCAGTGCAGCTCCACCTGCTCCCTGCCCTGCATCCACAGGATGTGGATGTGGATCCTTCCCGGCCCCACAACAGCTCCGGCGTTCTTGGGGCCACCCCCACGCACAGGCTGAAGCAAAACCCTTCCAAAGTGCACCTCCCACCCCTCCACCTCCTCTCCCTCAGCGTTTGCAGATGGGCTTTAATCATCCCCCAGCCCGGAGCTGGCTCCAGCTCTGCTGTACGACCACGGCCACGCTCATCCCTTCGAGTGTCTGAATGGAAAATGAGCAACAGGAGTCCAGACTTCAAGGCTGTCGGCTTTAGATGTCATTCGGGTTGTTTTTTTCTTAATCAGATCCATTGTCAACCCACAAAAATGTGCCTCTGACACCCTGGGGATGCGTATTCCTGACGCTGTCTCGGGAGCAGCACAAATGCAGATGATTCAGCTCCAAAATTATCGGCAGTGGGATGCAAGCCTGCAAGCAGATCCCTGGCTATTCCTGGGCAAAAGCTCAAAGCCGCCCTTGCTTCTCTCTCCTCCTCTAGAAATCAGCACAGAACATATTCCATACTCCCTTATTTTTCGCTGTGAACACGTTCTTGTCTCTTCCAAGCAGGAAGGGAATGGGGATGGCTGCCCCGCTCCCGGGCCATGGCTTTGCTGGTTGGCATCCTGGCACGGCAGCAGTGCCAGGAAGGACAAACACGACCCCAAACACGACCCCGTTGGCCTTTCCCATCTGCCAGGAGGGTTTGTCCCGACTCCTGCCGGGCTCGGGCGGCAGCAGTGCTGCCGCTGCTATTTTCTCCTTGTTTTCCTAGACATTGACACTTCCTCCCTGCACCCACAGGATGGTTTCCAGGCTTCAATTCTCTTCCCTATGGCAACAAAAACCCAGCCAGGAAACCTCAACCCACTCGCCCAGCTCTCTGGCAGGGGAGGGAGGTGGGGAAGCTTCAGCCCCTCTGGGCTGGTCACTCCAGCTCCACACAGAACTATTTGAAAGCAAAACTTTGGTGACAATTTCAAAGCAAGCTCGCTACAGGTGTGGCTCACCTGGGTGCAAGGTGCCCAGGAGTGTCACCAGACCCCAGGTGAGTAGAGGGACACCAGAAGGATGGGATTTGCAGAAATCCCTCTTGCACCTTCACCCCAGCCCAGCCGGGGCTGGATCCTCTTGGATACTGGGCTGATACTGGACTGATCCAGGCTGCAGCTCCCCTGCTCCAACAGCATCCCAGGGATGCTGCTCCATGCACACACTGCTCCTAAAATACCCAATTTGTTCGTCAGGGAAAGGCCAGAGCAAGGAGTGGGTGTTGAAGAGGAAACGGGGAGGAAGGATGAGAGAGCAAACAAATCATATCAGCTCAAATCAAAGCAGGCCACGGAAATGATTACGCTTAAGCTTTTCACGCCTGGGTAATTTTTTTATTATTCAAACAAATTCCTGTTTTTGTTTTGCCTCCTTGAAGGAAGAAGCAGAGGGGAGAGAACTCTTCCAGCAATCCCAGATAATAACCACTGGGAAAAAAGGCTTCCTGATCAAACAGTGGGAGACAATCAGCACGAGCCGAGGTGCAGGAGCATCTTTAACCTACCCTGCCTTGTCAAAACAAAAACAGAAACACTTTGCGGGGAAGAGGGCTGAAATTAGGGATTTATTTGGGGTGGGAAGGCCGCACACCTCGGCACTGCATCGTGCACTTTGCTGCCACAGCAAAAGACATTGAGGGATCTCCGGGGAAAACTGGGCCAGGGATGGGATCCAAGGATGCCCAGTGAGCCTGAGCAGAGAGGACACCCTGAGCAGGCAGGATGTGACCCTGAGGTGGCCGCTGGGCTCACAACCCCGTTCCCATCTCTATTTTCATTTGTGTCTCTGCTCAGGACTTTGCTGTTTTTCCTTTTTCCCAGCGCTCACACAAAGCCACCCACCACCTTTAGAAGGATTTTCTCCCTCCAGGACAATTCTCCAAGGCCATCAGAAGGATGAAGCCCTTCCAAACCCACCAAGCAGCAGCTGAGATGCTTCTCCAGCTGCTCAGCCCGAGGAGGAGCAGCCTCTCCCCCTCTCCAGCCGCTGCTCCTTTAACTGCGCCGTCAGAGAAAACACCCGCGCTGCAAATCCAACTGTGCGTCATTCAGCTCTCATTTTGATTGTTAAAAATTCATTAATGAGAGCAGATTGGTATTATATCGCTGCCTTAATTAAAGAGGGCTACGGAACAGCATTTTAAATAGCAATGTCATTTTCTAATTGACACAGCTACATTATAAAGAAAAATACTTAAACAGAACTTGAAACCGAGCCGGTTTCCTCTGATGGCAGAGCTCATTTTGGCTTCAATTTTTAATCTGCTCGTAAAATATTTACGGGCAAGGGAAGGGATAATGTTTCTCCAGGTGTACAGTTCCCCTCCTCCGGCCCAGGCCCCCACGAGGCTGGCGAGGGAGGAAGGCTCCAGCATTCAGGGAAGCTGCTGCTCCATCCTCCTCATGCAGGATCCCATGGCTGCATCCCTTCCTAAGCCCCAGGAGATTGGGAGACCCCAAGCCCCGCTCAAGTCACCGCCCCACCTGCATCCTTGCAGCTAAATCCCACTGGATACGAGTAGAAAATGTGCTTTTTTTGCTGCCTTTCTTGGGCCGAGCATTTCTTCCCCACCAAGGGCAGAGGGATGACAGGGATGAGCACATCTGTGCCTGAGGCGGGTTCCAGAACCGGCTGGGTCCCTGCAGGCTTGGTGGGGAGGCACAGGGATGTGGGATGGGGATGCAGGACAGCTCAGGCCAAAAGCATCCCATGTCCAGACACCGGATCTCCCCCTCTCACACGCAGACACTCAACACCTCCCTCCCCCTTTTAATGCGTTTCATACACAAACTTCCTACAGCCAACAGTTAACTCCACGCATTTAGGAGCACAGATTCCTCCTGTTTTCCATTTAGGAAAAAAAATCTGGTCACCACTTCAAGCAAATCAGGGAAGAAAGCAGCTCCCTACGCCTGGACGCGAATTCCTTCGCGAGGCACCGCGTCCCCTCTCCCCACCCTGCACGCAGCAGTCTGGGAAAGCAGCCCCTGCTCACGCCAGCAGGAGATTTTTCCACCAGCATTAGTGGAAATTAGTGGCATTAGTCCACGCCTGCGTTTCGCCAGCCAGCCAGAGCGAGCTCATCGCAAAGCCGCCCGCACGCCAAGCCCATTGAAACCGGTAGCACTGCGCTTTGGCCACGGCGCTCAGAACAAGCACGAGGGCAGGGTGAGCCAGAGGACAGGTTGCTCAGAGGCTTAAACTCTGGATCTAACTCTCACTAGCATTCCAGACGACCTTTCAGATCCTAGAGCCACCCTCCGCCCTGCCTCAGTTTCCCTTCTCGCCCGCTCCCTTTTTCCAGGCGCTTTTACGGCATCCCCAGCCTGAGGGGTGCAGGGACTGGGGGGATGCTCTACCCAGCCCCGGGGGTTTGGAGCATCCCTCACACTCTGCCCGTTCACAACAACTTCCAAAAGCAAAACATCAGCAGCCCCACAGGGAGCCTTGGCATTGCTGTGCTGTCTCTCATAGGGGAAAACATTCAAAAAACCAAAAAGAGGGGAAACATCAACTTCTGGGCGCCTCCTTCTCAGAGGGCTGCTCACCTCCACACCCCATGGATGCCCATGGGGAAGCAAAAATCAGGAGCTGGCACCCTATAGGATGAGCCCAGGGAGGTGGCAACACACCCACCTCGCTGCTGGAGGGTCCAGTCCAACCCTTTCCCCATCCAAACCTCCCTCTGCCACCGTCCTTCCCGTGTCCCCAGCTCCCGTGGCTTCCTCCTGTCGCGAGAGGGTGAGGCTGTCCAGCTGGCTCACGGAGGATCTGGCCAGACTGTTTAATCAGGGAGAGCGATTCGGCTGTAATTTCTTCTGATAAAGTATTACAGATGCTACATTTCGAGCCATCTGGCAGCAGCCCGCGTTTCCTGCCTCTGCTTCTCGCGCTCTCGGGAGGAGAGGGGAGAGAGGGATCAAAAGTGAAAGGCAGGATGGCAGGGAGGGCTGTACAGGGATGGGAAGGAGGGAGCAAGGCAGGAATTCTCAACTCCCATCCCTCCCAAAGCCACACTGCCCATCCCACAGGCGCTGCTCAGCAAAGGATGGGATGAGCGAGGAGCACATCGATGTCCCCGGGAAGAGGAGAGCGAGTGGGGCTGGAGCTGCTAAAAGCCAGGGCAAGGACAGAGCCCTCAGCCCATCCTCCTCAGCTGGAAAACCCTCCTGGAAGGGTGAAACCCCCTCCTCCTTGCCTGCCCCACGCTTCAGCCCCAGCACAGGCAGCGATGAGGATCCCCAAACCCTTGACTCCAGTCACAACATCGGGAAAATCATCCACATCTGTGCTCACCAGAGCGAGGCAAGCCCAAAACCAAACAGACCCGAGTCCATCCAACCTCACAGCGGTGAGTAATTTACCCTGAGCCGAGCAATCCGGCGGCGCAGGGGGAGGCTCTGCAAACAAGAGGCAGCTCCTTCGGATTTAGCCGAGCCTGAGCAGAACCGCATTAAAAATAACTGAAGGGAAGGGCTCGCACTTCATTACTCGCGACAGAACTGGGTCTTGGTCACGCCAAGGATCTGCTGGGGAGCCCTCATGGCCCTGCCTGGTGCCGCTCAGGTGTGAAGCCAAAGGGATGGGAGCAGGGGGATGGATGCAGGGGGCTTTATTTGCCACTTCTCCCTGAGCTGCTGTTGTAAATCCCTTGTGCCCAGCATTCCCCTCACCCCTGCTCTCAACAGCCCATCTCCCCACCCGCACCCCGGCGAGATGGGGACGGTGCTCCAGGAGGGCTGGGCAGCACACAGAGGCAGCAGAGATGCTCCTGGCTTGCAAAAAGACGGGAGATGCCTTGGCAGAGGGCTCCTGGGATGCGTGGGATCAAACCCCAGAAGTTTCTCTGCGAACCACAGAGAGTTAAAGGCTGGCCAAGGCCCCGCAGCATGAGCTTTATGCATATGTAGCCAACGTAATACAATTATACATTAATCTATAACTAACAGCCACGGTAATACAACATTACAGTAGGTAGATTATCCCATCTCCTGTCATTTATTATTGTTATTTGTAATCCATTAGTGTCCAGAGCTGGACCAGGGTCAGAGTGCAGTGTCCTGGCACGCTTTTGCTCGCCCTGGCAGGAGGAAGAGGATGGAAGACCCTTCTGCTATGGGGCCAAATCCTGCCCCATAATGAATCCTGGACAGAGATCTGCCTCCCTGTTGGCACCGGGACAGTTTTCAGGGCTTGGGTTCCCAATGGGATACATTCACCAACACTGGATAAAGCCACCATGGCTTTGCCCACCATTCCCTGCCCCAAAATGCTGGCGCCAAATGGGTCAAGGGGCTCAGCAGGAATCTGGCAGCCCTGAGGCCAGAGCACTGCCACACCATCACCACAGAACCATTCCAGTTGCCTTTGAGGAGAGGGAACAAAGCCCAACTGGTTCCGCGCAGCCACCAATTAATCTTGATCGACACCACCCTCCGGAGTGAGTCATCCACCCGAAGTCAATTTACATTTTTATTAAATCACACAGGAAAATTAGGAGCGTCATTACTTCTCTCCGATTCAACACGGGTTCTGTGTTCCCCCACCACTCACCGTGTGGGAAAACACCCCGGCATCTCCGGTTTAACCGTCTCTTCCCGGTGCTCCCCGTCCCAAAGCAGCCCTTTTTGCATAGCCTGGAACTAAATCAGGCTGGTCTTTGTGGGAGAGAAACCAGATCCCTCGAGGGAAACGGTGACAGCTGGAGATGCTGCTGCCCAGGGAAGGAGGATTGGGTGCATTCCTGGACACCCCAATGCGTGCCACAGGCAGTGATCCAAACCCTGGAGGGACCCCCTGGGTTCAACCAGCTCAGTTTGTGTCACTTGTGCCACCACCACAGCCCCGGCACGAAGCTGGAGCTACCCCGGGAAGTTCCCTGGGAGGGAAAGGCGGATCCATGTGCAGCCACGGGATCAATGCACATTTCTACCCCTCCTTAAACCCACCCCATCCTGCCGTGCCTGCTGCGCACAGGATTATATCATCCTGCAACACAGGCAGCTAAATTCAACTGCCATTTATTTATGGTTCCCACATGATGCGAGCGGATCTGCGGGAGAGCAGGGGATGGATCTTCAGAGAAGGGATAAAACCCAGCGTGCGCTCAAGCCAGACCAAAGGGCTTCCCCCGGAGCAGCACGTGAATCCTGTGGCTGCTCAGTGGGTTAAAACAAGAGGAAGGGTCTCCTGACACTGCCTGAATTAATATTTGCTTGAAGGGAAAGCCCAAAAGCTCCCACTGGGATCACGACTCCGTCCTGCTGGGGACTGGGATGGAGAGTGCTTGCTCAGAAGATGTCTTAATGGGACTGGGTCAGAAAATTATTTCCCAAGGATGAATGCTGATTGTTTGCAAAGCCTGATCAATTTGGGCCATATTTCCTGTGGAAGGAGCAAGGGGAAGGAGGGGAATTTCCATCTTGCTACTAAATTCCAAAAATCCTGTCTTTTTCTACCCAACCAGCACAAAAGCACGGTTTGAAATCTCTGCACTTCCTGCCAGCGGGGAAGACTCCAAGTTTCAACCACACTCTTTGCAATTCAATTAGCTGCATCCTAGGCAAGGGCTGAAATCCCAAAATTGGAGTGACGTGCTCACAGAACAGGGATATCATGGCACAGGGATGTCACGGCACAGGGATGTTATGGCACAGGGATGTCATGGCACAGGGATGTCACAGCACAGGGATTTCACGCCATAGGGATGTCACAGCACAGGGATGTCACGGCACAGGGATGTCATGGCACAGAAAAGTCATGGCACAGGGATGTCACAGTACACGGATGTCACAGCACAGGGATGTCACGGCACNAAAAGCCATGGCACAGGGATGTCACAGCA
>VZRV01006018.1:0-192392 GCA_013398115.1 Falcunculus frontatus
GAAGGGAAGGGAAGGGAAGGTTATAAAGTGGAAGCCCCAGTTCCATTTCCACAAACAGACTTTTTTTTAGTGGCATGGCTAGATAAATTGTGTGGGAGTGAGAGAATCGAGGAAACAGAGGGAAGTAATGAAAGAGGAGTGAGTGGGGTAAGGAAAAGTACATGCATCAGACGGAGACCAGGCTAAGAAATCAAGTGGTACTTTTTTCTGCAGAGGGGAGAACTGCATCAGCTATGCACTTTCATAAAACAGATGTGACTGGCATTTGTTCCAGTGTGTTTCTCCTCAAAGTAGTTACCTTAGATCTGGTAACTAAACACCGCTGGCTCACAGAAGAACCCCAAACCCAAACTACTGAGGACTGCTGTCTTAAAGCACATATTGCTACCATAGAGATATAACTTAGAGACACAAAAAACACTGAGGAGGGAATCACATTTATCTTTGGGATTTTCAGCACTAAAAATTCCAGTATACTTTAAATACTACTAAACAGTGACTTCCTTGTGCCATTTAATACATGCTTCCTTAGAAAAAAAGTACTGATGTCCTCTCAGGTGAAAAAACTTAATTTTTGGACTGCATGATCAGATTTTTTGCTGTTGTTTAAGTAAAAAGCTGTGGCTTGTAATGCCATAGTGTTAGCTACAAAACTGTAATGCAGCTATGATCCACAATCTTCACAGTCCTTTGTGTGAAGTAGGAAATCATTACCAAGGACAGTTAATGAGTCTGTGAGACCTCAACTGTATTTCCTTTTGCCTTTTCTTGGCTTTTAGAGTTGCCAGTACTTTTTTAAGGGTATATTTTAAAAGATGTAAATTAATTTTACCTAAAGAAGCAAAAAATTAAATTATTTCTTAAATTTTTCCCTTGACAGACTATTCAGATCTCAGTCAACCAATATGGCAGTGCCTAGAATGACCTAGTCAATATAATACCACTAGGCAGTGTATTTCAGCTTTGTTTGCAAATCTGCACACTGGAAGCAGTACTTCAAAACTGTGTAGCATTATGTACTCATGCACTTCTCATTTTGTAGTCACCAACCTTTTCTCTTGTCTTATTCTGTACAGCACAGCCTACTATTTGTTTTATGTGCACTTCCAAACCTGTGAGATTTGCACTTCTCCTTGAATACTGTAGCGATGATTCCAGTTTATTTTCCTTGATTCTGCAAAGGGATTTTCCTTCCTTTCTTCTCTGGAACTGGAAAAGAAATGCTCTTAGCTTTCTTTCTGTTTGTTTGTTGCTTTGTGTTTTCTTCAGTATGAACCTACACAGTGCTTAGTCAATTTAATTATATTACTCATTGTTTAAGTATAATTTGGAATGGTTCTTTTTCCTATGCCTTTTCAGAAGGTTTTAGAAAGAGTTATGAAAAATTAGAGATTAAAATAACAAGTTTATATTTTTCCAATAGAAATGGCAGCTTTCTACATTTTAAAAAAATGGATTTTGAAATGGAATTACTATCACATCCATATCTGCATGTTTGTGCATATGTATGGGTATATTTGTGTGTGTGACTCCTGTCAAATAAGACCAATTGATTAAACACACAAATTAATGGCAGTGGATGTTAATACATCTTTGTAATTTATGTTGTAGAAGGCAGCAGATGGAACTTGACTCTGTTCACTTATGTATTGTTAACCACTCCATCAAAATACAGTCAACGGTCAACACTCTTCTCCTCTTATCCCCAGCCAAAGAAATCAAAACCCTACCTAGCAACAGAGCTCAGAGTGCAGACTGCCATGCAAGCTACTCACCAGTTTTAGGTAATCAAGCGCTTAGATACAGGCTAATATTGATTAACTTATGACAGCCACTTGTCTTCTGAGAAAAGATGTGTTATGCCTTATAAAGCTCTGGAACCTGATCTGTTCAAATGAGCCTGCATCAATCTCTATTTTTAAAGGAAACAAAACCTACCTGTTCCAGTTTCATGATTGCTAATGCTTTAAAAATGCAAATACTTATAACCTATAACATATTTTACAAAAATAATTTGAATTTGCTGTGTATTTCTTTCAATCCTTCTGTTTTATGGATGGAAATATCTCTTCAGCTTCTCTGTACTCTTCCAGAATGTCATCATATTCGATAGGTTAGGCTTAGTCTTCATCAGGACGGTGTTATGTGAGAGACAGATCTAAGACAGGAAATATGTATTTAATAATATAGGGGGGTGGAAGGACTTGCTCTATATCACTAATAAATCTGCATGTTTATTGGTAGACAGTTGGCAGTTCTATGGAAACTGGTTCTTTGGAGAAATGTCCTGCTTTGGAGAAAGGCATGCAGAGGTCATGGCTTGCGGACAGGACAGAAGAGCAATCTTGTTCTCCTGATGAAAAAGCAGTGGCAAATGAGCAAATGGAAGTGCTGAACGAGCATGACTTGTCTGCCTGCCAAGAACAGCTATTTTGGTGCATTGCCAGGTGGACAAATGCTGAATTGCTCCTGGCCTGTGAAGGTGGAGGGAAGTAATCCAAGTGTAGGTTAGGAGAGCTGGCATGCCTCAGAAATAAAAGAGGAAAAGCCTGGCTCATATCCAGAGGAGAGAACAGCAGGGTGAATCAAGGTGGTGAAGAAATACAGTTTGTTAGTCCATACATGAAACTTCTCCCTTGGAACCAGTGGTGAAGCCACACCACAGTATAAGCGCTAGAGAAGAAATAATGACAAAGGCTGTTTTTGAGAGATACTCTAAGAACCATTGTTGTTTATGATCCTGTAGTTAAAGTCCCTATAATACATCCTTAGAGTGAAGGGGTTTGATCCCTCTCTTTTCTTCCAGCAATGATATTAAAATGTATTAAATTTGGCTCTGCCTCCCCACACAAGCTTTCTGCTGTTTTACAACTGTCTTTTGCTTGGCAACACTAAACTGCTGTGCATTGTTGGTGCAGGCTCTGTGTGGATGCTGCCAGGCTCTGCACACAGGGCAAATAATGTGATTCCCATGATGTGAACTCTTGCCAGCTCACATATGTGTTGTGAGCCTTAGCTACTGAACTACCTTAAAAGCAGTCTACAAGTCTCCAGATGAAATCAAATCTAAAGTAATGAAATCGTGATTTTCAAGACACAAAGTGGTGAGAATATGGGTTGTTTAGCTAGGACAAGAGGAAACAACCTCAAGTTGTATCCAGGGAGGTTTAGATTGGATCTTGGAGAAAAACTTCGTCACCAAAAGTATTGCCAGGCACTGGAAAGGGCTCCCCGGGGAGTAGTGGAGTCACCATCCCTGGATGTATTTAAAAGATGTCTAGATGTGTCATTTAGGGGCATGGTTTAGTCGCGACTTGGCAGTGCTGGGTTAACAGTTGGATTTGATGATCTCAGAGGCCTTTTACAACATAAACATTGTCTGATTCTATGATTTTGATCATAAAGTAACACCTTGTAACTTTCAAATTATTTTACTTACTGAAGTTTGCAAGACCCACGTTTTTTTCTTCTGTTGGGAAATTATGTGTTTCCTGAGGTGACCACAGAATTTAAACTGGAAAAGTGTGTATATACATTGATATGCAAGAAATAACACCTGTAGGAGTTCCTCCATTTTACTAAGTGTAAAAATTCGTGATTTGGGAGGGGTGGGTAGGGACCAGATGATCTTTAAGATCTATTCCAAACCTTTAATATTCCGTGGTTCTGTGAATTCCCTTTCTCTGCTTGATGGATTTTCAGTCTGTATTTCAAGTTTTTGAATAGGGCTCAAACCACTGTAATTGCAGTAGTCCACACAGGCTTCTCTTAGTCTCTATTAATGTTATTTTTCTCTTCTAAATGAATATTCAGTAGTAGAGGAACTGAATCTCTGTCATCTCCTGAGTTTTACAGTTGGTACAGAGTAACATTTTAATGCTTTGGGCACTTGTATTCTTCTTTTGTTTGAGAGTGAGGGGTGAAAAACAGGGAATATTAATTTAGCAGTTATTAATTTGAAATTATGTCTTTTTGTATATTCTTCATGAGCTGTTCTACTTTCTGTAAGAATATTTGTTGATAGTGGCTTTCTGGGAACTGTGGCACCTGAGTATAACATCTGTTCTGGAATACATTTAGTTTTTGTAGAATTGGAAAAGCATCAAGAGAATACACTGAATTAGCTTATCATTAAGTGATTATAGCTTGGTGAGTCCCTAGAAATCAGGAGATGGTAGGTTCAAATTAACTGAGGGAGAGTAAAAAATCTGAATGCTCCCTCTCCCATTGTGATAGGGTGTCCAGCCTCTCTGTTACTCAGCCATAAACACTGCTGCCTGAAATCAGCCCTTCATTTTCTTCACTTTTCACATCTTATCTGAAATGTAATATTTTATTTTGGCTCAGAGAAAAGCAATTTTATCTAAGTTCTGTTTTGGGATGAAAAAAGCCCAAACATTTCAGGTTTGTTCAATCAGTTTTTTCTAAGTGGGTTCCGTCTGTCAATGAAGCGGGCAGGGGGGAGGGAGGATGGGGGCATCATTGATCTGCCTCCCAATCTAATTCTCCTAAAAGGGATTTTTTTCCCCTTACAGGCCAAGAAAACAAAATACTTGTTTATTTATTCAGAACATGACCAAGGATGAAAATCAACACACAGGAAAAATTGCTGTATGGATAAAGAGAGTTCTATTTACTTCCCCACAGGTAGTACCATCTAAATCCTTTTTCACAGTGTATCTGAAATCCTTACAGTGTTTTGCAGGGCTCTGTCACTAACTTTTAAATACACAGGAAAGAAGAAAAGCAGCAGTAACAGACTAAGACCGTAGTAATGAACTGTGGAGTCAAACCGCTGATAACAACAAGAGTTTAATATTAGCCATTAACCTCTACAACCTCCCTGCATTCAACTTGGAACCAGCTCTCAGAAAATATTACCTTCCCTATTGATATGCAACCAAGAGAAATATTCACTTCTAAAGTACTTGCAATTATTAAATCTACTGTTGGTTAAGAGTGTTGAGAACAAAAGAGCTGAAGTAACTGTGAATTTTAAAATGCAGGGATGCTTGAAATTTTGGAAGCAATTTTTTTTGTGGAAGAGTTTGTCACTTCTGTTTAGATATATGATTTCTTCAGGAGAAATCATATATCTACACAAAAGTGACAGACTCTTCCACAAAATCCTGCAGAGACTGCAGGTCATCTTCAATAGCTAAAGATGGATTTCTGAACTGCAGGAGGCAGAGAAGTGCATGGCTAGCTGAAACTTCAAGCAAATTCTCAGAGTTATCTGAAAAACTAAAACTGGTTATGTGCAAGTACAAGCACACTACAGGAAAAACACATTTCAAGGGAAAGAAAGGGAGGGAGACTAAATATTTCCTTCAGCATCATGTTTCAAGCAGCTCCCTTTGAAAAGACTGCTGCTAGCTCAAATGATGGCTTGAGTTTTCATGATGAGAAGTGGCCAAGTTTGTCAGGAAGAGATGATGTATTTTATTGACTAGAGTTCACTTTCTTCAAGCTTTATCAGACAAGCTTCTGGGAGCACAGTCTGAAGTATATGCCAGTGGCTCTAATACAACAAGGATAACACAAAATAGCATTGCTTCCTGTCAAACACCGCCTTGCATTTATCTTTAGGTTGTCGTGGATACGAATAATGTTTTTGCTATGAAAATAATACCAAAGATGGGGTATTTTCCAGTTTTGGATCTTCTCACAGATCTAATTTATAGCTCTGGACACATTTAACTGTTTGAACAGTTATTATGCTTACTCAGTAAACCCTGATTCCCTAATCTAAAGTCTTGTGAAAGATCTGAAAATTATACACAGAATTATCTGTTAAAATATCTCCAATATTCAAACTTCCTTTAAGTTCCTTTTGTTCCTGAATTTTACTTTCAGTATGTAGACCAAGACTAATCTGTTGTTCTTTTATTCTGTGAATATTTGAAAGCTTTTATTCAGCACTGTTGGTCTTTGAGAGGGTTTCACAATATCTCATAACTTTGCTGTCTTAAAACACCATAGCATTTTTATCATGAAATGCAAACAAAACAACAACAACAACAACAAAAACCCACAAAAACTGTCCCCTGGAAATGCTGCAGTGATTTTGTGGTGCAGTTAATTCATAATTAATTGGTAAGGTAAGCATTACTCTAAGCCTGTCATTTTATGACGTTCTTTTCAAAATGGATCACAATATGAAAGGAAAACTAATGATGGCCTTTCAGCACGACTAAGCTGGTCTACATAATATTTCTTCTTCTCCAGTTAATTTCTCTCCTTCGGGGGAAGGTGAGGACAAGTATTTGAAATGCTGAAAAAGCAGTAAAAATCTTCAGTAGGATTTGTTGGAAGCAGAGAGGAACTGAAATTAAAAAATTAAATAACCAACCCCCAAAACCCCAAGAAAATAAACATCCATGTGCTTAACAACATATCTATATTTTTCCACCTCATGGATTTAATTAAACTGTGTGCTCTGAGTTTAGATATGGAAAAGAAAATCTTAACTTTCAACAACAAAACACCAGGCCAAACAACTCCTGTAAGTGAGTTAGCACCAAAGGAAAAAAAAATATTTTAAAATTCTGAAACATTATTCACCATATTAAATGGAGGTTCTTCATCACTGCCTCATCTCAACATTAGCTTTTTTCTAATTTTCTGTCCCATCAAGAAAAAATGTCTTATTTCAAAGGCTAGTTCTTAGCACCTTGTAGACTCCATCTTCTAAATCATACTGATTTGTCTCTATCATTTTTCTGGCTGGATTGAGTCCCTTTCTAAGCTAAGTTTTGCCTACCTAATGGATTTTATTGATAACCATAAGCAGTCTACTCCACTCAACTCTTTTAATCTTCCTTCTTGCATTTTTGTAAACAGGTTATTTTTAACTGATTCAAATTAAAATGGTGTAGGCTATTCTAAAAATATGAAAACAAGACTTAAACCAATAAAAGTGTTGGGAATCTGCTTACACAACTTCACCTTCTTCATCCTTAAAAATTCTCAAATCTTGTAGTTTTTCATGCAGAGTGAATAGCTCACTAATTCCAAAATCAAAAAGTAACATACTGGGACTTTCAGAATCCCGGGAGTTAAGGAGTTGGAGCTTTAAAAAAATGTCCATTATTTAAAATAGTGAGATAAACTAAAAGAGTTTGCGCTATTATAAACATGCTGAATACCATATTTTCAATATTTTACTGTTAGGTGTAATGCTTGATGCATTAATGCCAATTATTCAGTTTCTTTAAAAATAGTAAAAAAAAGGAGTACCATTCTCTTGGGCCAAAACTAAACCAACACAAGACACTACTCAGGATAATAAAAATCTGTTAGTTGACATGTTTATGGTATGATGAGAGCACAATAGCAAATATAAAAAAACCACTTCGTCTTCCACATGATAAAATTATGCACTCTTATTAAAATAGCATGTATATTTTTAGATCTCCAGGAAATGTTATCACCAAGCTAATGATAAAGTCATAACACTCCACATTGATATCTTAATCAAAGTTCCTCTTTCTTTCAAAGAATTAAAATTTTACAGTTTACTTCTTGGGACTCAAAGGGTGGCTAAATTCCTTAAAACAACCATGTGGTGAGATAAAATTCTGAAGGAAACCCCTAATGCACATCTGGATAATATGACCAAAAGCTGAGGAAATGTATGACTAGGTTCCTTTCACATGCCCATCTCCCACTGAAAAATTGAAAGGGTATAATTTATCAGTTTCCTACAAGTATTTCAGAAAACAAGGCTAATGAAACAGGCAGAGTTTTTAGCAAAATATGCATGGTCTTTTTGTTACTTCTTTCACCCAATACTGTCTCTCCCATGCCAGAATATTTGTTTCATTTTCTATCCTTTCCAGAACCTAATAGCAATAAAGATATCTTGTGTCAGAAGCCAAGAAACTGCTTGGAATATACAACAATATTTTCTTTTTATACAGGCCACAACCATATCCTAATTATTTGGTTTTGTTCTAATTTGATTAAAAGAGTTTAACATGCAATTTTTTTGCAAGATTGATGCTGAAGATTATTGACATGAGCAGACCAGTGCCATTGGGTTTATGAACTACATAGGAATTTGAAAAGAGACTTCACTGCGAAGAATAATGTATCATGGCTTTTTAAACTTCAAATCAATACTGTTATAAAGAGTAACCTTTTTCTCTCTCAGCCGACTTCTTTTTCCTTTTGCTGTTAGATATTTTTTGTCATTGTTTTCGTCCTCCTTTTAATGAAGATCCTTCCTGTACATCTACATCTTTGCCTCCTCAGGTTGCTTTTATTTTCTCTTTCCTTTTATCACCATTTTTCTTGTTCTCTCTCTTTATACTTCTACTTAGTAAAGTACGATGACTGTAAACTTCTCCTGCAAGTCAGTAGTACCTTTCAGCAGATGGCACTGTTAATTTAGTCTAACTAGCTGGACAAGATAACTAACTTAAACCCCTTTCTTAAACAATGAAATAGAGACACTTTTTCGACTGCATTTCCACCTTTTAAACAAAGCCAGTGGCAAAATTACTGATAAAATGCTGTAACATTATTTTAAACATGGAAGTGATAAAAATGTGTTGCTAGTTGCCAGACCTCCTTTAAAGGGGCTCTGTAACCATTGAAAAAAACGGCTTCTCTTCTTAGCAAACAGGTTTAACGTGGAATTTATAGCATGCACGTAACCTCATTACCCTACAGCCCTGCTGTGGTTGGTATGGTTACCTTTGTGTGTCTGTGAGGGAGTGCTCCAGGCAGCAGTGCAGATCCCCTGCCTGTGTGTGGTACCGGCTCAGCCTGGCACGGAGCCCGCCAGGCTCTGCACTGCAGGTTCCCACAGATGCCCAGGGAGCGTGGTGAAGAACGAGCAAGTGCTCTGCCAATGCTGTCAGAAAAACATGCAACTTCTGTCAGCTCCAATTACGAGGAGAAGATGAATCACATCTCTTAACTCTGTCCCTCGTGGCACTCTGGCTGCTGGAACGCTGTAAGCAGGAGTTTCTCCAGTCTGCTGCCAGCCCCACTCTTTTCCCAGCAGCTCCATTTTGAGGTTCCCTGAGGAGGAAAACCACATTCTGTCAGTTTGCTCAGACTGATCCATGAACTTCTACTTGCAGTTTGCTCCCACGATGTTTCTCTTACAGTTAGCACTGGCTATTTTACTTCTAATACATCCTATAGCCTTTCAGGTTCAGCTGCCTTTCATCTTCTTGCCAGAGCAAACTCCAAATGGCAGAGTTGCAACTATTACTCCCTGTTGTGCTTCCACCATTTGGGAAAGAGCAGGAAAGGTAGACTGGGATGGGAAAAAAAGTTGGATGTGTGAACGGGGGACTCCTCGTGATCAGCAATACGGGGCTGAAGGGGCCCACCTCTAGTGTAGGCATATAAATGAGAGACAGCCTACAGGACATGGTCATGGGCAAAGCTCTCATAACTTTTCTGGGAAATTAGTGTGACTGGGTGCTTCTCTGAAGCACCTGAACAACAGGATGAACTGGAGGTCTGTGTGAAGTTACAGGACTGCTAGCTCACTCAGATCACATGGGCAGGGTGGGACAGCTCACACAGCTGCAGCACCATGATGGATGGATGGAGACTTTAGGAAGCGTGGCTGGGAAGGTAGGGAGAGTGAGTTGCCTTTAATGTGAGCTACAGGGATGCATAAAGCTCTGCCTGGACACAGACAATGAACCAGTCATGAGCTGGGCCAAGGGAAGGCTGACAAATATTGGTGATTTTGTGGTGGGTGTCTGTTCACACCACCGGATCAGGATGTAATTGTTGTCAAAGCCTTCTTCAGGCAACTGGGAGCATCCTTACTTTTGCCAGCTCTGGTCCTCATGGGTCACCTAAACCATCCTAATATCTGGTGGAGGGGCAACACCGGTTTCAGGACAGTAGTGACAACAATTTCTTAACACAGATGATCAAGGAGTCAACAAGGAGAGGGCACTCTGATAGGTCTGATTCATAGAAGAACTTAATAGGGACGTGAGGGTCTGCAGCAGCCCTGACTGCAGGGAACATGAGATAGTGAAGTTCAGGATGTTCAGAGGAGAAAACAAGGCACAGTCACTCCCTGGTTTTCATGAGAGCAGAGTTTAGCCATTTCAAGGGCCTGCTTTAGAGAATCTGATGTAATAAAGTCTAGGAAGAAAAAAAAAAGGACTCCAGGAAAGCTGGTTGACTTTCAAGGGTCATCTGCAATGGTTCATCCCAACACACAGGAAATCAAGAAAACAGAGTGGGAGGCCTTCATGGACGAACCAGGATCTTCTGACTGGACTCAAATGTTAAAAGGAAGCAGTTAAAAGATGGAGGCAGCATTGGACAACCCAGGAAGAACATAGTGATAGTGTCCAAGTATGCGGGGATCGTGTTATGAAAGCCAAAGTCCACTTGGGTTTACGTCTGACAAGGGATGTAAAGAAAGAAAGACTTCTACAGGCACAGTGCCAGCAAAGGTAAGAGCCTTTTCTGCCTTTTCCCTTCACTTTCACCTTCCTCCACCCTCCTAAACATTATTGTTTCTTTCAACAGCAGGATCTTCTTCTAATTTGCTGTATTCCAACCATCACCTTGCAAGATGCACATTTCCTTAATTATCATATCTTCTCTGATTTGCCATTTTAGTTGTATTTTTTTCTATACTTCTCATCTCCGCTTCTCATTTCTTTCGCAGTCCTGTTTTTTTCCCTTGACCATCAAGGCACTTTCTAGAGAAGTCATAGACCACCACCTTCCAGACATATACATGATTAAGGGCAATTAAGTTGCCAGGTTTTTTACAGTATTTGTCTGTGATTCATAAGCTGAGAATGGAGGTACAGAAGCAAAGCCTTTTCAGATGCTTTACTTTTATTCCTGAAAGACTTCCTGCTGCTATTCCCATGCCCTCCATCACTCTTACACAGCTTCTCTCTGTATTTCATGCTTCCTGATGCATGTCGATGTCCCATACTGTCAGTGTATTTCCATTGTCCATTTGCCGTTCACTGAACAGTACCCAAAGCCTTTCATCCTTCATTCATGTTTCTATGAGTTTCTCTGAAAACCTCTTAAATGTCTTCACATTTTTGTCTGTCTACTTAATGATTAGAAAATCTTACAAGTTCTTTAACTTCAGATGTGACTTTGCTACTCATGCATTCATCTTAGCTATGATTCTGCAGATCTTTTTAGAACAAGTAGCTCATCACAAGTTCCTTTCATCAAGCCTTAATCCTTACTCCAAATGTTGTGTTGCAATTGTTTTTCAGTCTCGCTAAAGGGAGAAAGTTAATGTTGGAAAGCTTCCAAGTGCATCAAAGTGAGGAAAGGGTGCTAAACAGTAATGAATCTGGGAGCAGCTGGTGTGGCTGTGTGATTGCTATGGAAAATATTTGGATTTTAATAAACATACAAATATTAGGAATGAAAAAATCATTTCAATTCTGCTAATATTTTTATTTAAACATATTTTTCCTGGTAACACGGTGATATGAAAACTGTGTTTTCACAACACTGTAATTTAATGCCGTTAACAAATAAGAGTATCATTGCAGATGAAGTTGTTTTTCAAATCACATCATTGCATGCTTATTAGAATAATTTTATGGCATGTAAACATCATTTACATATGAATTGTAGTAGTATCCTATTATCTCTCTTGCTCAAACAACTTTTCTCGCAAGAATTTTAGGTTTCTGGATTAAATGGAACAAAAATAATTTGGACAGTGAGAGATGAATGAGTTTACTACAAATTTAAAATCATCTAACTTGATGGTTGCAAAAAAACCACTTTATCTGTTGGACTACAGATGAACAGCAACTGCCCTCTTACTGGACAAGGCAGGTAGTGGACCCAGAAAATGTGGATAGAAAATGTCACTGCTGTTTTCTGAAGAAGCCAGAATACAAAACAAGAACAGACCCATTTTTATTAATTGTTATTGTCCTTTTTTGACATGAAATGTGTGAGATTTAAAAATATTTAGTATTTTAAAAATTAACTTCAACGATAGTGTGGAGAAGTCTGATCTATGTTCTTTGTTTAAATAAATCATCTAGAATTTAATAAGTATGAGAGTTGTTAAGCTTTTGACCAAGCAAATTAATTTATACCCTATGAATTTGCCATTCTTACATTGTCTTGTTTTTTCAGTAAAAATACTTACAGCCAAAATATTTGCTGTCAGAAAACAAAACAGATTTTAGCATGAAACCCCTAAAAGCTTAATATTTTTGAAACATTTTTGCTGTAAATCTCAAAAGGACACATTCAAAATATTTTGCTTGCCCCACTGGAAAAATGATTGTTACCCCTCCTGTTTGCCTTCCACCACCCAAAGCTGACATAAATTGCTTAATTACAGGTAAGAGTTTCAATGTTTAGCATTCTTTGATCCAGGAACATCCCAGCATCCTCCTCTGGCTCAGACCAGAATAAAACCTGCTGCAAGAGGAAGTGTCATACACAAAGTAAGACTTTATTTAGGTACTGAAAAAGCCCAAAATGTAACAGAGACAGACGCACTTTCCTAGTATTTGGTAACAAACTGATTTATGAGATAGAAAACTATTTAAACTACTTAAGTACTTCATGAGCATTGATATATCATGAATATTACACATGTCCACCATAGATTTTATTTGGTTTAAATCTGTAATATTGTTGGAGCTCTTATTTTTATCCGTGATTCTATCTTTTGTCTTTGTCGTACCATTCATGAGAAGAAAAATACTCTCTACCTCAGTGGAAGAGCAAAATTTATTAGAAGTAACTTTCGTTAAAATTTTGGAAGTCCTCTGAAATATCTGTGTATTTTTTAAATACCTTGAAAATTCTTCTATATCTTTCTCCCCTATGCCTTTTCTTTGCAATAATATTGCTGAAACTTCATTACAGTTTTGAGACAAGATGTTATTTTAACAATTTTTGGTGGCTTTAAATAACAGTTTTTAAAAAGATCAGTTTTGTCATTTTACATAATCAGGGAGAAGTATTGTTGTCATCCACCCCTGACTACTGTTTCTTTGCAAAGAAGTGAAACTTTAAATTAGGGTGGTTTTGTTTGTTTGTTTGTTTGTTTTTTAATATTACTACTTATTTTCTTTAACTACTTTCTTATCACTTTTGTTGGAGCAAAGTATCCTTACTACTGTAGAACATCTGACATGAAATGAATTATTACATAGTGGTAAACAACCTACCTTAGCAAGTTGTGCTCCTTGTGCTTTTGAAAGTAGCACTCTTCACACATCTAGAATAAATATTTTCTAATTTTTTTTCATTTATCTAGGAGGAAAAAATGGTTTGAGGGCAGAGGTCTAGGTTAAATAAGACACTGGGTTTTGCATACATCTAGGAAAAAATGTATGTGTTTGAAACCCCATTTTTCCTTATAAGAATGTATTTACCTATTAGAGTTTCTTTTGAGAAAATGTATGGCTAAAGCCTGTGTGAGAGAATACCATATTTTAGGAGCACTGAAGGCTATCGGCACTTTTATTTTAATTCTAAAAACTAATTACAATAAGAAAGTTAATTTTTAATTAGATGCAACTCATTTACTGATGATATAAAATTACTTCCCAGCTATAATAATGTAGTTAGATAAGGTATATTTTAATTAGTTCAGATATCTTAAATTGGAAGTAAGGGAAGGCATCGATTTGGACAAATGCACAGTTAAGTGCATCTCAAGTAGGAGGACTGCAATTTATTCACATGACCAAACACAAAAGTAAAAGGTTTTTCAGGACTATTAATAACCAACTGAGGAACCTTGTTCTAAAAATCCTGAAGGAAGCATACGGTAAGGAATCTATTACAGTAATTATAGTGGCATCAATTAAATCCTTACTGCATTAGAATAATAGCTATACTGAATATTTTGAACCAGAGCAAAGTTTATACTTATATCTGTATCAGCTGTATTTCACAATGAGCTTTCTCAACGACAATGGCAAAAGATTGCTCCCACTTTCTTTCTTGGTTTAACTTTCCGCAAGGACTGTTGCAATTTCAGATCAAGAAGTAAAATGCCAGAGGAGATTTATAGCAGGTTGACCAGGGTCTTCAGTGAGATTTGGAAGATTTTACAGGTATTTTATTATTAGATACATTTCCAAAGCCAGTAGGATTCTTTGTGATGCTGATGAAATGCTTCAGTGTGACAGGACTGGCAAGCCTGTAACGTGTTCATGCAATCCGTGGGGGAGAAATACAGGAGCTTTTATGAAGACATTGCAAAAGTGCTTGGTGACCAAACACAGTCAAGGATTTCACATCTCAGGACAAGTTGGTAATGGAAATTCCTGGATTGTGCACCTCAATAAATGTAACTCTGTAATTTGAATGGGCAACGAGCAATTTGCCGACATACATTTTCTGTGGCTAAGCCTGGTAGTCATGCTGGACAGCAAACTTTTAATCTGCTCTGTGATCTTTCTTGGTACCAAGGTCAGGCTGACACACCTTTAATTTCTTGGATCATCCTTCCAGTCCTTCTTGCAGCTGGGTGTTACATTTGCTAATTTCCAGTCAACTGTGACTTCCTCAGTTAACCAGAAGTGCTGGTAAATAAATGATTGAAAGTAGCTTGGCAAGCTCTTTTGCCAGCCCACAGATTGTGGGTATCTAATTGGCATAGCAGATCACTAACCATTCCTCCTGGATTTTTCACTCAGCTGCCCATCACTAACTTTCAGCTCTGAGGGATGGCTATACTGAGTACAACTTGTTTTGTTACTGAAGACTGAAGCAAAGAAGGCATAAAGTACTTCATGCTTTTCCTCATCCCCTGACGGTATGCTACCTTCTCCAACCAGCCAAGGAGAGAAACTTTCCTTAGCCCTCTTTTTGCTGCCAATCTCTCTGTAGAAACTGATATGATCAAGTGGTCAATGATTTTGGCATGGCCATGGTTTTTCCTCTTCCTTACATCTCTAGTTTGCAGTTTTCCCAGTCTTTGCAGCTACAGCAGTCAGCAATAGCCCCTTTCTTGCACAGCGATCATCATCTTTTCGGCTGACTCCCTGACCAGCCCCAACTGTATCTGGAGATTGTACTTGTGCTATGGGGGGAGGGTTTTCCTTACAAAGCATCCTTCTCCCTGAGTGTGGTTTCTGCAGCTGAAGGACAATGCAGAGCTGCTCTCTTCCATTTTTTTTGGGAATGCCAGATTCCAAACCCCATTCCTGCAGCAACCTCAAGACGCCTCTTATCAGGGAGAGGTGAGGGGACCACCAGAACAGCAGGGAGAACCCCAGGGCAGTGCTTCATTGCAAGGATGTGCCACCATGAGAACCAGGGTATGCTTCAGACAAAACATCATTTAGCAGCTTTTCTGTCTGCTTCTTCCCTTTCTTTCTCAATTTTTTGTTTAAGATTATTTGGTGTGAAGTTTAACAGCCCTCCCTCATTTGCACACCAGACAAGCTTTCCTAACTGATGGCAGGTAAGGTGGAAAAAGATGAAAAGGAAAACAAGTTCTGCACCCAGCTTAGGTGTGTAACCTAACAGCGATAATTACAGAGTCTTTATCTGTTATTGAGACTGTTGCTTCTCCATTCAGAAGAACTTGGAGAAGTTCCCTAATGGGAGTTTCCTATGTTCCCTAACATACCCTAATGGGAGTTTCTCCTAATTTTTCCCCCCTGATAAATGGTTATCATTGTAGCTTACTTTGTACAGCTTTCATTCACCATGAGAAAGTGTGTATATTCCTCTCTGACAAAGGGAAGAACTGTGTCCTTCCACAGAAAGGCTATGGGGCTAAGTACCAACCCAAATCTCTAAATTTCCTCCCTTCTTTTGTAAATAACTGTAGTGCAACTAATGCAGAGGAAGAAAGAGCAGTCCTTCAGCAGCAAAGAAGAAAAGACTTCTCTAAAGTAGAGTTTCAGGAAAGTCAGGACATAGCAATTAAGAAATTTTCATCCTCTGTCCTCTCAAATAAAAAAATGAAGCTCCACAAAAATTAAGTTTAAGGCAAATTTTAGAGGCCATTCTTTGTGTTTATGTGTTTTCCTTTGCCGTAAAAGGATATCTCTGGTTATGTCTCAGTTTAAAGTTGAGTCTTTTGCACTGAAACATCTTGATTTGTCAAAGCAAAAATTCATCTGGTCTAGCTGAAAATCATTTGGTTTTGAGTAAACATGGGACTTCACAGGAGATGGGGACGGCTTGCCTCATCCCTGCTATGGGTGCAGCCCTTTGGCTGTTTGGCATCTGCTGTAAAAGGCAGCTCTGCAGTGATGCTCATATGACCCAAATTCAGTGTTCCATGGAAATCCAGAGCTCACAGATGGAGAACATGCTAATCACATCCTGTGAAAAGCAGAGTAGGGTTATCCTTACAACTGGAAGGAGATACAGCCTAAATTACTAAATCGCTGTATTTTGGTGACAAACAGCACATGAAAAGCTTCACTGGCCACTAAAAAGCCATGGCAGTAGATCTGTTCTAACAAGCTGACACTGATTTTTGTTAAAGTGTGTGGGACAAACATTTTTATTCTCTGTAGTTATATGTGTAGTTTTATGCTGTCTCGTGCTCGGTGTCTTTCCAGCCAGCCCTCATTGTCCTCCCGCACACATCAGTCTGGCACAATTACACAAACCTGACTGATAGTTCGTGTCAAAGAGCAAACCTGCACATGAATTCACAATTCTCGTGGCAACAAAAGACACATCAAAATACAACTCTTCACAGTTAACACCTTCTAAAGTCAACACTCTTGGTCATTTTACAGGTAAAATATTTAAACCTTTTAAAAAGTAACTTGTCTTTAATCTAGGGACTATAATTTTTCAAGCATTATACTTTTTCCATGCAATAACACACACATTTGTGTGGACATATGTGTATATATATGTACAAGAAATGCTCTCTTTTCAGAAATGCTCTGGTCTCCAAGTCAATTTTAAAGATGTGGCAAAGGAAAGACATGAGATTAAAGCAGAGATTTTGAGATTTTTGCATCTAAGGACTGAAAAATGCATCATGATGAATAAATTAATTTTATATTATTCCTAAAATCTGAAAATGAATGCATTAAAAAATTAAACTGCAAGAGAGACATAATTTGCTGTCTCAGTTCACAGTCAGATTAATGAAAGAATCATGCAAAGAGTGATAGGGCTAAACAGTTTCAAATTAGTTCATTTATGTCAGTGGCAGATGCAAAAATTTGCATCTAGAAATTTTAATAGCTATTTATTAAATAGCTGTTTATATTACGGAAATAAAAAAGGTTTTCCCCAAAATATAGATATGTATTGATGGTGGCAAAGTATCTAAAGGGATTTGTTACTTGAATCTTGAAAGGAATTTGAAATTCCCATTAGGAGGGCTGATTTTGTGGTTTGTGGGTTTGGTTTTGGGGGTTTTTTTGTGTTGGTGGTGGTGTTGTTATTTGTTTGTTTGTTTTAAATTTATTTTTAGGGGAAGGAGAAAGGACTGGACTCTCATTTCTCCTTGCAGAACCTCTCTCACCAGCCTCAAAAATTGCAATCTTGCTTTCAAAGTCTTCAAAATTCTCTTGCAGTTACCATCTTTCCAACTCTGTAACTTTTCTGCCCTTTTCCTTACATTATTTTCTGTAGCATCAAACACTAGCTACTTATTTTCACATAAGTGTCTTACAGCCTGTCCTTCCTTTGGTTATATCTCATTATAAATAGATAAACTCACATGACTCTCTGTGGTTTGAACATAATGTTCTTGGGTAATTTTTCTTATTTTTTGACTTTCCTTGTCTACTCTTTTTCCTGACAATTTTTTTTCTGTCAAAATCCATGCAGTTATTCCATTCTTCTTTTTCAAGTCCATGAGACTGTATCAACAAATTTGCCTTTTTCCAAAAAGCATAGTCTTTCTATTCTTCATAAACATGGGATTAGCAACCTGATCTAGTGAATGCAGACCCTGCCCATGGCAGAGGGGTTGGGACTAATGATCTTTAAGGTTCCTTCTAACCCTATCCATTTTATGATTCTATGAATTTTGGTGAAATTATATTGGGTTTTTGTTCATTACCTGTGCTATTGCCAACTAAAATCTTTGCTTTGCTGTATTGTATCTGACAAAAAATATCTTCCTCATCTGCATTTTCTCATTCAATATCTATTGGGCATTCCTTCCTTCAGCTGTGTTAAGGTACCACACTACATTATCTGTGGATTGGGAGAACCCACACTGTAAGACTTTTCCCATTTCAATTTACCTGACTGGCTTTCCTATTAAATCAAGGGGAAATTTCTTCTGATTCCACCAAAAAACCCACAAAGTACTTTTCCTTTTTTTCAGTTAAGAACATGCAGTTAGTATTTCTAAAGGACTGTTAACAGAATTCATGTTTGCATTTCCCAAATTTGTTTCTTCTATCAGAATATTTATTATAAGGAAGCCATAAACTTCACTATTCCACATGATGTACATGACATTTTTTACCTTTTTTCCTTAATTAAAAAAACCAAAACATATTCTAAAAAGGGAACTGGTTCAATTTTTTGTGCTTATAGAGGGCACTGCTAGTGCAAAATGTTCTCTCAGGTGCTTTCTTAGCAGTCAGAAGTTATTTCATGATAAATTTCTGATTTACGAAAGAAGGGCTAAAAGTTCGTGCAGGAAGACAGAACTCAGAAGGTACCAGATATCATCCAGGGCCACTTCTGTTCTGGTCTGAACATCTATAAACCACCAATGAAACTCAGACATGGAGCTACTCTTTAACAGTCCAAACCAATTAATTCAACAAAGGGAGTCACTACAACTAGAAAAATATTAACTGTTTATTCTGCTTTCCATGCTAGTTAATTTCAGTATGGTCAATCCATATGAAGAAGTGATTTGTTGTTGAGAAATAGCTGCTCTACCTTTCTGCTACCAACCTCGTTCCTTTAAAAAATGTACTTTACTGCTACGGCTCTACGTCTCATTGTTATCTGCACAAGAGAGAAAGATTTTTTGGGTGTTATAATTCCAGTTAGAAGTATCTAGGGGGTAAACAGCAAGCCTTACTGCTTACCAAACACCCATTTTTGCCTTTCGGCATGTACACCTTTGCAAAGTCACTCACACATCTCAAACTGATTGGGAATTTGTTCAACTCAAAGTCCAAAATACCTGGTTGAAGAGAAAAATTGTCACTTGGCTTGGAATAAGTGCTGTCAGTCAATCTGTGAGAATGTAAACCTGCTGTCTGTTTTTACTTTCTCCTTCCCTTCTTAATCTCTGACAGGCTGAGAGGAAAAATACGCTGATTGTGAGGAATTAAAGCAAAGTTTTGTAGCATTATTCGGTTTACAGAAGACCAGTTCTGTTGACTTTGGGTCACCCCTCTAGGTCTGCTTCTTCTCACAGACTTTTCCTGAGGGAAAACAAACTCTTGCAAGAAGTTTGGTACAGCTGCTAGCTACGTCAAGAAGAGTTCAGGCTTCAGATAAAGCCAGCTTGTTGGCTGCCAAATCTAATTATTATTGCTCTATTGGATGTGCATCTGTCTGGAACGATGAATACACACATTTTTATTAATATCTTTAATAAATTGAAATGACAGCTAAATCATTAAGTTAAATGTTTCAAATGCAACTTTTTGTTTGGCATGTACTCTTACTTGGAAAAAAAATTATAAATGTTCACTGTTGCTTGCTTTATAACAGTAGTCAAAAATGCTTAACACAGACACGTAAACAGCCTGGTGGATGTTCAAGCACTTACATCAAAACCTGCTGATTCTCCTGAACCTTACTTTGCAATAAACTAGCAGAGGGGCTTTTTCAAAAAACAAAAATGCCTCAAAAAGCCAACCAAAATTTTTTAAAACTTTGAGTGTCTTATTACAGTTTTAGGGTATATTCTTTTTTTCTGAAAGCACTGAAAATTTCTAAAAGCTATGTATTCTTAATATACATGTGATTATAATATACTTCTTAGATCGTTCAACTTAAAAATAATATATTATCAATTGACTACTGGAATCTTTTTCATCAGAATCTAGCTTTAATTTTTGTACCAATTTTTGAGATCTCAACAAATACTAAGTTGCATTTTGGGCTTTAGTTTTGTTGAGGTTTTGTTTGCTTGCTTTGTTGTTGTTTTGAATTGCTTTTTTACATATTGACCATCCATGTGAACTTGACCCAAAAGCAAGCATTCATCACCATACCCCATCTTAAGAGTACCTTTAATTTTTTATTTGCAAGAATCTCACAGAAAGAGCAAAATCCCAAACAGAATGCATAGGTCTGTGTGGATATATATATATGTGAATTTTTCATATGATGCCTAAGGTTTTAACTTTTATATTTTTCAACCCCTCTACTGCCTAGTGTGTAACTCTGAAGATTCATGTGGCCTGTTAGCTGCTGTTCTCTCAGGCTGGTTAGATATAACAAACCCTCTCTAGGTTTGCTCTTCAAGGACACTAGGCCCCAAATGTGTAAACTAAAAGCCTCTGAAAAGGGGGGCAAACTTGGGGTAATTACATCATAAACTGATGCTATAATTGGAGAATTAACCCTGATATGCAAATGAACCGAACTTAAAAACTTAAAAAAATATCTTGGGTGTAGCCTTTTGACTGCCCAGGGTGTACTTTTGAAGGCCCTTCAAATAAATACCTACCTTTATTCTCTTATTTTGTCTAGTCTCTGTGTTTTAGGTGGCCATCTCAGGCATCACATAGAATCTTGAAGAAAACGGATTGAAAACCATATGCATTTTAACTTCACCAAACTTAAGAATTCTTATGTAAACCTCATACATTGCTATGCTGCTGCATCAGCGTGCATGACTGCCACACATTCCACTTGAAATTGTTCTCCACCAGGAATGTTGCAGATTTGTGCTCCAAGACTGTGCAAAGCATTTGTTTGGATGAGGTGGTGGCCCCACAGAGCACAGGGCATGTTCTCTGTGGGACTGTATTTATACAGAGGTAGAAAAGATTTCACGAGATTTTCCATTTAGCTTATTTTGAACAGATATAACTGTGCTGGGTTTAGAGCATGAAGAAAGTCCTGGGTCTGGTAATGAAAACACGGGTATAGATTTAATCTACCAACAGGTCAAAGCTTTGAGTCCACACTTGTGATTTTTATTTTGGCCATAATCACTGTCTCTTTCCAGCAGGAGTGTAATATCCTCTGTCTAAGACATATCATTCTACTCCAGTGCTTGTACCCTTTCATGTTCATGTTTCGTGTTCAGTGGTTCAGGAACAGGTTTAAATTCATGGGTTAGACTGCTTGAGGATTTCTAATTATCATTATCCATAGCTTTTTTTTTGCCATAGTAAGGATGTTTTCCACTTTGTAAAACTGTACTTTCTGGTTTGTTTCAGTGGTACTGCAAGGCCATGGAGAAGCAAAGGATGGCTGAACTATTTGCTTGGAACTTGGAAAACCCTAACAGCCCAGCCCAGCAAGTAAAATTCTTTATAAGTTTAAACAGACATCTCTGTTGCACTGCCTTCCAGCCACCAGAGGAGTACAAAGATTCCTAACTATACTGAGAATTTATTTTTCAGGGACGAAAACCAGAGATACAACAAAGAATTAGGTGAGGTGAAACGAAAGTAATTTTTATCTGACAAAGCTCTTAATTTGCAGAAATCAAATGAAAATAAAGATCACAATGAATTCTTATACCATGCAATGTGAGCTACCTCTTTTTAAAAATAAAATAGTAATTTTCTTGTAGGAATGATCTGGATTGCTTTGTATTATAGCTATGACAAAAGTTAATTTAAAAATATATCTGACTAAGACATTTATGAAAGAAAAACATAGTCATAGCCCTGGAAGCTCAACCCAGGAAACTTAGTAGCTGTGGGAGAAGTTGAAACACACTTTTTTCAAATAGTTTTGCATCTTCTTATGATTTTTAAATGTGGAGGGCCTTCATTGCTTTGGGGAAAATGCAGAAATGGAAAAAATTCTTGACTCAAATTTTACAAATCCCCTTACACAGCTCTTAAGTTCTCAGGTGTCATGAAATTAGGAGCTGAGTTAATAATACTGAAGTAATACTTGATAATACCAAAGAGCTATGATTATTCACCCCCATGCATGCACCTTATCAGGCCTCCTAAGTTTAAAATTGTATTACTATCATGGAAGACCCCAGGAAACACATGGAGAACAAGAAGCAGCACATCTTGCAAAAGAGATAAATTATACCCTAAAACATATTTGGCTTTCATAACATACACTTACATTCATGCCTGGGGGAGGAGGGGTGGTGGGGGCGAAGGCTAAGATCCAGTTCCTAACAGCAGGAATACCAAACAATCATCATATCCACCCTACACCAGTACCTGTTTCCTGGCCCACAGGCTGTTTCCAAGCAACTCACGCATGCTTACCTCTTTCCCATTATTCATACACTGCAAACTTTCCAGTGCATTAACCTGCAATCTTTCATCTCTCTGTAAAACCTGCCTCACAGTCCCTGCATGCTTGCCACAACCTTGTGTGCTTTCTCTAGCATACACAAGATGTATGTATTTTTAGTGTAAAAAAATCATCCTTTTAGGACTTTAGCTAGCTTGTCTAGCTCATACTTCTTTTGATTAGTTTTTCACTTGCTACATCCAAGCATGCTTTCCTGCCATATAGCTACTAGTCACAGGGCTATCTTAATTATGTTAATCAGACTCTCCCAGCTAATACAATTAACTATGATTAGCTGATCCCTTTCCTCCTAAACTTTGTTCCCCCCAGGGGATGAGGAGTTATTAAACTAGATGAATACCCAATCCCTATTGCATGACTGTCCCCCAGAAGAGCCCCAGGGCCAAAAGGCAGGAGCCGCACTGCCCATGCTCTTGCCTGACCCGGTAGAAGATCCTTGAGGAGGCATTGACTGAAAATGTGCCTTCCATTATAATCACTTTACATGGAGGATGGAAGTCATGGCAAGGCATTCTGCTTAATCATTAAAACGTATTTTAAATCTGCTGTGGATTTTCCTGGAGTACTAAGCTGGTGATTGTCATGAGCTCTGCTGGAGAGGCACACACTGCAGTTGCTGCTGCACAGTCCTTTCTTTTCTTATTCATGCTGCAGATGAAGCTCCCCTTACAGGTATGTAGCTGATTGTCTACTGCCTGACATGCAGAGTAGTTCTGTACAGTCAGATGAGTCACAAAACTGCCATCATTTACATGAGATGGTAAATGAGATGCAAAGGAATCATGCCCCATCTGGCATTATCGTTCTGTCACTGTTTTGCCACAAGTGACCACCACATTGCTAAAGCAATCTTCAGACATCTCATATGATATTTCTCTATAAGTACCATCACCACCTGTTGCACAGGCACATTTCTCACCAGCTAGAGGTTCCAAAGGCTTTATACAGGCTTACAGTGCTGAAGGCATATGTAAGATCTACAAAGGATGCAAATATATTTAAAAAGATTTATTGAAGAGGTAATTTAGCTACTCTGGATGACCTGAAAATACATGATCCAACAACACAATAAAGCTTTTGAAAGCCTGGTATAATGGAATAGAGAAAAGAGGTGAGCATTTCTCAAAAGCATGCTTATCACCACCAAACAGAAATTCCTGCAACTTACTGACAAATAGAAAAATCAGGAAAAGTACTATTAAAAAAGGGAAATATAAAAAAGTAAAAAAATATGTATGCCAGGAGCAGTCCTCAATTAGCAGGGATAATGGTAGATGGCAGAATAACCTATTCAAGCCTAAGCTCCTCAGGCTGTTACTGATACCATTCCTCACTTCCTGCCTTTTTTAGACCCAGTGCAAGTGCTTTTAGGCGCAGTGCACATACCAATGATCACAGTAGGTGTAGTGACACAGTGCAAGATTTGAAAGTGTATATCTGCTCACATCATCCTGAGTCATATTCTTTGCATACTTTATAATTCCAATAATTTTTACTGTTGTGACTGAAAGTTCAGACTGCTGACAGTGAAATTGTAAATGGCCATGCTACAGGGACAGAGAGCCTACTCATACACCTCAGCCTCAGGGAGGCATTTCAAATTGAAATCACAAACTTATTTGACTACCTACTGCCATCATTCATTTGTGTACTTCATGACAATACAGCGATGCCTGTGACCTCTGTGAATGTGACAGTTTCAGGTTCAGAGTCTACATGGTCCAAGGCATGTGTATTGCCAATTTCAATGCTTCTTTTCACAGACAGCTTTACAGTATTGCAGAGGGAGGGTTGAAGGAAAGTGTGTCAGATGAGACTGCAGCAAGGAACAGAGAAGATCAGCAGATCTTCTCTTGGTAGGGGTGAGTTAAGCACAGTTATATCTTGAGATTGTCTAGAGATTAATAAAAAGCCTAGAATATTTACTGAATATATGTCTCTCTGCATGTATTTCTGTGTTGTGCTTAAGACCTTGTTTCTTGGCAAAGCAGAAAGACATTTTATATATAAAGCAAAGAATTTATTGTTGATAAAACTGATACTTTAACAATCTAATCCAAGAATCATTAATAGTCCAGCCATATTTATTATGCTAAAAGAAAGAACCTTCTATATGGAAAAGTCTCTATAATAGAGTTAAAATGGTTATACACACACTTAGTTTTATCCCTTTCTTGGTGTAATGCTTACCCTTCCCCTGGTCCTCTGGGCCCTAACGTTGGTGGTTTCACAGTTGTGGTTGGTGGCAGGGCATTGCAGGGAGTTGTTGGCACCTGGAGTCCTTTGCTAGTAGGAATCTGATGATCATCGTGATGGTTTCTTAATCCTCGTGTTAGAGATCCATGTGTGGTCATATTTATGTGTTTGCTAACATGCTTTTACACCTTCCTCTTTCTTAATTGCCTCTGTATCCACATTATATTTGGTTTCGTTATATGGTACATTTTACATATGGATTTAAACATGTTCACTGGTGCTTTTATAGTATGTGTACAGAAATATGTAAGCTTTTATGTTTATACCTCTCTCTCTCTCTCTGCCCTCATATATGGAAATTAACACTGTTTTCTACATCGCAATTTTGCAGACTTAAAAGTGAGTGCTTTTGGAAGATTGAGACACAAAGTTTTAGATTCACACTTTTTTACATGGTTTCTGTGTGGAAAGCATGTCCCAGAAAATAGTTCCTTCCACTTTTCTCTAGGAAATTACCATGTGCTCCAAATTCTTCACATGTAAGTTATAACTGCTGGAGTTTCATTAGATATTGGTTGAATTTTCACAAGCAGATCTAATGGAATCCAAATTAGCATTAATGGATTTTAGCTCATCACATGTGATGCACATTTCTGAATTAGGCTAAAAATATTTTTATCTAATCTGTAAACTTAATTCATCCTGAAGAGAAGATTACATTAATTTTAATTTACTGGGAAAACATACATACACAGGTGAAATTTAGAAACAAATCTTTAATTCACAACTTTCCTGTTTGATATCTGTGTGAGAAATGAATCTACTGTAAGGTATGGTGTGGTTTCAATACAACTTACTGTTTTCATTTACAGCCAAAAACACTGGGACACAATGAAAACAGAATTTGGCATTAAAGCACAGCCTTGTTATAGTGCAGGGTTTGCTGGAGGTGTCAAAGCCTTTGAGTGTCACCATGATTAGTGATAAAGAGTAGAACAGTAACAAGATGTGTCATAAATGGGACACCTGTGAGATGGTGGAAGTTACTTACAGATTAGGAGTACAGCACACATAGCAGGAAAAAAGAAATACGACTGTGGAAGAAAAGTGGAAACAGTTTAATTTAAAGAAGTAAATCTGGAAGCAGGGGGAGTCAATACCTAACAGAAGAGCCTGGGAGAAATTACAGTAGATGTGTCAGAACAGAAGGAGCGTGTGGAGGAGGCACCTCTTCTCTAATACAGGGTTACAGACATACATCTTTTACCTTTCTATTTGTCCCCTATAAGGAAATAACTTTGCTCTCAGGTTTGTTTGCAGTGATATGAACACTCCTAAGCCTTATTTCAGATGAAAGGAGCCAGTTTAGCAAAGAGTACTCATTAAAATGTCTAAATCTAATCTGGCTTCTTTGAACTGAAATACATTATAAAACTATATTCATACGAATATATTCTATATTCATTTATAGAAGTAGTGGAGGCAGCTGATTGAAGGAGGCAATGGCAACCAGCAATAGGCTGAGGAGCTGCCAGAAGCCTCATGGCCAGCATCCAGAGAGAACGCTTTTGTCTGCTACTGTCTTGCAGAAAGTTGCCCTGGTATCCAGGTTAGAACAGACTTCTGGAGGGCAGTGTGTCGTCTTGGTAGCTAACTGAATATCCACACTGGGACAACAAGAACTGTAAAAAAAATATCAGTGTTGAATAAAAGTAAGTGGTAGAAAGCAAGAAGAGACTAAAAAGAGAAACCCACTCAACCAATAAAAGCCCAAACTGAAAGAAAACAGCAGAAAGATACAAAGTGTTTTGGGAGGAAGGGTTAAAACTGAAGGATTTGGTGAGGAGGATGATAGATTTGTTCAAGTGACCTTGCAGCTGGAAATGTCATGGCTTGGAGAATAACAGTGTGGGAAACCATCTATTTTGCCTACTGCTGTTTATCTTTTGTCTGTTTGGAGAAGTAGAATTTCTGTGTAGAGGTAACAGAGGTGTTTACAGAGACTTGGAGGCTCTCTCCCAGACGTGCTTGAGCTCCCTGACTTGGGAGAGAGATCAAAGCAGAGATCATAAAAGCAGAGAGGAAAATCACAATCATGGGAAGGATTGCACATGTGCCAGGCCTTTTTCATAGGTGAGGCTGGGAATGGCCTGGGCACTTTCTGCCCCTTGCTACGGTGGAATAAACTCAGCAGTGTGTGTGTCTGTGTTTTACCCAGCATGGTGATGGAATAAATCTACTCTTTACACTTCATCTGTGGATTTTGGCCATCTCCATTACCTGCTGGTATTCGGTTCACACCATGTATCAGCAATTCTGCTCTGCACCGAAATCAGGCCAATAGCAGGAGGTTTGGAAAATCCTGCTCTGTATATTAGGCATGTACATAATTTTACTAGTGGAAATGGAATGTTTTATCAACAATGAAAATAGGGATGGCTACAATGGATTGTAATGTGGATTTCCTGTCCTACAGAAAATTTTAAGCATAGGCTGCAGCTATTCCATCAATACAGGTGTTTGCAGGACTCCACCTCTTTTGCCAATTTTATTTGAAACTGGAGAGCAAAGAACACATCTTTTTAATTCTCTGTAAAGGCTTGCATTCACTGGAAAAATTAGACTATGACAGTACCATGAATTTTTATGGGTATTGAGCATGAGCATAGCAAATATATATTTATAGTTACAGGTATAGATATATGTATATGTACATATATGAATATCTGAAAATAATCATATATAAATGCATTTTTATTAATCATTCTTACTCTTTCCCTCTTCTTTGGGATTTTAGAGACATATCTTTCTGTTTAGCTTGCTTTGTGCTATTAGTTTGTAAACAAAATTTGTAAGAATCTGTAACTTGTCACATTTTTTAAGGCAGATGTGAGTACTAGTTGTATCTAATACTAGAGTATTACAACTAATATGGATATTTTATTCTCCTGTATTTTGTTTCTTGATGACTGAGTTATAATTTTATTTCAATATATTAGACCAGTTTTTTATTTTTCTTCAGGTAAAAAAAAAATCAGTGTGGTGATCTCAACTCATTTAAGTAGATTTTTTTACCTTCTGGTAATCTAAGAAATTCTCTTTTCCTACTCATTATTAGGGGAAAGACTGTGTATTTTGAAATAGCTTCCAGGTGGAAGCATTTGCAGCTGGAGATGAAATTTGGGACTATTTACCCCTTAAAATTATCTCTCCATTCACAGGAGAGAGTGATAGTGTCTTTCATTCTCCAGGACACAGTTCAAGCTTTTTTCAGTTGTGTCTCTAGTTTTGGTTTGAGCAGGGAATGATTTTAACTGGTCTCATTTTTGTTTGTATTATCTAGCTACATTCTGAATTGTCCTAACCACTAATAATGTTATCCCTTCTGTTTTATTGTGGCAGCTGACTACAGGCAAACAAATTAATGTCAAATTGAGCATGAATATATTACATATAGTCATTACTTTAATACATACTTCCATAATTAATAATAATAATTACAAACAGTAATTTAAAATCCTAAATAATGTATGGCAACTTCTTTACAGTTTCAACTCATAATGCAGCGTTTCTTCATCATTTCTGTTTTTAAATTCGTCATCAAGTTGAAACTTTAGCATGCAGTTTGCTGAATAACAGGTTTTGAACATACTCAGCTCTCTGTTTTCTCTTTCCTCTTTCTCATCCATACACATGGAGTAGGATCTCATCAAAGAAATATCGGAAGACCATGTGAAAAAAACCTGCACATAGTTAAATTTACTAGAAGACATGGCTACTTCATGGTAAAATGCAAGCCTTGCTATCATTTTGAAAAGAAGTGCCTGGGTGCTGCCACCTAATAATTCCCTGTTTTGTCTAAGTTGGGGATTTTGGTTTCAAGTGTAGAAATTTGATATTATTACAAAAAGTCATTAAAAAAATAAAAAGGTGGTAATGGTCATGAAAGCAGAGACAGGTAGCATATTCTTGTTTTACTTACGGCGGTCTGGAATACTGATGCAGCATATGTGTTCTGAAGATTAGATATAGGACTGTATTTAAGGTTTATTGAAGAATCATATACTGTTAATCCTGTCATTATTTTGATGAAGAAACATAGCAATGCAGGTTAATTTACAGAAGTAAGGTTACTTGCAGATTAGAAGCTGACTGGGGAAGAGTTTATAAGCATCAATATATTTAATTAAATTCCATGTATAAGTGAACCTCTCTACTTACATGTTTGTATGTTTGGGTTATTGATCCAGTAAAATATTACTTGAAAAGCAAAATACTCTGGCACTGGCTATCTGAATTATTATCATATCCATTTAGTTGAACAGAATCAAACCAGGTCTCAGAATCTGCAGAGAACGTGTCCAAATGACCTGAACCAGGCTCTTTAGCTCACAGTGCTAGAGAGTGGAGGAAGAATTTATGCAGAAAAACAATACAAGTAGCTTTGTCCCAGGCAGTGTTTTCAGTAATCAAAACAAATATTTTTTTTCCCTGTATAGTTGAAGTTTCAGGTGAGTCAGCAGCCAATGCACTAATTAGAACTCACCTTTAAGGGAATGCAAAGGTCATGACTGGAGCACAATCAGTCCTCACTCTATCTCCATTATCGACATTTCCTATACAGGTACAGGTGTCCTTTGCATTTTTGCTTAAAAAAAATTTGGTTCTACACTGCAGAAACCAAAAAAGGCTCCAGTGCTGGGAGAACAGCTGAAGGAGATTGCACCAGAATGTCTTACCAGAAGTGTCTGAAATTCACACCTTCAAATTAAATATTTGCAAGTACTTAAAATATTAAAGTAGCAACACTTCAAAAATTTACATTAAAGAGAATGTCCTATTTTCAGGCAACTTCACTGATCAATGTCAGAATCTGTATATGGCAAAATTTTCCTTGATCTTGGGTATGTAAAAAACCCCTGCAAAATAATGAATATCTGACTTGTCTATTTTCTGGTACTTGATTTGCTAATATTAAAACACACTACATATTCAATCTTATGTTTACTCTTTCTTCAGTTACAGAAGAGAGACTGTATCAATTAATTCCATAGAATTTCCTAAAATTTAGGATTTGAAGTCTCTTAGACTTTTCAGACAAGTTTGATCCTAAATGCAGCCGGACATTGACAAGGTCTGTAAAAGCCTTACTGCCCTGGGCTGCTCTGCATGGGGAGGGGACCCAGGAGCTGAGGGTGACAACATCACAGGCACACCAGCCAGAACTGCCATCCTGCAGGACCTGAGCAAGATAAAGTCCAGGGATGGCAACCAGTGCCATCCAGGAGTTCAGTGATTGACAAGCCTTTCCATACTGAGGACAAGCCAGAAAGTCACATCAGCAGATTAAGGTCTTGATCACCATGAACAAGCAAAGCTGCAAAATTGCTCAGGCAAGGAACAAGGACAGCTGGACTGTTAAATCATACAAATACTTATGACTCACTTTCTCTGAATGCTTTTAAATCTGGAAATTTTTGAAGCAGAAAATAAAAGAATTAACAATATAAAATCATAATTATTGTTTATGTTATTTATAATGTAATATTAGAAATAAAGCAACAGAGAAATAATAAGGTTCCCCTAACTGGGAATTCCACATGCTTTTCAAAGTAACTGTTGCTATATTCAATTTTATTGACATTTAGGAAAACCAAACTCAAGTTTTGGTTCCAGTCTTTATACTACTCACAAGTAGATTTTTGTAGTGGTTTTAATTACTCATAATCTTGAACCACCACTTATGCAAAAAAGTTTTTAAACCTGTGGTTCCTTTGGGCACTTCTGTAGTTTTCTCTGAGAAGTCATAATTTAAAGCCTTATGGCTGGCATATTTTTATTTCTGTAGCCACACTAGTCTGATGACCAAATTAGATAAAATTAGCACACCAATGTGCAAACAGTCATGCAAAACATGCAATTTCTGTATTTTGATGATGATATTCTCCCTTCCAAGATTATGTAAAAAAATTGTTTTAGAGGTAACCATAAAAAAAAAAAAAAAAAAAAAAAAAAAAAAAAAAAAAAAAAAAAATTTTTTTAAAAATGTGTGTGNAAAAAAAAAATCAAAGATTTTTGTAGAAAATGTGTGCTATATTGAGTTGATATTTTTAGTCACTTTGCTTGGCCTTCCTTTCCTCCTCCATGTGAAGGCAAAATGGTTTGATTGTGTTATTGGTATTAGCACATAGTGATGTAATTTTAGTTCTCACTATACTCTTGTGCACCTGATTTCTGTGGCCCAAGGTCTTCAGTGGTGTAACTGGACTACTTTTGTTGCCTGAAGTGTTGACGTTTCTAGTACTAATTGGTTTTCATGTTTACTTCCCCTGAAGTACTTAAGAAAGGATTTGTGTCATCCATCTCTAAGTAGTGAGGAAATGTTTCAGCATTACGCTTTATTACATTTCTAGCTCCTTCCTTAATATTTCCTCTTTACCACCTGCTTGGCTTCATACTGTTTGTTCTCTCTGCATCTTAATTTAAGCTTGCTAATCATCTGTTAATGCAGTTTCAATGAAACATCCCTTGCATGAAACCTCATCAGCTACCTCATTACCGGATCTTATTGAAGTCTCTCCACCTATTATCACCTGGACAAATTTCCATTATGTTTTGTCATTGAGAATGTGGGCAAGGAGAGATTCAGTGACGTGAGGACTAATAGGAAATAAAAAAAAATTAAATTAATCTTGGTACAATGAATAAATGTTTCACCACTTTAAAAAGTAGACTCCAGCTTAAATGACAGTTCTAGGCGTCTGTTTACTTGCTAATGTAGCTGGATATGACATTCAGGTACTATTTGGCATGCAACAGCCAAATCAAGTATATGTAATGAAGTATTCAGAAAGACTAACCATTCAAAATAAATTCTGGCATTACAGGATACAAGGCAAATATGCAATTTATTAATATTACTATTTATTTGCATTTTAGATCTTGTATTATTGCTTATTTGATCTTCTCATCTTGCACTGAGACAGAAAATAAACAAGCTATAAAAAACCTCACAGGTCATGATGTCAACATGTAAAAGTGTCAGTTTTACAGAATTCTATAATTCTCTTTGTATAAGACTGTAGTTTCCTTTAGGTATAGCTAAGTAAAGTCCTTGGAACAGCTGTGAGACTATTAATTAAAGATAAAATTTGCACCACAGATGTTAAAAAGTAGTCCAATGAAAGTTTCATAGGCTTTGTAATATTTTTAAGAGATTGATTTTTGCCTTCTCAAAGTTGTTAATTAGAAGATTTAAGTTACTGTGTCATACTCAAATGGACAAACTCTACAAGAAATGCAACAACAACACTAAGCAAAAAGGATAGTTATGCGAGTACAAGAATTTAGTCTTTACAATTTAACCAGTGTCTTGCAGGAGAGAGCTACAGTTATCGTAAGATTTAATCTCTAAACAACATATTGCTCATGAAGACTTTCAATTGATTGCTGTGGCGAGTGGACCTATTCGTTAGATTCCTCTGCAGAAGCTGAGCAAATGTTCTGCACTGCACCTTGCCAGTGTATTTTTCACACTCCAGAAATGGGAACAATTCAATTTCCATGATGGCAGCAGTTTTGGCCCTTTCTTTGAAGGATACTGAGAAGTGTAAAAGCTCTGTGAGGTTGTAATATCAGAATTGAAAGTCACCGAATTTCTCAAAATGACAGTAAAAGAAATAAATCTTTATTTAGATATCTGATGAGATGAGCAAGTTTTTCTTAGAGAAGGACCAGTGTGGAAAATTTCCACAAATGAAAAGTGGTGAAATATCTCATATTCCTACCTAAATTTCAAAGTGTTTGCTTATCTTATGTGCCAGAATTGAACTTCAAGTCATTCTAATCTGATATCATATGTAATTCAGACTGTAGAATGTTTTTATTATTCTTATATGAAACCCAGCATCCTCTAAGTGCAAAGCCTGTAACTCTACATGTTCAGATTTCGTATAAAATATGAACTTCTTTGCGTTCTGCATAAGACTGATTTGTAAACTTGTTGTCATGAGGTCTATATAGCTATTATGCATATCTTTACTCTAATGGGGATCTACAATATCATCTTCCATCATGACAAATAGTTTTGACTTGCAAGTCAGAGAATTTTTCTCTTCACTCTAGTTAGTTCTTAAGGCTAATCACACTCTCAGTTAATTTTTTTTTTTCCTGATTTGACTATACCTTTCACCCAGTAATTTTTTTATGGTTTTCTCTACTAGATCAACGAATTCTTTGGAAAAAAAAAATTTCATATGGTGAAGAAGACTTGCTCCGTTATGTGCAAGACCTTATAGCCAAATGAATAGAGTTTCTAAAATCTATCTTACAATAAGACTTTTTTACTAGCCCTTCAATTTGTGGTTCTCTTCTTCTTATTCTCCATCACTTTTAAAATATGACTCTCTTACCTGAATTCCATTCTTCATTTATGTACCATCTTTGTTTGGGTTTGGTTTTTAATTAAAAACAAATTTACCCTCTTTATTATGGTTGTGTTTATACTTTAGAATACCATATATCCTTGACTGTGTTCTTGCCACGCAATGTCCACTTCACAGATTAATATTGTGTCCTCTTTTATGAATAACATCTGAAGGAATTTTTAAAATTTACTTTTGCATCAGTAGTACAGAATTTACAATCATGTCAAAATTAATGTTAACACTTAATGAAGCTGTTTTGATAAATTCAGTGTATGGATTCCTACATAACACTGCTTTTTCTGTCTTCCAGTTGGTCAGTTCTTAATCCCTTTTTTCAAGGGATTGTGAAAACTATGTGCTAGTAATTTAAGTCTGTGTAACTGTAGATCATGCTTTTGTAATATGTAAGTAAATTACATCTCTAGTTGCCTCTGTCAGTCCAACTTGTAATCTCATAAAAAAAAAGAAATCAGTTTTATTTGACAAGACCTGTCCTCCATCATGTGTTATTGATTGCATTTATATTCCTCTGTATTTAATTACGTATTTATTGAATTGCGTCCGCTTTCCATTCTGCTCAAGGATGATAACATGGTAATCATATGTATTTTTTTACTTTACCTGGGTCAACCTGTTGTCTCCATTGGCACGCTATTAATGTCTTATCTTGAGAAACTACACTTCTATTCTACTATTGATGCCATTTTCTATTAATCACTATTGATCAATAATAAATATCAGAAAGCTGGACAGAACCCCCGCTGAATCTTTATGAATTTTGGGTTTATTTATGTTATCCAAACCTGCTAATTTAGGGGGGTCTTGATGAAGAAAAGAAACAAATGTGAAGGATGCCATTCATATGATTGGTTTCATTTGCTTAAACTTCATATTTGGGACTTTGGTCAGGTTCCTCTGTCTCAAAGAAAACATCTGATTTATGAACAAAGCATGATCACAAGATCTTTGTTGCCCTGAGCACAGCAGACATACAACAATTGTTCAGAGATTGTAGGTGTGTTTTTCCAGTTGGTCTCAGATCTCCATCCTACTTTCCTGTGAGTGACAGGAAATGCCTCTCTAGAGTAAGTGTTTTTTATTTCTGTTTCATAGAAATGCGCTTGAACTCCATGCAGTGTTCTGAAGTCTGTTATTAGCAACATGAATTATTGTCACCAGATCTGGCTCAGGTTGTCCTGTAAGAAGTGCTTTGAATGGGGCCTCCAGTGCTCTGGCCACCAGCCTCCATGACACAGCAAAACTTCCTCTTTCAGGCTGGCTGTCTGGAAGGTTACACATCTTCCCAGCTGCTCCTGATCTGTCATCACTGACACAGGGACAGACAGAAAGAGAAATGGAGACAGAGAGTCGGGTGGGTGTCATTGATTCAGCCTGAAAGAGTTTAGATCTGCTTGCTTTCTTTCTTTACAGACTCTGCCCCCTCTTTGATCCTACCCACCTAGTGCTCTTTATATTCCCAATTCATTCATTCTATCATTACAGTCACCCCCACAATAAAAAGCTTTACTGGTAATAGAATAATTTTATATCCTGAAGGAAGCTCAGTGTATCTGAGGGACAAAGGCTCAAATACTGACAGAGACAACGCAGCTATCTAAATGTATCTTACCGGCACTTTAAAAATAGGTGTTTATGTATAAACCAGTGTGCACCTAATGTTGCAACTATCTAAATACATTAGAAATGCATTTATTCATCACTTATTTTTCTGTATGTCACTATAAGGAATGTTACCTCTATCAAGGGAATGCTAATATATCCCTTTTCCATCTGAAGAGTTTTTTTGGCAGATCACTTCTCAGCTAGACTGAGAAAAAGGTATTTAAAGTGACTAGTAAAATAACTCATAGTTTACGTGCAGGGAGAAGGCAAAAGTACTGCCCCAAAATGGTGGTAATGGGTGATCAAAAGTTTTGATTGCATAGTGAAAGTGTTGAACTACCTAAACCATTTAAATTTACCAAGAAAAAAAAAATCCAAAATTTTCCCAGTGGAATTAAGAGAAACAAACAAACAAAGAAACAAACAAAACTTTGGACCTGAAATTACTTGCAGAAAATTAGTTGTTTGAAGTTTCACTAGAAATAAATTCAGCAGTATTCTGCTAATTACATTTCTACACAGTTATCGCAGTACTGTGGTGGTTTAGATTCTCAAATCAGTAAGGCTAATATTGTATTTTCTGCTTAGTGTTTTTACCCATCAGAGCACAACTTCATAGTGCTCATCCATTTGGCAATTTCATTGCTAACAGTAAGATAAAAAGAACCATTGAAACTTGCAGTTCTTCTCACAACAGATGTATTTTATCCTTAAGAGTACCCATACTTTTTAAGTTTCATCATTGTGTTAATCTTTCATTTCTACAACACATTAAAAAACTTTCATTTAATATCTGTTTTTTTTAAAGCCAGTTGGTGTAAAAGCTAAAGTTTATTAAGTACATGCCCCCCGAATGATTGATTGCCCTCCAAATCTTCTTGTTCTAGAAAGCTGTGCATGTGTCACCTGAGAAAAGCACTAAAAATGGAATGTACTCCAGTTATGCTCCTTATTTTTCTATCTTAATGAAATAAAAAAAATGTGAGCCACTGAAATTAATTCTTCCATCAGAATTATTGTGTGGTCCACAGCTCTGAATACAAATAGACATGAGATCATTAAACTTTTACCATTTATGGCCCTTAAAATCTATATCCTAATCTCAGAAGGCAGAGTGTAATACCACAGAATAAAACTTCTCAATGAGAAACATGTTGAGATGGGGACAGTCTTCAGAGAGCAGAGAAAGAAAGTCAGCCCAAATTTCTGACAAGATTAATAAAAATAAGAGTTCTTTAGCTCTGATTGGGAGGAATTACACTGGGTTACTTTCAGAGGCTTTCTGATGATTAAGGTGACTTTTGTCAATGTTTTATTTGCTTTTTTTTAATGTTTACTCTCATAGAGTGATCTAGATTAGCTAGATGTGATCCTGCTCTGTCATGTCACAGAGCAACTGCTCCTGGCTCCCAGCTCCCATTAAATTCATAATGCAGACGAAAACCCCTCTTACAGAATTTTGCCACGAGAGGAGCTCAAAGCTCCTGTTACATGGGAACTCTGTAGGAATTGGGAGCTACCGGACCGTGAAGATGCCCTTTGCCACTGTCCTTGTATTTTGGAACCACAGCTTACAGGTCCCTTGTGAGCAAAGAAAAGGGTTAATTTACACGCTGAGTGATAGTAAGGAAAAGATGATTCAACTTAAATTAGAATGGAACTAAAATGGAACCTTAGCAAGAGAAACAAGAAATGAAGGAAGAACCACTACTTTACATGTTATCTAGCAAAGCTGAGTGATTAATTGCCTCAGAAGTTTAAAGGCATGAGAAATGCAGGTGGATTTTAAAATGGACTAAATGAGTATCAATTGCTTTTGTGAGCATCAATTGGTTTTGAAAATTGTGCAAGCTGAATAAACTAATATCATATTTGAGGGGAGACAGCTTATTAACCTTTTGAGACAAAGAACAATTATATGTCATGTTTATGTTAAATAAACTGGAATTTTTTTGACACCTTTCTTTAATGCAGCAAGAATTTCCCTCATATATGGGATACTCTACCTTGTCTTGAGAGGCACCACAACCGCAGTTTGCTTCTCAGAATTATTCTTGATGACATGGTTAAGCTTTATTTCACTCCTAATTTGGGGTCCATTCACACATGAGAACCCTAAAGTGAAGTAGAGCTATTTTATTTCCTTCATGAGTTCACTGGTGAATGTACATACCAGCTCGAATTATCACAAGTTGTCAGTGGCAAAAATCAAATGTATATATACCCTTTTAGAATGATTGCTATTCAAAACCTTGTTAATCCGCATCACACTAAATGCAGATATTTCCATGGGCTTTTATGCCATAATTCTTCCCTTTCTCCATGGGGATGGTTTCTCACTCTTTTTGTCTCCTGCCAGTTTTTAGAGGTGACTGTCCTAGTACTTTTTGAAGGGTTGGAAAAGGGACAGCATTTTGAACAAAACAGTAAAAAAAAATAATCATATCTCCAAAAGTCAATTCATGAGGTTTCCTTCACATCTTCAACAACCAATTGTTTTCTGACTGAAATACATTTTTGTCACATTAACAGAATCTCTTTAAAGTTGCTTTTCATTTTTGGAGTATCCCTTTCAGTTTAATTTGCATTTTGGATTACAGGGGCAGTATTTGTCATCCTTATTAATCATTATGCAGATTATATGTCAGATGTTTAGAACAATATTTATTTCCTCTAAAAGGTGAATAAAAGCTAAATATATTTATTAACTGGTAAGCTGCATTCAATAATGAGGTAGTTCCATCTGCTTCAGGCTTGGGTAGACTTAGGGTTGTCATCTGTGACAACTCAATTCTGTGCGCTGATTGCTTTAGAATTTTGCAGAGGTGTAGCTTCATCCAGAAGCTATTTTCTTTAACAAGGTTGATAGAATTTGTAATTACTGATGAGGTCTGCCTTCTTTATAATGTGCTGAGCTCATATTAAATCTAAAACTAAATAGAAACATGAAATCACATTTATAAACATTATTCCCATATAAGGATTAGTATATTTGCTAGACTTAAATTTTTTTTAGCTCTTTAATTCTGCAAGGATCCTGCCTCTTCTATGAATTAATGTTTTGATATGGATGACCTGTGAATATGTGAGGAACAGCCTTTAACCCAACAGGAATAAAGCTGCTGTAATTAGACTAACAGGGGAAAAGAAAGGAAATTTGAATGAAACTCTCTCATTTTGTAATAGACATGGTTCAGGCAGGTTGTATCCTGTGGATCCCTACTGTCTGGGATTTGACAAGCTGTGGCCCTTGTTGAAGAGACCTCTTCAAAGGAAGCAGCAAATTTCTCATCTTCAGGTGCAGAAGCAACATAAAACCAATTCTAGAACAAGAGGGAAAAATGTTAGATACAGAAATGAGGTCACTGAGCTGGTTCCAACATCGCTTTACATCTCAGCAATGTGGCCACAGAAGATTAAGTACCAAATCATACTGCATAATTCTTTACCAGTGTCACCTTATCATTCTATTAATTCATCGTATGGGAGATAATTTTAAACTAATTTCTGTTTCAGCTTTTGTGCAAATGCCAAAGAAAATAAAAGATGACCTTGAAACTCATTGAAAGTCATGGGTAGAGACTCAGGCCAAGTTAGAAAAAGTGCTTTCTCAGTACTTTTTCTGTAAGACCTTATACACTGGGAATTATAGATTATTTTCTGAAAAAAATAGTTGTTAGAGGTTCATGTTATGCTTATATTTGATACACACACATTCTCTGGACAGAATATATTTAATATTCAGTTTCAAAATGAACACAACTTAGTTAAGGAATTCCACATGAAATTTAAATAAATTATAGATTATTTTGTATATTTGTCTTCTTTCCAGTTTTCCCCCAAAGCATCAAGAATTCTTTATAATTTTTTTGAGGGTAGTCAAAAGGGGGACTTTCTAGAATACTTAGAGCTTTTTCTCTATTAAATCCAATGTTTTTTTCCAATATGAAGCTTCAGTTTAGTTGTATTTTCTTATTCCTTTAAGTTTATGGGCAAAGACACAGTGTATCATATAAAATTATCCTGGATAAGAAAATATAAGCTCTCTGATAGCATTAATTTCTTCATGAAATGCCCATGGTGAAAATTGTTATCAATAAAAATTTTCAAACTTGATCACTGCATTTATCCCTCACCTCACTTGGATTTCAGAAAAATTTCTTACCTCAATATAGAATTTAATACATGGTCTAGCTGTTCTTCATATCTTTATGCTTCCATTTATTCTAGTAGTGAACACTCCTCATAATTTCTAATATATTTATTCTGCTACATATTCCCAGTAGTCTGTAGAGCACTTTGACTTCACAGGGATAGGATCTGGTCTTCATAGCAGCAATATCTGCTGGCTTCTGTTCATGATGTCCTTTTCTTAAAAGGCCTATTTGTAACTTTCTTTTATTGCAAAGATGAGTTTGATTCTCACTCATCACCAGAAAGGCAACATGGCAACTATATTTAATCTTCAGCATTGACAAATACTTAAAATAGAAATGAATAACATCAAAGGGTAGAATATATTAGTGTAAAATCCTGAACATTCTCAATGAGAAGTCAGCCCAAGTTTAATTAATTAAGCTCTCAATTTATTGTGTTTATCACATTTGTTTCTAAGTCTGTGTATACTCAAGGGCCTTATCTGAAAGACAATATTATGTTGTTGCTTTTTAAAATTAGGTAAGATAATACTAATTAAATCTGTCTGAAAACTAGGATAGATGTTTATTAATGCTTTGTGAGCATTCAATCTAGATATTCAATGAAAAACAATTTTTGATTTTCAATGAAAACCAATTTGAATGTTGAATCTAATAACAAGAGTGAAGAAGATAGCTTGACATCAGTGGCTACTGTTGAAAACATTCCTGGAATTTGGGCTTTTCCTTGTGATACAATTTTCAAATGAATATTTACATTTTTAAAATAAATATTCTCCTTAGACAGACACTGAACTGACAGACATGACAAGAGAAAAGCTGTTTTCTAGTCCATGGTACATGCAGCTATAGAGTTAGTGTAATATTCTCATCCTACCAATAAAATTACTATCTGTTAATAGGGGAGGATGCCTATAGTTGATAGAGTAGCTGAGACAGACTCATTTGTTGCTTTCACTTTTTGCTAAGACTAGCAGATAAGGTGACAATTAGTGTCATTTAAGTTTCCCTTTCTGTTGGTACAGATGTTTATGACTGCATTTAAATAGTCACTTATACCATATTTTGAAGCTGCATTTACAGCTGTATACTTATATTAGGCCAGGTGAATCCACTGAAGGGTGAATAGTGATGACAAGAGGAAAATAAAATGTGCATTTACTTCTGTACCTAGACAGGCCTACAGTTAAACGTGTGCATTATATTTTGTAGCTCCTTAGGCATGTCATAGCATAATTTTTCACCTAGTTTTTGACTACACTTAGAAGATATTCTTATATGAACGTGTAGCATTTAAATTGAGGGAAGGGCATTAAGTGACAAAAGCAATAACACACAGTGCCTATGATGCAAAATGCACTGCTAGGCAATCAGTACTTGGTTATTACAGGGTTGTGCTGAAAAACCTCAGCCATTGCTGAAGCTGAGGACAACACAGTCCTGCCCTTGGAGAATTTTAATGGTTTTGGAAGGCGTTGAGCTAATTTTCTTCGAAGTGTCTGGTATGGTGCTATGTTTAGACTGTATGACCAAAGCAGTGTTGATAAGACAGGGATGTTTTAGCCATGGTGAGCAGTGCCAATCAGTGTCCATTAAGGTCTTAGCTGTTTCTCATGCTGTACAGCCAGAGAGGACATTGAGGGACGTGCCATGAGTTAGGAACGGACATGAGCAGGCAGATAACCAGAAGTAACCAAAGAGGTATTTCATGTAATAAAGAAGGAGGAAAGGGGGATGTCCGGAGTTAAGTTGTTTCTGTTTCAAAGTCACTGTTATGCATGATGGAGCCTGGCTTTCCTGCAGACAGGTCCAACCAAGCAGCTTCATAGCCATGGGAAGCAGTGAATCAACTCTTTGTTTTGCTTTGCTTGCATGTGTAGCTCTGGCTTTACCTACTAAATTTTTATCTCATCCCATGAGTTCTCTTGCTTTACCCTCCTCGCTCTCTTCCCTGTCAGCTGCAGGGATCAGCATGTGCTGGAGTGATGAGGGCTGTGTGGGGCAGAGATACATAATGGGGTTAAACCACAACAGAAGCTTATACCCAAAGTCTTTTTCCACCACTCAAAGCTGGGTACTCGGGCCTGCATTAAGCCTGCTGAAGAGATTCTTTCTTTCCATACCAGCAGATGACTCTGTTATCAGAGCGATGGAAGAAAGAAGTCTCTGCTTACACAAAGGATGGCATTATGGCATGCTGTCCTTAGCACGCTGTCCAGGTTAGCACTTCAGAAACACAGCATCACATTTTTAAAAGTGGTTTAAATGCTAATATGAAACTATTGAGAAAACCATGTAACTTCTGCACCCTGACACTTTTTGCCTGTGTTGGGACAAAAGTAAAAGAGTCTCCCCCACCGATTTCCTGTTTTCTTGATAGCATATGGTGTTTTAATCTCCACTTCTCAAATTTCTGCCTTTCCCTATTTCAATCACTCTGCATAATGAAAGGTCCATGTATTAAGAATGCATGCTGAGGCTTTCTAGCCAAGTCTTCACTCAAACTAACCAGTCTTTCAATCCTATTATGTACAAAGGAGTATATTGATTTCCCTGCAGTCAGTAAGACTTTATTATATGACATGAGGATGAAACAGATCATATCATTGACAGCTGCGTATTTTAAATGGAATTGCTGAGAATAGTGAGAAAAACAAGAAGAAGAATTGGAAATGCCTTTGCTTTATTTTTGGTTACCTAAACTGTTCCAATTTATGATCTGTAGTAGTCAGCTTGTTTAAAACAATCAATTAATATTCACAAGAATTCCAATTATACTTAGCTTAAAGAAAGAATAAGAAATCTAAGTATCTTGTAGAGATTGCTTTGGACACTGTGGGACATGCTGCTGTGGTTTTGTTTTTCTAATGCCTTATTTACCTGCCCAAGTCCTGCACATGCCCTAAAAGTAAATTTCCATGAGTCTTTCTTGGTCAACAAGTAGATTATCCGTCACCAATCAAATGATCTTCTTGCTGGACTCAAAACTGGAGAGATTTTCTCTTCTTTCATCCACCTATGAATATTTATTACTCTACTAGGTGAGTCTAATAAGAGTCTGATTTAAAACCCATTCAACTCAGAAGGAGCCTTTCAGATTATGTTAATGGGATTTGATGCTGACCCTAAGACTTTATGTCAGTAGACATTACTGAGAGCTGTAAGCATCCTGAAGAGATAGGGAGTGAACACAAAGGAACAGAGTCTCATTTGCACGTATAAAGAAACTGGACGTTTCAGGTTTCACTAGGAGGTTTTTCTTTAGCTGCTACATCAGTGATTTGATAAACGAAGCTGACTTTGGTGTCTTACTCTAGGGGTGTCAGAACTCTGCTTATTTCTGTGTCTTCTATTAGCCTACAGTCTGTTTGATACACACAAGAAAAATAAGATTGTACTGTGCTGCAAACAGTAGAGTGATATTTTCTGGAGTAGCTGTCTAAGTTGTGGTTTGAAGACTGTTCCCCAAAATAATGGGAGAAGGTACCTAGAAGAAGTTAACAAAAAAACCTCTGGAAAAATATCTCCTGAAGCAAAGTACGCATTTTTTTAATGTATATATATGTGCGTGTGCTGACAAGCCCCAGAAGTTTATTGTTCATATATGAACACACATAATAGTATGTAGGCATTTAAATGTCCTCAATGTCCAAATGGAAGCCAGTAATGAGTGTTAGATCAGGCCCAGATGAACGCCATGGAGATGGCCAGAGGTCTGAAGCACCTCTCCTGTGGAGAAAACATGAGGGAGTTGATGTTTAGTCTGAAAAAGAGAAAGCTCCAGGAAGATCTTACTGTGGCCTTTCAGTACTTAAAGGGGCTTAGAAGAAACATCAAGAAATACTTTTGCCCAGGGCCTGTAGTTTTTTGTGTAGTCTTTATGATATTCCCTGAACCATAGCTCTGTGTCTATGAGAAAGTATGAATATGAGTAAAAGTAGATTCAAAAAATATTTTTAAGATACAAATCTTGTATTTGTTCCTTGGTACAATTTAAAGAAAAAAACACAAGTAGACTGGAATTAAGGATTGTCAAATTTTGTTGTTAATTTTATGTTTACACTAATTATTTTTATAATCAAGAATATTTTGTAAACAGAATTAGAAAGTTTGTCAAAATAAATTTAAGTTTGATCAATAAATGTATTAAATTAATGCAAATAACTTCTGTTCTGCATTTTTGCATTTATTATTTTCTGTTAAATTCAAGATGCTTTAAATTAAATATTTTTCCCTTCTATCGCCACTGAAAGATGGAGCTAAAGTGGCTTATGTGGCCTAAATATCTGGTTGTATCAAATGACAATATGGTGTATTTTCATATATAAGTAACTAAAGGCCTGAATGAAAATTTACCCAAAAAAAAGTGTTTAAAATGGGTGATTGCACAATATCTCTGTAATATGAGTAGATATCAAATTGCAGTGTGGGTGTCACCTCCACCATGGTACTCTATGGGATAAAAGGGGACAGCTCAGGTTGGTTCAAGTGTCCTAAATCTAATGGTGAAAGGACTCTGCAGTTGTACAGGCTGGCCTTTGAAGTTCCACGTCCTAGGGCCTAAGGTACAATGACTACATTAAAAAAAAAGTGCAGGTTTAAAATTTTCTGTTTCAATGTTCATTTCACAGACTGCATTTAGACCAATTAGGGCAACATGTACTCCCTGACATGTCTTGGTCTTCAAGTTTTTTGGATTAGGCAGTTCAACAGGTCATTTAGAGGTCACTTACAGTTTACACACGTGGCTTTCCCTTCCTCCGTGGGAAGCGATGGCTGTGTTTCTTATCTTAGTGTGGGGCACAGCATGTACATGAACAATCTATTTTCTCTATTTTAGATGTTGTCTTTGACATAGGACATGCCTCAATGGATTATGCACTTAAAATCCAGCAGGTGATACACTTTTTGCTTCAAGGAAAGCGAAAATTGTTGATTTAATGTCCCTAGACCTGAGCTCCTCTCCATCATTTCCATTTTACTGTAAGGGTAGTGAAAGAAACTGAACACACATTTTCCATGAATGAGTCTTACATTTCAAGGTAGCGTTTAAGTTAAAAAAAATTAAGTATCTTCTTCAGATTCATGAGGATGATTTCAAACTCCTAATAGTATTATGTCAACTGGCCTTAAATTCTACATTTAGAAATGTGAAGTTCTGCAGCATGTTACAATCATATTTTTAAGCTTTTTTCCTTTGTAGGAAACAGAGACTAACAATATTTTCTATAAAATAGAGTATGAACAAGGTTCAAAGACACTGTTTTTCAAATTTTTATTATATGTATGTATGAGTGTGTCTTTGTATTCAGAATGTGAACCTCTGTAATAAAAATGGTCATTTTGCTTGGTTGGGCCATTAATGCTCTGCCATTTTATACCTTTGGAAAGATGACAACTTTTTTTCTATTTCTAGGCCTTAAATAATATACTATTCTTAATTAAATATTCTCTTGTTAACTGCAGAAGGACAGTAACATAGCCTTTAGCTTCAGCTAAGTTCCTTGGGTTTTTTTAAAAGCTAGAGATGGTGAATTTATTTGATTTATGTTTATTTTGGGGTTCTGTTTTGTTACTGTAAAGAATAGATATATACTTGAGTCGTTATTTAAGCTACTCTATATGCTGTTTTCCCTCCTGCATCTGACTTTTTCACTGAAAGAAGCTGAATATACTATTGAATAACACAGCAAGTCATTTTGTTGACAATTAAAATATGTAATTTCTGACCAGATTTCCTTCCTTCACCAAAGGTATACATTAGGACTTTAATGATGCATGAAGACGAATCCCAGTTGCCAATGCACAAGCCTTCATAATATTTTTGGGAACCAATAATTAGCATTTTGGAACTGTGCGTGCATCTCACAAGCAATCTGGTTCTCCTCCTCCTTCCTGTTTTGGAGTCAATAGCCTGTGTTACACCAGCCATCTGCAGTTCTGCAGACAGGTGCAGGGTCAGCATCACAGCTCCAAGCATGGAGTTCAGAGAGAGATGAAAAAATTGCTAAGCAACTAAGAAGAATTTCCAGAATAATTAAAAACCCCCACCAGCATTCATTTCTAAAAATATGTAGGTTTTTATTTGGGTTTTTTTACATTTCCCTGGACATGGTTTGTTCTGACAAAACAGCACATGGGCTTGCTTGCAAATTTAAACTGTGTAGGAATAATGAGAAATATATAAGCCTACCCATAAAACATAGGGAAAAAAATCCAGATAGTTTGTTGAAGTCTTGTGCCTTGGAGTTAATAGACTATTCTACAGTATTGATTGCCTTAGAAACATGATGCTGCTCTCTAATAGCTGTAGACACCAACCAAAATGCTGAGGTGGTGCAAGTGTCAGATAAGTACAGCACAGGAGATCAGGCCAGTGAACTCTCCAAACTTTACACATTGTTGCACCTGCTCAAATTTCAGGTTTTTATTCTTTTTTCCCCCTTTCTATTGCTTTAGTGGACTGAATGTTTCCTGTGAACTCCTCCAGTTTCTGCATATTCTCCTCCCTTTAATTTGGGGTTTTAGGAAAAGAGAATTAAAATAACACCATCCTCTACGTAAATAATTATACATGGAACAAGTGCACATTTGTTGAAATAAATTCTGTTCCTGGACCTGTCTTCCAAGCATGGGGTTCAGTGAAATACACAACTGGAGACTTTATATGCATTGAAAAGCACTGTCATCAGTGTCAGGCAAATAGTATTTTCATCCAACATCTTCTTCTGAAAGTATTGTTATTGATTGAAATTATGGTAGTAGTTATGAAAATTTTTTTCCCCTTTTTTTTATACACACAGTGATTTCAGGATCAGTAAGGCTAACTAGCATTCACTGATGATATTTTCATATGTAAAATATATTCTAGTTGATATTATTTGTCTAATGAGGAGAACTGATATTGTTGTCTAGTGGTCTTTGGTTTTATTGTCACATCAATGCTTTAGTGACACTCTAAATTATCAGAGGTTTTAGCACATAAAAATAGCAACTTTGATTATTTTATTTTTCACTAGTAGAATCTCAAATGTGGATAATATTATTAATGAAACATAGATCAAGAACACTGAGAGAAGTGAAAGTTCTTCAAAAATATTGTGATTTAGCTGAAATGGAGGTCCTACTTTTTTCTTAGACTAAAGCCAAAAAGTCTTACTTTAACATAATTAAATTTGTACATGCACATAATTAAATCATAGGTGGCATTTCAAGTTAGCAATTAGAAAGGTCAGTCAAAGCATCAATACCTTTTCAGTGAAAATCCTTGCTAAATGACACTGTTAGCAAAAAAAGAAATTAGCTTCTTTAGTTGTGTTCCAAACTTATCTTAACCTCAAAACGTGAAATGATTGTATAAATTTGTAATTATCATGCCCTGGTTTTGTCTTGGTTTCTGTTAGTTTGTTTGGGTTTTTTTTCAATAAAATAACTTGGTGTCATGTTTCCACCGTTATAATATAAGCAAAGCATGAAATATATCTTATTTTCAAACGTAAGGCATACATTTAATATATTGATATTTTTTCTTCATTTTCTCCTGTGCATTATCTAATACATTTGTATTGTTTGGTTTCCATTTATATACTGATATTTCAGAAGACTGTTCATCCATTCCGGAAATTTAGATGCCTAGTCATACACAAATTTTGATCTGCTTCTCCTTCTGCCCGAAAACAGCATCACTTTCCTATTCTAAATCTAATTTCCAAATTAAAATGAGAATATGAAGTACAACTCAAAGTACAACTTTGAGAAGTTGTACTATTTAATAATTAATTTCTTGTGTGCTCTGATGCTGAGCAGTAAGTGTTAAAAATGATTAATCCAGTCTGTCTATCTTACCTGCAGCAAAAACATACTTTCTTAACTCATTCCAGCAGGCAAACGTGATGTGAAATTCTTGTGAAGAGTGGCCACAATAAATGCACACAGGCACATGTAAAGACACAGCCTGGGGTTTAACTAACTAAACTCTCCATGAGAAACTGCTGGACATGGCATGAGAAATCGCTGGATACGACAGATAACAGAGGGAGAAGTTGATAGGTGTTATGGGTTGTACTGTGAATAATGGCTAGATTTCACATATAATTACAGGGCAGTGAGGTGAGGCATGGCCAAATTTCATAAATAATTGAGGGATCAGCTGGGGATCTTTGAAAAGTGAGATATAGCAATGTCAGCAAACCCTCAGCCACCATAATCTGTGAGATACCAAACTGGGTACAGGCGTAACAAAAGTGAGGCCAGTGGGGAAAATGTAATTAACAATGGGATGTCTATTTGGGATGAAACTCAGGTGGAGAAAGGGAAGGGTCCAGATGGATAAGGAAAACAAGCATGGGAAATTGAGAGGAGCTGGAACAAGAGAAGCTAATTGAGTGCATGTAAAATGCTAGCTGGAATACTTCTCTGGTCAAGCCCTGTCCTTATTAAATTCTATTCCTAACCAGTTTGTGTATGAGCACACTTCTTCCTGGGTATGAGTGTGTGAACCACTTGTGACCTTCAAGACGGATTAGTCAGTAAGTAGGATGAGAGCTCTGAGTGCCAGCCACTGATGAAAAGCATTGTGAGTGAGGGTGTGGAGGAGAGCCACTAGTAGCCTTCAGACTGGACTAGCATGTAGTAACAGGATGCCTGCACCCAGAAAGATTCCAGGCCTCAGGATCTGATGCAGGAACTGTGTGAGGCACCTGGGATCTGGGCAAGTATATTACAGGCACTTGGAGTCTGGGATAATATACAAGGAGTGTGTAGATGTGTCCCTGTAGATCTGGAGAGGGAGGGTGAGCATATGGAGCCATTGGTGAGCTCACACCCTGCGCTGCATGGTGTGCTCTCCACCTCACTGCTGATGGGACCTGGCCACAGGGAATCTCTGCATCCGTGAGTCTTGGACAGCAGACACCACAAGGTCTGAGAGGGACCAAGATCACCTCTACATGGCCATGCAGGAGAATTCCCTGAGTCACAAAGTCTACCAGGTCTGGCTACCTTCTACTGTAAGTTTCTCATGTTAATCAGGATGAGCACTAAGTTGTCCTGTAGTCTCTAATTCACCCTTAAAAGAGCCTGCAGCAGAGAAATAAAAGAGAACATTGCTTTTTTTTCATGAAAGAAACAATGCATACTTGATATAATGACTTTTACCATCTCATGTTCAGGCCCCTAAAATCATAGCAATTTAGTTAGGAACAAATTTTACAAAATATACCCATCTTATTTGCTAATGTATCCATGCTTGAGAGTCAATTCTGTACTGGAAAAAAAAGCTGGGTTACATAATTTAATGTATAAACAGGCCTATTTCCAAACCTCGTTATTATTTGCTGCTGGTTTCTCCTGCAATCCAGAAATGTTATGTATTAATTGTTTTAGGAGGCTGCAAAGTCTGAGAGGAAACCTTAATACTTTTTTTCTTATATGCAAGTATTTTGACAAATATATTTGAAATAATATGACATAAAATTTATATGTATTTATTATTCCTTGAAGGACAGTTATTTTTGTATCATTTTACCAGAAACTTTATCAGCATTGGTTTAGTTTCCCTGATTATGTAAACTAGTTTCCAAGCACATTTACCTTCTATCCTGCACCATTACCAGCAGTATTAAGTAATTTGTAGATAAGTCATTAATCATTTCCTTTTATGTTTAGTGCAATAATATTAATCATGAGTGAACAAATTGAGTAATCATATAGCTGTAATACGTGATTCCCTTGGGAGTCCTGTTGTAATTTACTAATTACAACCATGACACAGTATTTTAGACTCAATCAAAAATTGCAGTTTGCTACTTTAATACTAGTTTAATTCCCGAGCTGCAGCAGCAATACCTGACCATGAACACACCCCTTAATTCAGTGTAGCCTGCAAGGTTGATGGTGCCAGGTAAGAAAAAGACAGAGGTTGCAGAAGTGATGGAACCCCTAGTAATTTTAGTGTGGGTATTTTCCTGAAGAATTAATGAAATTATTAACTCTTTCAGATAATTATTAATTTACCAGGAAAAAAAAATATATAGGTCTTGCTTATGATCTGATACACAGTAACTATAATGCTGAGTAAAACCCCAAAAAACTAAAGCAAAGAGGCCATCATAATCTATGCCACTCTGATAAAATGGATTCTTAAAAGTTTTACATCTACTTTTCATGTCTCAGTAATCTGTAAAGATATTATCATAAATGTGAACACTATGAGGAAGGGTAACCAAAGTGAGCAGCCAGTGCTGTAAAAAGAATACAAGGTGATATGCACTTAGGTCTACAGTAAAAAAAAAATCACATTTCTGTCACACCACCTTAAGCAAAAATGGTTTTTTTGCTTGTACTTAATTGTTTTAGAGTTGTGTTAACCTTTATATTTCAGCAGGGGTCCACAGAGCCTTATATAACATTTCAGAGGGGACTGTTTTAATAGAACAACAGGGCCACAGTTCTTGGTGTGTAAATACACTAATGTAGGTTGAACATGGCAAACACTGCGAAGCATCTATTCTAAACATTTTCTGCAGCCACCTGCTGGAGCAAATGCTCTGCATCTGTGAGGAATTATCTACATGTTATTTTAGTTATGATACTGAAGAAGCATTAACAACATATATTTTGAAGTTTCATTTCTTGACAGTCTTTAAATCCTCTGTCTCTTTTTAAAACTCGTGCATCGTGCAATCATAAAAGTACCAAAAGTCACTTGTTTTTCTTCAAAACTTGCATAGCTCATGGACATTTTCATTAAGCTTTACTCAGTGCCTGATTATTCCCTCTTAATCCATAAACTTGCCTGAAGTTTTTTCCAAGCAAATGTTGAAGCAAATTCCTATACCTCTCAGTTGCTATGAAATGTTTTGGAAGGCTTTGTGTTGGAAAAGTTTCTGTGCTATAATGAGTTGTCAGTTATGAAAGGGTTTTCTTTTGTTTGTTTGTTTGGGTTTTTAAAATCTGCTGCCTTTATTATAAAAGGTATAAATTTTAGTTTAAAAAACTTCCTTAAAGATACACTTAAAATAGAAGACCTTATCAAGTAGAGTCTCAAAATGAATATTTTGCTATTTTACATGTTATTCTGGCTTCATCATAATCCTACTGGAAACCCTTTCTTGGTTTAATGTTTGCATTATCTCTTCTTCAGTCAGTGTTTTATTCCAGAAGTCTTTAGTGAAAAATACTATCTTCTCTTCATATTCTGTTAGTGAAAAGATATCTTATTTAATACAATAGTTTCAGTTATGAACTCATTAATGTAGTAGTATTTCAAAAAACTGAACTTGGGGAAAGGATTAAATGTGTAATCTCTTAAGAGAGAAATTTGTATGCTGAAAGCACGTTATGGAGTTAAATTTCATCTGAATGCCTGACTTAATTATGGCCCACTGTATGATTGTGGCATCTCCAGCATGTTCTGGGTCACTGAGTGGGAATACATATTTGGACAAGACATGTCCATTCATCTGCTAACTGGGTTACCCTGCAGTAGAAGCTTTGTCACTGAGATCAGCAACACCACTGACAATTAGGATGTTAATATCCGACCACTGGCTCCCTGATGGCTTTGTTGTAGTTTTAAATTAAAATTCAACATATAATACAGAACTTTGACTAACCATGGGGGATTTATATAAACTGACATCTTTTTACCATTTTCACTGATTCTTGGGCCCCTTGAAAATGCTGGGGGGGGGTTGATTTTATTTTATTGGGGGTTTTTTTGTGGTAGCAATTAACCTCTGTTTTTTCCCTGCTGCTCACACTTCATTTTCATAAAAATAATTTTTGAAACTTTTAAGTTTATGAAGCAAAGACCAGTGATGAATAGACATTTTAACAACGCTGAAGTAAGTGTTTTGTGAGTTCTGCCTGCTGTGTATGCTATTGTGCTTTGGTGTTCAGCCTACAAGAGTTTGGAGGAGTCAAACAGTACAAAAGTAAGGACTTTAGGGCAGAAAATAGGGCAGCAGTCAAAAACCATTGAATTTAGTGCATAATGGATATGGTGCACTGACAGCAATCTGTCAGCTGCAGTCTTAGCTGGGGGCTTGATAAATACTACTAGTAATTCTTAGTGGAGTAAAAGACTGGAAATTTGACTACAAACAGGAACAGTGAATTCATTCAGGAGACTGACAGGATTTGGTGCTGCTTCCTTAAGCTTAGAGGTCTTCTAGGCCCCTAGAGCTGTGGGAGGGAGTCAGCTGCACATCCTCAGCAGATACAACCACAGCCTGGGGTGAGCTGAAGAGCTGCCTCAGACTCTGAGGGTTAATCTTGTTAAAAAATTCTTCTTGCAACCTGGTTAACTTTTGTTTAATCTACACGACAATAAGAACTGATAGTTTTTCCTGGAATCATAGAATGGTTTGGGTTAGAAAGGACTTTAAAGAACATCTTCTTCCTACACTCTCTGCTACAGGCAAGAACACTCCACTAGACCAGGTTGCTCAGAGCCGCATCCAGCCCAGTCTTGAACACTGCCAGGGATGAGGCATCCACAGCTTCTTTGGGCAATCTGTTCCAGTGTTTCACCACCCTCAGAGTTATGTTTTTTCCCTGCATCTAATCTAAATCTACTCTCTTTTGGTTTAAAGCCACTGTCTCTTGTCCTATCACTACATGCACATAGTCCCTCTTCAACTTTCTTGTAGGCATCATTTAAGTACTGGAAGGCTGCTAGAAGGTATCCCAGAGCCTTCTCTTCTCCAGGCTGAACAACCCTCAGCCTGTCTTAATGGGAAAGCTGCTCCAGCCCTCTGCTTCATGCATACCACCTGGACAATCTGAAGATTGCAACTTCTTTTTCAGAAGGGTATGTATACTTACAAGATTTTTTTCCAGAGAAAAAGAAAAGCTATTATCTATACCAACTGCTCTGAAAGTCTTGATTATAGTATGACAAGTGATAATACTCTTCCCCTTATGACACCGTAAAAATGGTAAAATAGTCCCATATTGAACATAACTAAAGGAATAGTTTAGGCCCTTTAAAATTTGGATCTAAATCCTTGATGCAAAAAATGGCTGTAAGAAAGTACTTGTCTGACTTCTTGACAATTTGCTAAATGTAGCAAAGAAAAATGAACACATGTATTAGATATGCTAGGTGACTTTGTCTTTAACAAGTAGGGAAGAACTGTTTAAATTTTTTCTGGTCATTGATCCCATCTAATATTTTGCATTCAAGAATACACAAAGTGGGAGTGACTGACTGCCTGGGTGGGTGTTTTTCAGTGAACGTCACTCTACTACAGATATCAAACAGTCTTTCTTATTTTAGAGAAATCAGTGATTTCACAAGTTTAATTTCATTAATCATATGCTGCTTTTATGTAAATACTTCACTGTTACATGGGTGTTTGTAAATCAAGTGTTAGAAATAACCTGTGTGCAGAAAAGCAACACCACACTTTTTATTTTAATAGTTACAATTACTGGATGAAATGTGTGTGAATCTGGAGATACAGATATGTAGAATTTGTTTTATATTTACACAGTATTTAGGACAGCCATACCGAAACAAAATCTTTTTTGGTCTGTAAGACTGTTAGTGAAAGTTTGGGTGTAATATTAGCAAGAGTAGCTAGGAAAATAAAAAGTATTTGTTCAGGGTCCTCCAAGGAAACTGTTCGATACTGAGAAGGGCAAAGCTTTGAACTATCAAGCAGAGGATTCCATTTGATCTCAATTCTCTGAGTATACCATGAAAAAGGAAACATCCCTTTAGGAAAACAGAATGGAAATGTCGTAGAAAGTTGATGAAAAGTTATAGCCACCCAAACTAATAATAATAATTGGGATTAAAGCATGAAGATCTGGTAAAAAGCCTTTATCTTCAACATTAATAGTCTGCAGCAATTAGAATGGTTTCATACTAAATATTTCTATTTGATCCCTCAATGCAATTTTTAGAGTGGTTTTCCCAAGGGGGAAAAAATCTGATTAGCCAAAAATATAGATGTCAAATGCAGAAGATAATCTAAGAAAGTAATGTGAATAAAATGCATCACTGTCAGAATGTGCTGTTTGCTGCAGAACAACAGCACAGCTAATGTGGGAAGCTGTCTCATTGCTGTGTAAAACTTTCAGAGCCTTACTTAAAAGTGTGAAGAAACAAATTGGCTTTTTTCTGTTCTGTCAGCCACAAACTACAGCCTTGTTGAGCACACCAGCTTGAGACACATATGGCAAACTACCTATTATTTGACATCACAAATTTCAACAAAGGCTTCACAACAAATACCTGTAATGTACTGACACCTGATGTACTCTGACTTTATTGTCATCAGCAGATATATTCTTATTCCTATTTATTTTTTTCCTACTCTGAATAACAGATGAGTTGCTAATTGCAAGTTTAAAGGTTTCTGGACATATTATCTCTGTGCACAATTTTTTTTAAACTTGTCTTTTGCCTATTGGGTGTTCCAATAAGCAGCGAGGAAGAAAAAGGCTGCCTCATGTGCTACTGAAGCAAGAAGGAGAGAAATTTTTCAAATGTACCAGAGATTAATTTCTTCTTAATCATCCAAAAAAATTCCTCTGCTACATGCACAAATGCATGTCATCAAGTGAAAAAGGATTCTATCTTCTCAGGTTAAATGTAGAGATGGATTTTCTATTCCTCTTAAAAAAAATGCACATACAAAAGAGAGGGGTCTCAGAATTGTCTCCTTGGCTAAGAAGAATAAGCACATTGAAACTCTGAGCCCTAAGTTTAAATGAAAAAATAAGAAATCTGAATTCTCTTTTGTAGAACAGAATTTCAAATAATTTCTCTTGTGTGGAAGCCTTCAAGAAAAATTCCTGCAATGCCTTGGTATTTCCAGAATTAGTGTGATAATGGGAGATTCCCAAATGTCCTGCTAGAAATTTTAAAAGATATTTCACTCTGATGGACTCAGGAAAATGAAATCTCTGAGCAGATCAGCTGAGGGCTTATATATTTTTACCAAGCTCTGATCCTACAGAAAGGAGAGACACAGAGAGGTGTTAAAGAACCTTGTGAGCTGAGTGTCTTATAAAGCTCTGAAGGAGTTGGAACAAAGGCTTAACTTCAGTATTGGATAACAATTTTTCTCATAACTGCCTTCATCCATCTCCAAAACTGTGATGAAAATGTTGACATGAAAAGGCTGCTATCAGGGCAGGAGAATTTCACTGCTGGTATAAATGAAAATATAAAGGTCTTAATTCCTGCTGCAGTAGTCTGTGTCATTTTCTTAAATACTGTTCTATTTCTCAGTGAGTGAGACAGATATTGCTATTTTCAACATGACTTAACTAGTTCGTTCCCGTTTGAGGCAATGGGCTCTTTCATTACTAACTTAAATAACTCATAGATCATGACGGCATTCTTAGCTACAAGTAACATTTAAGCTATTAGTGAACTGCTCCTGATCTGAAGGGATATGAACTAAACCGGCAATCATAAAATTGATCTTAATGACTGATATAGAGTCAGAAAGAAATATATATGCATACTTATTCTTAAAAAGTGCTGATTTCCACATTATTATAAAACTGACAAGAACAGTGTATTTGGTATTTGTGTCAGCTTTGGCGGTCACATGCATATTTTCATTATAATTAGATATGTGTTATTACCTGTAAACCCCTTATTTGTTATGCTAATGCATTCACTTACCAATGAACCAATTAACTTGTAGCAACCTATTGGTCATGTGTACAACAGATCTGGATTGTCCCAATGTGGATGTTAGAATTTTTCTGTTGTAAAAAAAATGAGTTTAGTGGTTTGACATCTTAATCATAACATTTTTTCTGGTTTTTAGGTGAGGGCAACACAACAGGTTTTGCTCATTTTGATGCCTTTAAATGCTCTTAGATAAAATGACTTCTGTAATTAAAAATGTAACTTGTCTATTCGTGTTGAAACTGTCACTTCTTGCATCCTTGCAGAACTGCTTAAATTCAGTCTATTCTATATTTTACTCTTTATGGAAAGGTGTTTTATCACATTTAAGTAGTACCCTGATCTCTAATCTAACTGATGGTTTTGAGTGGAATCCAAAACACTGATTTAAATTGCTCATCATAGCTTTTCTGCCTGAAAAACTCAGCCTCTTGTGGAGGCTAACAGGAATTCTCCAACTAGAAAAGCTTCTGATTCCCTATGATCTGCTATACAGTTGCACATTGAGAAGTTCAGTGCATGTTTTTGGTTTACTTCAAGAAGGAGAATACTCATGTTACTGGTTTTGTTCTGTCTCTCCTACCAGGAAGGACATCAACTATTAGAGAAAGATTTGTCCAAAACTCTTGCTTATCATTAAACCAGGATAAAATTATTTCAGAATAGATACAATTATCTCTTACAAACGGCCATAACTTTAAATAAATAGTCCCACTGGTTTGAGCAGGCTTCCTATGTGTTCAGACCTGTGTGTAGTGACATCTATGTAAGGTGGCTTTGTATTTAGTATCATTGCTAAGTACAGTTAAAACTATTACTTGATTAACACAATGTTGCTCGAATAAGCAGATATTTGTGCTTTCAACATCTTTTTTAGTCTGGATCCAGAATGTGTCAGGAAAATGCTGCATCAGACAAAAATACTGTGTAGAGTAAAACACAAGTCATCAGGGAAGTGAAATTATTTTAGTAAAAATTTATGCAAATCTCATGCATTGCTTAGCTTACTTATAGAGCTGCTACTCTCATTGATTAGATTAAAACCCATTCACTTTTCATCACCCTAGTATTGTTCTTAAAAGAAAAAGTTGTCATATTTTAATGTCTCTGTGAATTTTTCAAATATATATTTCTACGCCTTCATTCAGATGCACTATTACTCTGGTTTGGACAGGCTTGTTAAATAAAAAATGAATTCAAGAGAATTGGTAATGGATGACATTAAAATAAAGTGAGGGAAATAGCCTCTAAAACAGTAAACACACTTTTCTTTCTTAAGCTTTGACAATGAAGAAGAATGATTAAAATGTAGAAAACTCTCACAGTTATTTGAAAGTTTCAATTACATTTGAAGATGGAAAAAAATTTGTCACAGATACTTCAGATTAAAAAATACCCGGCTGGCTCCTTGTCCAAGTTTACAGTGGAGTTTACTTAAAGCCAAAAATAATTTCAGCTTTAGAAATCTTGGTTCTAAAGCACAGGTGCAAATGCAGGATGCAAGACTATAAATTAATGTTTCAAAACAAACTGGAGCAAATGTGGCATATAATTGTTCATGATGATCTCTCCATATTAAATTGGAGATCAAAGCTTCTAGCTGCATACTCAGGTCCCAGAGGTTATGAAATTTTACTGTCTATGAAAATATTTTTAATGATTTCCTTTACAAGAGGGAACAACTGCAACACAACTTTCATATCTGCATAGTTTGTGGCTGTTTAACTGTCACAAACTGTCAGTTTATCTTAAACTCAGTTTAAGCTGTTGCCACATTCATGATTACACCACATGTGTTTTGATTAATCAACTCCTTTTCATTACCCAGCATTAGCAATAACTGACATCTTCTCTGAACCACAAAATGCTGTGCTTAATATTTTTACAGAAGAGCAATAATATATTAGTTAAATGCCTGTAATGTTTAAAAAGAGGAACGGCATCATGGGAAGGGCAAAAGAATAATATAATTACGGAGAATAACAGCATCTTCTGTCACTCTGTGTGTGCATAGCAAGAGGAAAATATAAGCTAAGTAACTCAAGGCTTGCTGGGACTTAATTGTCTCTTGTACTTTTAATACTTTGAGGTAAATAACAAGTGCTCCATCCAGTCTGCCAGATGCCAGGAAAAGGAGTTAATGAGCTGTGAAACAACCTCAACTTGGCTTATCTAGCCATGCCCAGTGCAAAAAAATGCCCAAATCTTGCGCTAGACAAACCCAACAGTCAAATGACATGTGAAGAAGTGTCTTCTCCATGAACGAACTAAATTAAGGGGCTCCCTCCCTGCTTGTTCCTCTCAGAGTTCAGTGGAACTCAACTAACCAAAACTTAGATTTTGATAATTCATGAAACCTAGAAATGTAGGCAACAATGGGAAAACACAACCAACACGAAACTTTTCAGTCAGAACAAAATGCAAAATAGGATGACTGAGAATTACTATGTACTTGAACTTCTGAAAATATCTATTAAGCCTGGATGTGGTCATTTGTTTTCTTACTTCAAACAATAAAAATGTTATCTATTAGTATAAAGTTTATGTAGTTAAAAATGAAACCATATTTTAATCAAATTAAGTGATATTTAATAGTCTATCTATTCACAATACCACAGTATATCTACGAAATTGAAATTAAAGTAGTAATTTTATACTGGTAAATAATAAAAACTGTTAGAAGAACATTTTGATTTCATATCTATTTTTGTTTGTCTACCACAAAAGAACAATGTATAAAACTGTGAAACACTTGACTGTTCTTTGGAAATACAAGTTATTTTACTTCAAGAAGTACAAGCCTTAAGTTAATTAGTATTGGAATGTTTCCTCCGGATACAGTGATATTTATCTTTTTCTCAGTACAAAATTGATTGAAGAAGTAATCAGCATTGGCATGTAATTCCTATTCCATTATTAAATGTTATTACCTACCCTGCTCTGTTGATATAAGGGTTGAGGTAATCTACCTAGTAAATCAAAACAATGAAGTGATCCTGATTAAAAATAATTTACAAATATTTTATTTCTATTAAAATCATCCATCAAAAAGATTTGCTTCTATGAATGCATTGCTTGTTTTCGCTAGTTAGTAATATTTCACAAATTCGCTTCCTACAATGAACCATTCTGAAACTGTCATTTTGTATATGGCATAGGTCACCTAAATCAAGTCAATGGTTTCTAAATCTTATCAAGATGATTAAAATTGGAGGTAGAGACATTTTTCAGATAAATGTAGAATATTAAGTACTCCTCAATACATATCTGCCCTACCATATCTTGACAGTTGTTCTGATCTGTAGAAAATAACATAAATATATGCATAAAAATGAACAAGAGAGAGTTAAAGCTCTCAGAATTTTCTGTCCCATCATAATTTTCCTGTAGTTTTAAATGCAATCATAAAGTTTCTCTAGGTCAGTATTACAAACATAATGAATACACCCACAAACTGATTTAAAGAGACAATGTAACAGCACACATACATCCTCTCTTACTTAATTAAATGCTTTTTTTTGAAACGTTGAAAAACACATGCTTTATTTTTTCTCATAATTCTGCATAGAATTTCCCAAAGTCTTTTAAGATTTAAAATATTCGATTGTTATTTGAATGAATTACATGGAATTCTTTTGACTTTTAATTACCTAACAAAATACAAAACATTTCTTTTTACAAACAGTAGGAAGATTCCCCTGAGTACAAGTCAGTTTTGAAAAGGGCTTGGAGGGTTTTTTTGCTTTCTTTTGTTTTAAGTAATTTTTTGTGGTCCCTTAAATTTATGGTTTCTTTTATGGCCCTTTTAACTCAGATACTATTTATAATCAGACAAAATTATAGTTGTTTTCCACGTAATCAATAAACTCAAAGTTATTGAAATCATCTTAGGCTTCATTACTAGCAAATGTGTGCTGAGGAAAACAATTCAGCATGTTTTTAACATTACACATATCCCCAAATACCATTGAATTCAATGGGGTTTATGAACACGCTTTAAAATCATCACATGCCTAACTTATTTTGTGCATAAGGAATGTCAATTAGGAGCTTAGTTAATTCCAGAAACATAATGACATCCAGCAGCAGAACTATCCATATTTATGATCCACCGGAGTAAATAAATATTTTCTTTGACTGTTTAAAAATATTTTTATCATTAGAATTCACATCCATACCTCAATGAAAAATGTCTAATATTTTTAACATTTTTCATATAAATAGAATTTTACTGAGCAGTTAGTATCTGATCTGGTTTGTACATGCTCTGAGCCATAATTTTCTGCATTTATTACATGACTGCATTTGTAATTATGTCTTGAAAATTCTTCAGCTAGGAAATAAGAATTGCAAAACACTCCATGTCAATTCTGTCTGCACAGAAGCTGGTAGTAGGCTTAATAGAGTCGATTTACACAGCTGTAGGAGCTCTGCCTTAAGATTCATCTTGCTGAAGACTAACAACATTAAACACATTTTTTAATCAAACAAGAAACCAGAGACTGTTTATTTTTATCCACAAGTGGAATCTTATAAAGACAGTCATCTTTCATTGAAATCAGAGGGAAGTTTTCTAGGTACTTCATTTGGAACTGAATCAGGTCTCAAAATATCTTGCACACATACCAAGCAACTCCTGACAGCCTTCTCAGAGCCAGACTCATATGCTTGCAGCTTTGTGACACACTTGAACAACTTCTATTTGCTAGTGCTGCCTGAAAGAACTTGAAGAGGTTGTTTCTGAATGTTATTATGGGAGTTCAAATCTCATTATTCTCCCCAGCCAAATGTAAGGTGAGTTCTGAATGGAATAAAAATGAGTTGCTGTTGTAATTTGCTGATATCAAAAGCTGCATTTGTTAATTCAATATCATCATCTTAGAGAAGTAGTCTTCAGAACAGAAAAAAAAAAATTCATGCTCCTGCATTCCATGTGTATATTGTGGTGTTTACAGGGTCATTTAAAATGCGTCACTACTAGTTCAGAAATGTGTTACTACTAGTTCAGATCTTTCAGTGTATTAACTGTTAACATTTTCCTTTATTGGTCTTTGCTTAGTAAGTAGAAAATATCCCACTGCTTCTTTTCATTAAAATTTAAATTTATCATTTTCCTTACCTTTCTGAGATAGCAACAAACTCCAATGCTTCAGAAAATATATTTAATTTCTAAATTTCCAAACTAAAAAGTAATTTTTCGGAAGGTTTTTTGTTAATATTTAATTTTTAATTCTTTCCTGGGATCAAGAAATATCTCTGAAATCTGATGATATCTTTATGTGAATCTTTAACCATGAATACATAAAGATATATTAAATAAATGGAAAGCCTGCATCAGGAAATGCTCGATCAGTCAGAAGCTCAGGTCTAGATTGTTCTATTCTCTGACATCAAAATTGTACTTTAGTAGTACCTTTTTGAACTTATTTGATAGAAAATATTAAAAAATAAAAGTTAGCCAAATCATTGCTTCAGCTCATTTTCTTTTACGCATGATTTTTTAGAATTCCTACATGTCAAAAATATTTTACATATTTATAAAAAAACCCCAAAAGCATTAGAGAGGTTTTCCTTTTTGAACCATTGAATGTATTTCAATCACAGTCTTAAATTTTGCATATACAATCCCCAAGTATTCCAGGTTGAAAAGGACCTCAGATCTTTAGTCCAACCTCCTGATCAAGGAAGGTCTGATCAAGGCTAGTATCCAATAGGGTCTCGAAAACTGCTAAAGACAATTGTACAAACTCTTGGGCCAGACTGTGCTAATTCTTAGTTATCCTCAGTGGTGGTTTGGATTTTGGACTTTGTCTTCTTTTTCTTTGTTTTTAGTTTAAATACATACATTTCATGACCAAATTAAAAACTATGCAAGAATGAACCACGGTAATCATTAGGGTGATTCTGCTGCATCAGTCTTATGATGAGATACATAATTTCATACTTTTTCACATAATATGATTTAACTTGGCTGACTTATTACAGCACAGCTTCTCAGCAGGGGCTCATCCACAGGAGGTGTGCAGTATTAAGGACTTCTTCTTTTGTGTGTTGAGAAAATTAATCTCAAAAGTCAGATCAGATATTAGTAATACGATTTTATCAGTAGATTAATATAAAGACTTTGTTACTTGCAGCTTGGTGGGTGTAAATGTTAGTAGGGAAGCTACAAGCAAGTTTTATACTTAATGGTTTCCAGTAATTTCACCCTACACTGATTTGACAGTGATCAGAAATTTGTTATCACATATCACCATTAAAGCAATGGCCCCATCTCCAAACTTTCTTCAAGAGACGTATCTCCGGTAACAACCCTTTGCCATATAAAACATGAGAGATGTAAGCCTTTGAAGATCCTCATGTTTGACAATGGTTTTCTATAGGAAAACATGTTTAACTCTAACACATATGGATTAGAAACCTTACTGTCAACAGCCAATATTTAAAAAATCTTCCAGTGAGGGAACTGATGTTGGCCTGTCTTGTGACATCATCATAAATGATGCTCTGGGTAACATTTGATGTTTCTGCTTATGGAGTATTTGCCCGATTGATTAATGCGCCAGTCTCTTCTGTCCTGTTTTAGAAAGTTATATGGCTATCATATAGAAAAGTTTAGGCTAATTTATTGTACAGCAAACAGCAGCTGCTACACATCAAGTGAAGAGTATTTTTCAGATATTATCGCATGACTTAATATCCATATGTATTCACAGCAATGCACGAAAATTATCTGCATCTTTTTATAGATTTTGTTACCCCAGCCTCTCCTAAATTCTACTTGTCTTCTCGACGGTCGTTGCTAAATTTATACTGAACCCTTGCAATAGGTGTTAGTCAGCTGACTAAAAGAGACTGTAAGTGACATAAGAAATAAAATTTATTTACCAGATCTTCCCATTTGGACTGTGGACAAAAAACTCTTGCTTTCCAAGTATGTTTCAAAGGACATTGAGGTGTGGGACTTTGTCCAGAAGAGGGCAACAAAGCTGGTGAAGGGTCTAGAAAACATGTCCTGTGAGAAGAGGCTGAGGCAGCTGAGGTTGTTTTGTGTGGAGAAAAGGAGGCTTCGGAGTGATCTCATTGCTCTCTACAACCACCTGAAAGCAGATTGTAGCGAGGTGGGGCTGGTATCTTCTGCCATGTCTCAAGTGAAAGGACAAGAGGAAATGGCCTCAAATTGTGTCAAGGGAGGCTCAGATTAGATCTCAGAATTTTTATTTTTCTTTGGAAGAGTGATCAGGCACTAGAACTTTCCAGCGAGGTGGTGGAATATTGTCTCTGGAAGTGTTCAAGGGGTATCTGGATGTGGCACTGGGGATATGGTTTGGGGTAATTATGGTGTTGTTAAATTGAGGAGTGCACTGGATGATTTTCAAGGTCTCTTCCAACCTCAATGATTCTGTGATTATAACATAGTCACGGCCAATGAACTGGCAGCACAGTGCCTGTGTGTTTGTCTCTCATACTGAAAGAAGGCACTTTCCTCTTTGCTGAGTATACTGGAGAGGCTCATATGAGTTGACTGCAGAATCTGGACCCTACCCAAATACTTTCCTTTGCTTTGGCTCATGGCTGTAGTAAACTAAACAAAACTCTGTTAGCTTGGCAGTTTCTCACACCAGTAATTTACAGCCACCTCTAGGGAGCATCATGCATGGACACAATGAGTTCAAGCACAGGGTCTGGATATCTGTAAACACATTGTGCATAGGAGATAAATATAAGGATGTATTACTCCACTGGGTTGGTCTGTTGTCAGAGGTGCGTGCTGCTGCTCTTGGATAGATTTAAAGAGTCTGTAGGCCACAACACATAGAGTGGTCTAAAAAGTAGGAGCAAGGAATGAAGAATGCACTTTATTCTTCTTTAGTGCCTATTAGCTGCAAAGAGCTCCTTGTTCTTCAAACATTTATTTAATGAGAGAAAGGATGGTGGTGATGATATTTTGGAGGCTTAGAAAACTTAATTAGGAATGTGCATCTGAGGAATAGGTACTCCTTTAACGTGAGTTTTAAAATTATTTGTATTCCAGTGTTTATATGAGATTTTCTGTTGTCAGCTATACTATGTTAAATTTGAGTCTATGAGGCATCAGAGATTCATTTTATAATTCCCAGCTAGAAAATGTAAAACATTAGTTAACTAACATTCTGTTAATTTCAGAGGACCGTAAGACTCTTTTTCTTTTTATTTTGTTTTTGCAGACACCAAACACAAAGAAGAAAAAATATTATGCAAGTGTTTGTGTGTTTTTGTAAAATCTCTGGTATTAAATAATTAAACCATTCTGTTACAAATGTTTAAAGGGCTGAAAACCTGGGTAGAAAATTTTCAGTATTGTGTAGTTTATTGTATTTATCTATGATACATGTTTCTGGATTCCTTGAAATATCCAGCTAAGGTCCTAACCTCATGGAAATCCTGGTAAAATATGAGAAGGCAACCCCCTGAGTAGTGTCAGAGCTGGGGCATGCATGTCCCATAAAGAGGATGAACTCTCTGCCTCCTTAATGCTCAGAAGTGAGAAGGAAGTGTGAACTGAGCTTCTGTCCCTCCCAGTGGCAAAAAGTTCCTTCTGTAGGCACGCATCTGCTGCTGGCTCACACCTCCTGCTAAATTCAGCAATAGTCTAGCTCCAAAGCTGGGAAGACCACTCAGCCTGTCCTTTCCTACTCCAGTCACTAAAAATACTTATCACTGTCCTTGATAATAGTAACATGTAATTCAAGAAATAAGAACATAAAGATAAAAGATTATGAGAATCGGAAATCTGACAAAGCACCTTTAAAACACACCTAGCAGGCCATGTGCAGGAGCGAAGGTGTCCTGCCCCTTTCCAAACATAAAGGAGTCTCACAAACTTATGGTCACTTTTCTCCCGATAATGTAGTCAACTGGAGGTGATTATCCATGAGAACTGCTCAGTGCCAACTACTTTAATAGATAAATAGGCAGGCTGAGTTTGTAACTGGAAGAATTTATTTCTCAGGAGCCCTGTGACGGCCTCTTGTAAATGTGAACCTTGATCAAGACTTGTGTCAAATTTAAGAGCAGTCAAGTAACCTGGGGAGTTAGAATCAGCCATTATACAGTTGCGGGTATTGCCCCAACAACAGAAATTATAGTGGTTTGATTAGATTTGCCTAATGGCTTACCTAGCGTGCTCCTGAAGAAATTGGATGATCTTTTAAATGCAAAACAAAACCTTTTTTTTCTGTGCATAGTTATAGCATTTTCCTAACCTTTACACTGTGTTGAACACAAGCAAAAAGAATTTGCTATTCTCAGGATCTTGCCTGTTTAGATGCTACTCTCTTTATGAGAAAAAAAAAAAGAAAGAAGGAAAAAAGAGATGAATGAGAATGAAATTACAAAACAAATTATATATTTTAAACATTTTTAAAAATTTTAAACATTTTAAACGTTTTTAAAAGATTATTAAAGATATTTTGGAATATTAAAGAAAGATAACTCAGAAAAATCACAATTTGTTTTCAAATTTACAATAGAAATTATTTTCTTTTGCTTTCACATCAATAGCACACGACTAGTTGTCTTTTTTTGAACTTTAAAAGTAAAGCAAAGAGTTGATTGAGGATTATTTTCTATTTCACATCATCTCATGCACTATTCTAACTCTTACTAGAATTCATTAAGTCTGGGAAAAATAGATGAAATATCTGATTTGAGTCACTTTGAAATAATATTCAATAGCACCTTTATCTGTCTGTTTTATCTGTGCTTTCTCACTGGAAAATTAAAATTGAGCAATTTTGTGCCCAATTAGTTGCAAATGAGGAATTTAATATTAATTAATCTCCTTTTTTTTCAACTTGTTGTCTTCCTACAACCAAAACTCAATCAGAAATATCAGAGATACCTAACACAGGTTGCCCACGTGTTCAGTGTGATATTTGTTAATACCTTTCAGTGTGGCCTAGAACAGACTGTTCAGGGAGGTTGTGGAGTTTCCATCATTGGAGATGTTTAAATACTGTCTAGACATGGCCCTGAACAACCAGCTCTTGGTGAAAATGCTCGAGCAGGGGAAGTTGGAGCAGGTGATGATCAGAGGTCCCTTCCAACCTCAACTCTTCTGTGGTTATGCAAATGTAGATTGGAATCAATAGAAATAAAAGAATAATTATACTTACTCAGATCCACCTTCTCCACACCCACACATTTCTATCTATGCAACTACTTGATCAAATAAGACGAAATAATAAATAGACACACAAAATTTAGTCTGTTTTGGGAAAAGAGAAACAATTCACCATGCTCTAATTTAGAAGAAAGCCTATGCTTACTTATGTTCTACTGTGATCCACCCCTCTTACATCACTGTGATTCCACTGAGAGGAGTGGAATTATAATGGATAAAATCTGATAAAATGGACGGATAAATAATGTCCGTATATTCATAAGTGGTAATTTATTCATAGCTTATGCCTTTCATAATTGATCGTTACTCATAACAAATATCACACTGAAAACACTTTGCGGGGAATAAGATCCTCTGGCTTCAACTGTGTTGGATTTCCTCTGTAAGTATTAGATTTGAACTCTATCATCTTCTTTTTCTTTATTTCCCCATTTATTACTTTTTTAGTTGCATTTGCCGTTTCTGCCGTACTATTCATAAGGGCAGTCTTATCCTTAGTGTAGTACTCTTACTGTATCCTACAGTACCTAAAGCATCTCTGAAGGATTTATTACTTTCCACGGATCTACAGATAATTTAGCCTTTGATTGTGGTTATATATTATGCAGTGATAAGTTTCACCTGTTCAGAGTAGTGTTTCCTACAGCAGATAAGTAAATGTGTCATATTATTTCACAGTTGTGTACAGCTGTAATACTCAACATTTCCATGAGATACACTAGGTGGAAGGGACATGATTTAAAATAATGTAAGTGTGTAAAAGCACAAATAAATGCTTAAAGGTATTACCACTTTTACAGACATAAGAAAGAAGAAAAGATGCAAATTTTATTTCAAAATTTTAATCAATTCAAGGAAAGCTGCGATATTTATGAATATCAGAATATTTTCTAAAAATACTTAAGGTGAAATAACAGCTACAAGGAAACTCAAAATTTGCTTTTTTCTCACTGTGTATGGGCATTTTGTCTATCCTTTTCACCTGTGTCCCCACAGACCATAGGCTCTTAACCATTTTGTTTAACATGCCATGATAGAAAAGCTGGCTTTTATTCCTATGACTTCCTTCTTGAAAATATGTATATTGCTTGTTCATTAATTTCCATTTTAGTAAAAGAGTCTGTTCACATATACAATAAAAGCATCAATTTAATTAATTTTTAATCTTCTGAAAATTAATTATCCTTCATACTCTGGAACTTCTGTCTCTATGAATGAATGAGCAAATTACATTTCATGTAAGCTATTACAGGACACTTTATTTTGGCTGATCCAAGCAGCCAGCACAGTCTTTTAGCAGAGTGAGAACATTTCTTTCAGAGCTGAAGATACAATATGTGTCAACTCTAGGAGCCTTAGAAAGGGCTGTCAAGTACTAAATCCAAGGTTCTCTGATCCCTTGAAACCTAAGTGGCAAATAAGATCTTACAAGTAAAATAAAAGGTGAAGGAAATTGATACCACTACAGCTGTTCTATAGTGTCCTATAGAAAAGGACACTATTTAATTTGATGTGTTTCACTAATTTGGATAGAAATCACCAAAACTATGTAACACTGAGATTTACTAATCTTTAAAATTAATTTTTGGGTTTTTTTTCTGAAGAAATATGGGATGATACAACAAGAAAAATAATGCTCTGTATATTAAAGCCTTTCTATGATTTAATTTTATTATAATGTAAGTTGAAGTATTTAAAAGTGTTCGAAGTGGTTTGTCTTTCATCATATCAAAATTAATAGTGAAACAGCAGATTTATCCATTGTGGCAACAGGCACACAGCAATTACCTCCAAGCATAAGTGATGCACCTTTCAGTAATCAGTGTCAGACTTTGCTGAATCTAGATAATGATGTGCAGATAGTTAATGAACACCTCTCCTTAGAGGGTTCATTCTCACACCAAGCTTTTAGAGAAGATGATGATGCTGATCTTTCGCTGTCACAGAGTGGTAAGAAAGTTCACTCTTAAGTTTTAATCACTAAGGTTCTAAATACTTTCTGCTGCCGGTAGAGGGGAACTAAGGCAGCAGAATCTGCCCTCTCTTTGCAGCAGTTGTGTGAGGCAAACTTTGGTGTCTAGTGACTTCTGAAACCTGAGCTTTTTGGTTTTGCTGAGTGTGAGAAGGCTTTCTGGAAGGCAGGACTAGCTGTACACTGCTCCTGGACCACAGAGCAAATATATACAAATATGTACAAAATATATTTTGTGTAGAAATACTCAGGCAATGTATCTCCAAAAATCATCTCTTGGAAAGTCAGCTTGCAGATTTCCTTATATCTGCTATAGCTGAAATAAACTGATGTGGAAAAAAAACCCATCAAAAGCAGGTATCAGAAGTAAGAGAACAAGTCATTATCTTTCTAACTGAAGTGTTAAAAGGGACTCAAAAACCTTACTTTGCCTTTTGCTTCTATAAATGTGGGAGCGTAGTTTGTTCAGATAGAGGAAGACTAAAATGTTTTGAACTACCGGAGAGGAGAGACTGAAGGTGAGTCAATTACTTCAACCCATATCTGCAGGAGTCATTTTAGTGGAGAGCAGTCAGCCTTCAGATGACCACTGTTTTGCCTAATACAGGGTATAACCAATATTGAGATGTCAGGTCTCTGAAACTCAGATCTACTGAATAAATTTTCAGTAATAGGAAATTTGAGGAAAAAACCCAAAGTTATTACCGCTCTTTTATGTTATCCTGGAACAATTTTCACATGACACTTGGTAAATAATTTAGCTCAATAGAGTTTTTACAGAATTTTCTGTTTAGGAAATAACTCAAAATTGCTCTAGAGAAGGAAGTTGCATCCATATTTTATCTACTGGATAATGCTTTAATGGGCATGGGAGATAGGTTTCATTTTCTCATTTACCTCTAGGAGTCTGAGCTCACTTTTTTCATCTGACATTTTCAGCCATCACAGGACTCAGAGCCCTATTTGTAACAGCTGTAAAATTGCAGACAATTTTAGCAGATCTATTTAACCCTGCCCTATATAATTTGTCTAATCAAGTGATAATCTAGACTAATTCATAATTGTAAACAAATAGTAGTGTGAGTGCCCAGTGTGGAAAAAACACAAAAAGAGGAACAGGACATGTAAAATATTTTCTGAGCACCTAAGTTGCACACAGAAATCTGCAGGAGTTAGAGACAACTGCCTTTGATAATCAAATCACAGAACTACAGGCAAAAGACATATAAATTGCAGTGTGCAGCTGTGTTCTTCACTTATTATCTCTTCTAGATCTGAGAGGAAGGTGAGAATCCCCAAAATACCAAGAACTATAATCACCATAATCATTATTAATCTTTACTCTCCAGCTGCACACACACACACAACTTTGCTTTTGGCACCTGGCTAAGCCCTCATGCATGTCATGTTGATTCAGGAATTGGAGAGAAGGCTTATAAGCAAATAAATAGAACCATTTCAGTTCTAAATATGGAGCATTTTGATTTACCTTAAGATGAAAACCAGACTTAATAGTTAGGAGTTTATTTTTATGCAGTGGAAAATTTACTGGATGTTCTATCACACAGAAGGTATGAGATAAATTGCGCATTTATTCATTACATTTTTAAAAAAATTTAAAATATACCTGCTTCAAGGTCAGAGTGAAAACTTCAGTGAAATACTGTTAACTGCAGGGAAATTATTTTTAGAAAATTTTAAGAGGATTTCCTCCAAAGAGGAAAGTTGTGAGGTCTGTACATAACAGCTACAAGATGGGAAGAAGATAGTGCGCATTTGCTACCAAGTAAAAAGCAAATTCAATTTGTAAAACTACTTGAATATAAGAAACTCCAAATTTTATTTTAGTATATCCAAACAGGAAAGAAAGCATCTACTAACGTACAGAAATTAAAACTTTTCTGTGTAGGTTATTAGAAGGACAAAAAAGCCCCTCTAAAATCCTGCATAGGAAAAATGAGATTGAGAAAGCAAGTTTACCTGCCCTTAGCTTCTTGATGCACACGTCTGTATATGTCTGGTGAAGTGTACAAATTAAAAGCAACTCATAACTAGCACACGAAAGAAAATTCAAATCCTCTATTTTTTTTTTCTCCCTTAAATGAAATAAACCAGCTAGCACTTATGGAAGAACCTTAGTTATTGTTTTTCATTTAGAATTTCTGTTGATCTGTGGAAAGAGGAGACAAGGATTTTTCTCTCTGTGGCAGCAGGTCTTTCCAAGGACACCAAACATGGATGCTGAACTTAACCACCTGTCTTGGGGTGACTTTATGATGTGTATCCCCTATCGCCTGCTCTATGCCCAGACATGAATCCTGTGCCTTTCTGTGCCTTTAAGAGAGAGTGGGAGGGAAGCCAGTGGAATTCCTTTGGTGCTGTGTTCAAAAACAGAGATAAAAGCTTGCTGGCTTCTTCTGCCCAGCTGCTCCACTTCTGCAGCAGGGAAGAGAGTTACATTCCTTTTGCTTTTTAGCTAGGTTCTTGTTCGTTAGCTAAAGTACAGAGCCCTGGAACTTTGGCTTCTTCTTCTTCTCTTCTGGAACTGTTCAGAACATTAGAACCTCATTGGGAGGCCTTTCCACTGAGGCCCGGAGGGGCCCACGCCGCATCCCAGCTCCGGAGAGGAGAGAGAGAGACCATACCCACAGAAAGGACTCTGAAGTTTACCAGGTTCTCTCCACAGAGAGCGGTTCTATTATTTAGCATTATTCATTTCCCGTGCCTGCGTGCACTCTGCTTGTTAAATAAATAGTTTTTTTCAGTTTTCTGCTGATAAAAATTTTTTTCCGAACCTGGCGGGGGAGGGGCGGCTGAAACCTGCCTTCTATCAGAGGATATTTTCTTCCAATTTGTCTCAAACCGGGACAAATAATTAGTATGTGGGACGCTTCATGAATTTGCGTGTCATCCTTGCACAGGGGTTGTGCTAATCTTCTCTGTATCATTCCAATTTTTAGTATATGTGCTGCCGAAGCAAACCAGTGAGTTGATTTAGTGAAATGGAAATCTGATGCAAAATTATCTCTGGAGTGCAACATGTATACTGTCAGCAATATGGTCTATAGCAACAGATAAAAGTGGAACACCTGCTAAGCTTTTGTTCAGCAGTCATGCATTTTAGGTAGTTTAGCAGGGGTTTATGAATTTACAGTGACAAAAACGATGCTATTGATTTAAACTGCTCAAATACCTCCTTGTAATACCTGTGGAAATCAGTAAGATCCTGACTTATGCAGCTAAAACTTTTGGCTGTTCAGGGATCTCTGCCTGATTACCCTTTTTTTGTTTGTTTCTTGGAAAGGTTGAGGGGTTTACCTGTAAAATGGAAGACATAGAATAGGAAATTCCATTTTCTAATATTGTGCTGCCTACCCAAATGAAATATGGGTGCCTGAGCCGGAACTCCATCGATTCAAAAACATGAAATGGAATTGCAGCCTGAGCCTCTTTGAAAACTCATTCAATGGCTCTGGGATGCAGAAGCACAGTCTGGGGAACATAACATTTGATTTAGATGTCCTCGGCAAGGTTTTACCAGGTCCGTGGCTGAGCCAGCCCTCCTTTGATTATGTGACTGTTCAGTAATGTGTCATGACTGCGGAGAAGGCACTGAGGTGATGATGAGTGGGTTTGGGGTAGGAGAGTTAGATGGGGAGTTGATTCATGGAACGATGATATTGATCTAGTTAGCATTTTTTATAATTATTACATATTTTTATTATTATTACCTTTTGTGATAGAAGTGCTGGCTGCCCTTGAGACCTCGGCTTTGGTTCATTCTGCTGTGGTTACGTCTCACCTTTGGATGACTTTCACTGGCCCCTTGTTCTTCTCCAGCTCTGTGAGTTATTTCTATTTTTGAACCTCTGCTGTTTTGCTGGGGTTACCTTTTCTTTCTCTCTGAGCACTAGCAATCCTGGCTGTGTTATCTCAATTTCCTCTGAGTTTATGACTAATTTCATCATCTTAGAAAGCCAGAGAAATTTTCATATTGCACAGAGTGAAAAGAACAGTCTGCTTCTCTACTGACCAGAACACAGTTCGATTTGAGGGCAGGATAATAGCATTATCACTGCTATAATTTATTTACATCAGTGTGGAAAACATAAGTTCTAACTAAATTCATGGTGTGACTCTCTTCCAAAGAATAGCTGAGACATCGAGAGAAAATGAGGTTAAAATCTTCCATGAGAAGCAATCAGATATGTCCAGTAAGGTATTATTGGGGGGAAAAGTTACAAGTTTTTAGACACAATTTGGTAAGTTTGCAAGAATATGCCAGTTCCACTGACTCGGATTTTACCTCCATATTGGAATATCCTGGCCAAAATGAGAGAGAACATCCCACTGTTTAAAGCACAGAATAACCAATAGCCCAGTGGTGGTGGTCTTCCAAAATGCAAGTGACCGAAATGCTCGCTGGAGTACTAACTTGAAAATAAGCCTCACTCATCCTAATGAGTGTTCTGTAAGATATCCAGGATATCCTTATCTACATAAGGAAGAGAAAAGACACCCACATTTTCTCAGTCTAATGGGAGTTCAGAGTGACATTCAGTGCTCCTTTAATGCAGTGTCCCAGCTACTTCCTGCTTGCTACCACACTCCTTGCCAAAGACACTTGGCAACTCCCTTGACAAGAAATATATCTTTCTATAACTTGACAATTTATGACTCTATTTGCAATGAAACATTTGCAATTTAGTGATAGACCATTCTGTATATTCTTGGAAGCCCAACCACCTACATGGTGACAGACATTCAAGGAATTTGCCACTGGAAAATGATTTTGCAGTGTCTAGAAGTGTGGTATGAGTGCTTATGTGTCAGAATATTTAGAGTCAGTTTTATCACTTCAAACATATAAGGTTAAATATTTTAATATATATAAGAAAGGAAAATATTTATGAAGCATATTCCTCTATTATTAATTCTACATATACTGCTCTTTTCTATCTTAAGGCTGAATAAGCATCATTTGTTTGCCTTTTAAAAGACTTGTTTTCTTGTTGCTTGTTCTTGGACTGTGTGACATACCACAGTGAAACAATGTTCAGATAATTTTCTCTCTTCCTAAGTTTCTTGAAACATGTTTCTATTTTGTACTCTTATTAGCAAATTCTTTCCTTAAGACCTTGACATGCATTTCCCATTTATAAGAATTAAAAGGTTTATTTTGAAACAGACTTTACAGAGAGTCTACTATGAAGTCTAAATGCACCAGAAAACTGATTTGAGGATAGGTTGCCAAGAATACTAAGAACTTGCTTTGTTAGTATTAGGGAAGCCATAAAAAGACTGTATTTTTTTTTGTCTTTCACTGTTCAAACTACACAGAAACAGGGTAGGATGTAGCCCTTCAACCTTATGAATAGAATCAAGAAAAAAAAGCATCACAGAAGATATTTTTGCTAGCTACTCTCAAAATTCATCCTCTTTCTACGACTATAATAACCAAACATTTCTGTCCTACAACCTCCCTCTTCCAGACCTTCAAGCAGTTTTGTGTTGCAAAATCTGGATCTTCATTATTTACACAAGCTGTATTTTTTGAAGTATTGCATTTTGTTGTCAGCAGGTTCATTCTTTAACATCACAGTGATCAATGCTGGATGAAGGACGTCAGGCTACCTCTCCACGGCTAACAAAATAATTCAGGGATTATACAGTGCCTTGTCATGACAGCACAGCACAGGTCATTTCTGCCATTTATCACCACTAAAGGCAGGCACCCCAGCAGCAGAATTGCCAGTGTTCTCATTTGTTTTGGTAGTAGGTATCACCTTTGACTGTGCAGCCAAATTTCAAACTATCATTAAAAAACCATTACAACCCCAAATGGACACTGTGAACCTATGCTTCATCCAGAGTGGTTTTCCTGAGCTCTCACAAAGATGAGAGCAGCAATATCAGTAATGTAAATAAACTGCTGTGCCATGCCATCAACATTTTTATTGTGGGCTTCTTCAACCCAGTGCTTCTTTTCAGCCTTTCTGTGAGCACAATGTGAACTCCTTTTTGTATCATTGAGAGGCTGGGGAGACTGCGTAAAGCTGCACCAAAGATGTTTCTTTATGCAGATCAGTATTGGTGCCATGCTATTCATTTTCCATAAGGCACTTCATTTCAAAATGCCTTGATGCCCTGAACTTTAGTGCTTCCTTTGAGAACTCTAGTACCTGTAAAATCCACAAGCCAGTCTTTCCATTTTAAACTGTCTAGGCCTCTTTTTATTAAAGCTGCACAGTGAATTATACAGTCGATTTCTGTTTGCCTAAATGCTTTATAACACTCTTCAGTTGCATACACACTTTTAACTAAAAATAGTTAACTTAAAACAGACTAAACCTGTTTTAATGGGTAGCCAGTAAGATAAGTTATTGGCATCACAAACTGCTGTGGGACATGTATTATATATTTTACAGGAAAGAAATAATTTTCTTGAGTAAGAGACTTTTAATTTCCTGACCAGAGACAGTTCTTAGCCTCTTTTGCAGCCAACTCCTTCTAAACGGCCCAATATCTACCAGAGTGAAAAAATTATGGTCTTTCTTTACAGAAAACCTGAGATTTATGTATCAAGTGTATCAAGCAGACAAAGCTGTTAAATGCAATGACGTTTCTTACTCAAAGCACACAGAGCAGCATCACACAAGCTGTTTCAACACACTTGCTTAGCAAAGTCTAACTCCTTTCTTATGAAAGTATGTTGCTGTGATTGCAGTAAGAAACCTGAAATTTATATCACATTTAAAGCCAGATGAAAGCTCTACCCAATATCATCTTAAGGAATTGATACAGTTTGTCTGTCTGTCAGTGTACTTGCTTGAAGAGTGAAAGTTCTGCAGAGCTTTTTTATAAGTTAAAGATTTTAGTTTACCCAGAAAAAAAAATCCAATTATATGCCATCAAGAAAGATTTCTCTGGGGAAGATCTATCTGCATGGAAACTACAGCCTCTTACAGCTGTGAACTTAGCCTCACAAATTTTATATTCAAAAATCAAAGGTCATGTAGGGATTTTGGCTAGGATGTGCCTACTCATTTGATTCTGTGAGGGCTCTGGAGACACAAGCATTACCAGGGCACAAAATAGGCCAGACTGGTCCATACCAGCATTATCTACAACATCTGGGCACATATGTGTGATGGAAGGAGGCCATGCCTCCAGAGGACTCACCCCTATAGATGAAAAACAAATTTACAGCTCTTGCAGACATGCAACCTTACTCCTCCCATGGGTAACATAATCCTGCAGTGTGGCACAACAGCTTTTTATGAAAGGCAAGTTTTCTGTTCCCTCCTCAAGAAAGGACTCATCATTATGCACTGTACTTCAAAGGGACTGTGAGAAATGTATCTCCCACTCCTCTCTGGTCTCTCTGCAGGATGGTCTCTCCTGTGTGTGTGCCCACTGATCCCATAGAATGAGAACATCCAGCAGAATGGGGTGATGAGGGTAGCAAAAGGCTTTATGAGGTTCTTCTGGAGGGATCTTGGAGTATTTGTTTACATGGCTCCTGACAATGGCACTGCACTTTCAAGATTTGGAAAAACTGTCAATAACCTTCTTGGAAAGTTCTGTCGTTTTATCTGTTCTCTGTGTAGGATTTGATTAAATTCTTGTGTGTTTTCAGCTATCACTATTTCCTCTTACTTTTGACTTCCAAAGCATCTGCAAAAGTTTCTATCTTGACTTCGTCAAAAACAGCACAGGAAAATACTGAGAGAGAGAAAGGGATTAGAAGCAGAAATGAAGTAAATATTATTTCATCCCATGAAGTAATATAGAAAACACAGGAGAAACAAATCTTGTTATCTGGAAGTTTGAAAAAAGTTCTACGAAAATCAAGTCACCTTTTTCAGGAGAAAAATAAGTGTTTTCTTGCTTGCTATTATCTGGTTGTGCCAAATGCTCAGAGAGAATTAGAAAGAGAGAAGGTATTTACAATTCTGATGGAGGAGTAGGTGTTGAAAATGTTATGTGTGATTCCGAGCATGATGTGGTCCAGGCAGCTAGAGACTGTCTAGTACACTGTGCAAGGAAATGGCAGAGCACTGCTCACCAAGCCCTGCAAGGCTCAGCTCTGCTCCTGACTGGCACTGATTAACCTTTGTGATGTGCTCTGGGCTCTGTGTACTGCATCAGGAGAGCTCAGTTATCCTACTTGAAGAATATGATTAATATTTCTATCCTATTTTGCAAGGGGGGAAGGAGAAAAGGATGAGAATTGATATGTATGTATTTTCATCTTTTTCAGAAAAAAAGAAAAAGCAGAAAGGGTTCCACTGCGGGTAAAATGTATCTACAATGCAGCAGGTTTACTGAGGGACCTAAAATGAGATCAGATGCTTCTTATGTAATTGCAAAAAAGACATAAACTCTTTCACGTTATGGTGCTTGTGTCACTCATTGCACTGCAGCAATAGCAAGAAACACAGGAACTGCATGGAGCCTCCAGTCCCAGCCTCTGCCAGATAAAATGTGTTCATTTATCTGAGGGCAGGATTTTGACTGCCTGTTGTGTGCATGTAATCTATGATAAAGATTCTGAATACTTATTAAGACCAAGTGTTTTAGGACAGTGAATGACCAGAGCTTCTAATTTGATGAAAAATTCAAAAGGAAGACACTATTTTTAAATGTTTGTAATATTTTCACTTTAACTTTGTGTTGTATTTTGTGGTAGTTTCCAAGAGCTGAGAATTGTACTCTTCTGGAGAAGACCTAAAAAGGACATTTTATCTTTCCTGTTTGTCACTATTCCAGCTGCGCTGGAACCCAAGACTATTCTGCATTTTTTTGAAACATATAAAGACAATTTGCATTAAAATAATCAATGTAAATTTACACATACATTTCAATGTATACATAAATAATTTTGAAAACTTGCTCCGGTTAAGTGGATATTTACCATAGCATCTATAAGTATTTGCAGATGAGGTATCATGACAGGAACTGTGCAGTTCAGTGAAGCATTAAAAAGAAAGATTAATTGCCCTTTTTTACTTCTCAAACTCAGTTTTCTTCTCTTCCCCCTTGTCCAGTTGAGTGCTTGCTATTTTTTGCTGAAAGCTCTAGGAAAAAGCTCTACGTAACTCAAATATATAGCTCAGGCTTTTTACTGACATTTATAATCCATGAAAGCAATAGTGCCTAACTTCTGAAGTCAGCTGAAAGGATGCACAATATTACTATAAAGAATGTATTTATCAGGTGCTTCCCATCAGCTTTTACCTCAGGTAATCATGGGAATAAAATATTATGTTAGACCTATTCTCTTGAAAATACATACACTCAAAATGGTGGGCTCAAGGAACTCACATAAATAATTTTTAATGTCACTTCAGTGGTCAAATCCAAGCATAGCTGCAAAAGTAGCACCTTAGAGAGAATGCTTCAGATTTGATTTACAATTTATCTCAAATCCCAGAAAAGCCGTCTACATCTGGTTTTACCAGTGCTTGTCTTCCTCCAATGTGCTAGTACTCTTGACATAAATGCTAGATAAAGATTTTAGCAAAATTTCAGATTTATCAGATATGTATTTATTTCAGGGACATTATTGTTTTTAAATGTCTACTTTGCATGGAGTTTTTATGAGTTGCTAAGCTAAATCTTTTTTGGTTCATTTCTGTTTTAATTTAAGCAATATTATTAAGTGGATTAAACCCATCCTTTCTGTAATTCTACAGACGTCACGGAAGTCACATTAGGGACACATTAAACATGTTTGTCTCATCAAGCATCAGGGAAATATGCTTGGAAAATGCTTGGAATTCAATGTCTTTTGATGTCATCTGAATATAAAATATAAATTCCTGGAAAGATTATCTAGTCTGTCAGCTTTCAGAATTTCATTTCAGTGGATAATATGGAACCAAAAACTTAAAAAAGATGGTAAATAGGGCACAACTATTATATATAAAAGACTAATTAACTAATAATTGTTTGAAAACAAAATCTTTGTGAGTTACTGTAATTCTGAGGAATTTTTCTTCCTTCGATTCCATCCCAAAGTATTGTATTGTATTTAAATTTTTAAAGAAGTTTAAAAAAGACGATAAGCACAAAATGAAACACCTGAGGCACTTACGGAATATCAGGAAACATTTTTGCACTGTGTGCGTGACAGAGCACTGACACAAGTTGCCCAGCATTGTTGCCTCCATCCATGAGGATATTCAAAAGCTGTCTGGACAGGATCTGGGGCAACCGACTCTAGGAGCCCCTTCTTGAGAAGGGTGATTGAGACCAGATGATCCCTAGAGATACCATTCAATCTCAACCATTCTGTGATTCTGTGACTGAAGCCAAAGATGATCCTAAAGGAAGGACCTTTGCACAAATCTCTATTGCCCTAATATTTCCTTTCCAAGAAAAGGAAAGTGAAAAGGGTCTTGCTGCACAGTTATGCTTTAACATTAGCTTACAAGGTCAAGACTAATTGGAAAGAAATAATAAATTATTCCTCGAATTTGCATTTTTTCTTTTTTTTTTGGAGAACATGAACATTAGAACATTAGAATCATAGCTCCCTTAACATTCAGTATCAACTGATTGTTCTGCCTTTGATTTCGTACAGCAAATTTATACCGAGCCGCATTATTTAGACACTTTCATTAACCATTGAGACTTTTATTGTTTCAAATCTGGCAATAAAAGGCATGTTTCTTGAAATCAGCTTTGTAACCTGACAGCACTGGAAATGAACCCTACAGTCCTTTAATTTAAAATACTGTCTCAAAACCAGCGTATGCATCCCTGCATTTCCTGTTGAACAATTTTTATCATAAGACACAGCAAAAAAAAGAAAATATTTCTTTAATTATCTCATTATCTCACACATTTCTCCTATGGATGCAGCATCTGAACTGCATTTATTTGAGAAAACAAGGTCCATTTTACCCCAAAAGTGACAAGATTTTTTATTTGTAAAAGGCAAATTTATCCTGAAACTCTTTACTCACGTTCAATTTTTCTCTACTTTTTTCCCTACTCTTCCCTGTTTGCTGAGGCTACAAGGTCTTGTGTTCTTCTGTCTTTGATGAATTGAAGTCCTGAAGGTATCTCTGGTGATGAGAAAAGGAAAGCTCTATTTCAAAAGTTTTTTCATTGAAAGTATTTCAACAGCAAATGCAATTGTATACAAATAGAATTAGTAGAATAGGAAGTTTTCCTAACATACAAAAATCTTCTGAAAAGTGAGTACATCTGCAATTGTTCTAGCAAAACAATTTTAACTGGATAAGAACTTGTTGAACACATTATTGCTCATGTGGAGAAGAATTCTGTTGTTGAACCATACTGTTACCACTGCCTGTACCTCTGTCTTGTAAAAATTCAGGAAAGGGAGTCCTCATTGTTTTGTTGGTTAGCTGCAGATACAGCCGGTCCAGGGATGGCTGAGCCTTCCCCTTCTGACTTGGTGTATTTTCTATCTGTCCAAGAGCCCAGGAGAATTTCACAGATAATATTGCAGAGTAACCAATTTGGCACTCTAAATCTGGTACATTAGAACTCTCACTATCACAAATGCACAAATAGGGTGGTACTGACACAATAAATTTGGGCACAAATGCAATCCCAGATGCACAAATAGCATGAGTTACACTGTAAGTCTGGGCACACTCATTAAGAAACCAGATTCACAAATACTGCAATTTATTGATTGGTGCAACAGAATTAGGTTCAGAAATCACTGTTGATAAATACACTGATATCAGAAATCATAAGCAATAATATTACTGCAGAACAAAGCTTATCCAATAAGAGTTCCTGTGGGGGAGGAGATGGATACAGCCTTTTGACCCCAAGGATACAGAAGTAGACTCTCCTCTGACCTCTCTCTCCCCTTGAATTACATTTATATTGTTTTCTTTGAGAGTGGAGAGAAGAGAAATTTTCATCTGATACGATCATTAGGTGGAGTTTGAGTGACTTTAGTGATACATGTAAAGCATGTGCAGATTTTTACTTCATTAACATATCCAGGGGCATGAAGGGTCAAATGTATTTTCAAGTTAATGAAACATGGCTCATCTTTCCGTTGCTCTTTGGGTCATTCCTTTGGTTTAGTTCCCATTACTTGCATTGATTTAAACAGAATATGATCACAACCCCTTACTACCACTCCATCCTTTGTTTCCCGCCTCTTCCAGGGCAGTACACCAAGTTCCCTCAAAGTCTCTGCTCCTAAGGTTTGCAGACAGTTTGTTTCTGGTTAATTATTGTCAACATGACACTTCTCCTTGCTGAGTTTTGTCTTTCAGTATTTTTCCATAATCTCTCCCACTGAAATTTTCCTATTATCATTTGGTTCTTTTCCAGGGACCTAAAAGTTATTGCAGTCAGAGGAGAGATGAAAACAGAATACGTGATAGCATTGCCATTATAGCTCTTGCTTTTCTATTAAGAAAAACCAATAAAAGCTTTATTGTATCCTGGTTTTTGCTTTATTCCTGTCACCTCTTATCAATCTATATTCAGTTTGCTTCCACTTCAGTGGAGTCTGAATTAAGACTCAAACCTCAAAATTTTGGCAGTTGTCCTTCAGAGGAAGAGGATTGGTCCTGTGCAGGGCCAGGAGCTGGGTTCAATGATCCTTGTGGATCCCAACTCAGCATATTCTGTGATTCTGATATTCTGTGATTCTGTGATTCTGTGATTCTGTGATTAAGGGCAAAGACAGCTGTGGTTTCCTGAAGTGCAAAATAAAACATGCATATCATACAGCTGGAATGGAGGTTACTATAGGAAGGGTATGATACGTTAGAAAACGGTTATTTAAATAGGGACTTGATTAAATATTCGATTTCAGTTTGATAGTGTGAACAACAGCACGGACATTTTCTCTGTGTTTCCAGTCAAGAGAGGCTCAGGTAAAAAAAGTTGAAGCACTTGCTTGGTGCTGTATTATGTTTACAAGGTGCTGTGTCCAGATGTTTGGATACTATTTCCAAACCTAGCATTTAAATCCTGTCTTTGTAAAAGGAATCTGATTGTCAACTTCCTAAATCTGTGCTTTGGCTCTTCTCAAATTTGGAAATTTATGATAACTTTTCAGATCAGGAGTTGTCTATGCTTAGCTAAATATTCAGTATAATCAGACAAGGTCTCAAGTCTTTCTTAGTTATTGAAAGCCTTTTATAGATTTTCTTTTCCAAATAATTTGTGCTTTTAGGCTTATTAAATTCTGGTGATATGGATTTCTTAGATTTACTGTGTTATTTCCTGCTTCACCAGTTGCCGAGTCAGAAGTTGATCAGTTTTAAAAAATACAAAAATGCTGTAAAGTTTTAAGTTATTTATCAAACATTATCAGGCAGCTGAAAAGGAACTTTTATCACATCTGCCTGTGATTTTGCCAAAATACAATGAGAATTAACATTTTACGGGCTGCTAAAAAAAAACTACCAACAAGCCAAAAAACAACAAACAAACAAAAAACCCCAACAACCCCAGAAAAATAATCCACAGAAGCACTGTAAGAACAGCACTGGTGGCATTCATTTAAACATCAATGTAATGTAATGTAATGCAGTGTAAACTTCATATACTGCTCTCACCCTCTTTGGTGACTGTGAAAACATTTGCTAATTGCCTATACTCCCACGATCCTCCTTCTTTCTGCTGAGACTCGCCATCAGTAGCTGCCTAATCATCAGTCTTTGAAGTCAGTAGCAGTCTGCTAATGGAGCAATTAGTTGAAGCATCAAAAGCCAAAGGTGGTAAATGTGTTCCGTTTTTGGGACACATAAACAGCATTTATCACGGACTTGCAAAGATTAATAATATACATATGGATTTGCTACATGCTTTTATTTTTTCTGTTTGAACAAGGTGAATGAATGCCAGCTATTATTTTTTGGAAAGAGCATTGTCAGGCCACAGAAGCTGATGTGTCAGATCCCAGGATGCTGACCTACAACACATATCATGTGGCATCAAGGATCCACGTCTGAACAGCTGAAATGCCATTCATCTAACTGAATGTAGTCATTTTATATTGGAACCAGCTATGTGGACTTCCATTTTTGTCAGTGGGAAGAAATAGATTAATTGCTTCTTTGAAGTGCTTTATTTAAAGTACATACGTAATGGTGCATTGCCATTCTGAGGTAGTTTTATGATATTAATCAAAATTGACATAGTCATTGTATTAGTTGGACCTCAAACCAAAAGGATCTCTCCTGTGCATCTGGATATAGGAACAATATTGAGTATTACTGGGTAATAGCAAAAGACCTGTTTTAAAGTTAATTTCTCAGAATTTTTACTGTTATCCATTGCATTGCAAAGTCATAGACAGACATCAACATTTTGGGAAGCCTTGAACATGATTTTATTTCTTTTTCAAATCCCTAAACTTCAAAATAATCTCCACACAAACTCTTGTAGCTACAGCAGTTATATGAAAAGAGTCCTTTTAAAGTTGTTGCATTGGAGCTCGTCAAGGCATCTTTACAGATACTTCCACAGTATCTGCTTCTCTTTTTATGGTGTTCAGTGAAGAAAAGGGAGATAAATAATAGCATTCAAGAAAATAACACTTGTTTGTATTAAAAATTATCCATCCAAAACGAATGACAAGAACAAAACATAACAAAAGTGACATAATTATTCCCTGATAATCCACTCCTGTTTTATTAATAAAAATTCTTTAAAAGAGAGAGCAATGTAAAATCCTGTTTCCACCTCCATCCACCTTTCATTTTTTATCTTGTGTGAAGTTTTGGATTTTTTTCAAAGACTGGAGGCCGATGACAGTGAGCTGAAGAATCACCTTTGTTGCAGAGTAGAGGAAAAAAGAGAAAGGAAAAAGAATAGTATGCATATTGTTATTATGCGATATTCAGTGCAAACAGAACTCCAGAGTGCTACCCAAAGACAGCACCTCTTCACTGAAATGATTTACTGTATGCACACTCTGAGCCACAGATGCATAATTTAAATAACAAATCTGCCTTGTAAATATGTTTTACTGCATCCACTACAGCTTGGACAATGCAAACTGAATTTGTTTCTGTAGACAGAAATGTTTATTAAAGTGCAGTATTTTACACAGATAGGCTAGAGACACACTAGGCTGCATTTTATTGAACACAGAACATTTTTTGATGTGAATTTTATCTTGAATTTGAAATTTAAAAATATGCTCAGTGGACATATAGTATTACTGATCATGGAAAGCTATTTTATCGTGTGTGGAGGAACATGGTACTACTATGCGAACTTTTCATTTTTTTAATAAACAGTGTGAAGATATTCCCTTCCCCCTTCCCCCCCATTAAATGTTCTAAATACAATGAATATATGGAGTAGCAGTACCGATGGGTATATTGTGGGAGCTGTAGTATAAATGGGCCCAATGTTCCATGGAGAAGGTGGAGTAGAAGGCAAGAGGCCATGGTAATAAGGCAGAGAGAAGTGAGATCTGGGGAGAATCTCGAGAGATGGGATTAAGCTAGGTGCATTTGTTCTAAGAAAACAGGTTGAAAATTACACTGAAGTTCATGTACAGGAAGATAAGTTTTGCCCTGAAATGTTACCTTTTATTGCAAAGTTGGAAGGTTTGTTGTTTTTCCTCAAAGCAGTGGAATTGCTCTTCATGTAATTTATCTAAAGATTAAATGTTGCACTTTATATGAAAGTTACTTCTGCATAATTTCAGGACATAAAATTTCCTCATATTATTCAAACCTAGCAAAGAAAGATGAGTTAAATCAAGCTTCACTCCATAAATTTGTACAAGTATGATTTGTGCTCAGTCAAGTGAGAGAGTATGGCAAGATATTTAAGGCCACTATGACTTGTAGCAATCAGTCTAAATAAAACAAACCAGAAATCTCTTGCCTAATCAAAGGTACATGTGCAATCACAGCATAAAGATACCCAAACATGGAAACAACAATCTCTCTGTTAAATTAGGCAGAGAGCTCCTCAGTCTCCAGTGTGTTTTTGGTAAGTGTAGTAACCCTACACTGACTTTGTCAGTTATCACACATGCCTTCTGAGACACTTGGTATCACTTATACTCTCCTATTTGAGTGTGTGATTTCTCTTTGTATTTGTGCATCAACAATTATGTTGGTATGTGAGATATTTCTAGTTCATGAACAAAAATTACTGGGGGAAGCAGGAGGAGTAAGAAGGCTATGAACAGTCTGGCAAGGACCAATGCAGCAGCTTTTCTTTTGCCTACCTGATAAAGGAAGGGCTGCACTAAATGCAACACCCCTCTGAACTGCACATGGACCCCTGCCCGCCAAAGCTTTGCAAAGGGCAATGGGGAAGACAAAACTGTCCCTGTCCACTCATGCTTTTCAAAATAAAACAGTTTAAATTGTTTTCTAAGGAAATCTATCTTAAATAAACAAACTCGAATACATATATAGCTTTCTCAAAGCTGCTGTTACCTCCATAGAGAGAAATGTGTTTCTCAGATTCATTTCCCATTTTATTAATTCAGAAGGAAGAGGAAGGGAGAAGGAAGAGAAAAGGTGTGTCTGCATTAGGATACAGCACAAACCAAAAGGAATGAATGTATTGAGTGAAACAGGTGAGGCTGAGGATCCACTACCAACACTATTTGGTGGGCAGAGCTGGTTGCTTCAAAATCTCGTCTGGTCTCATAACAAGAATCTTTTCTAATCCATATAGTTTTAATCTAGAATTTGGTGAGTTTGTTTATTTTTTTAATGACTAGCATAATATTGTGGCTTGATTATTTCACAAAGATTTGTTAAACAAGCTTCCTGATTTTACATAATGTTACTGATTGAAAACATCCTGTCCTATATATTTGAATTCACTTTCCTCATGTACAACTGGTAGTTACTAATTTTTATTTATATGTCTACACTTTCAAGGATCCTTTTAGTTGAGCATTTATTTGCAGAGTAATCCTAGAGGAATTCCCTCCCACTTCCACTTAGCAACAGGTGTATATATATCTGGCATTAGAGCAAGTAAAATTTACCTTTTGAAACTCCATCTGCTTATGTGGGAACAAACTAGAGCATGTAAACATCTCTGTGAAGACGTATTTCTTTCAAAATGCAGTTTAGAATTTTTCTTAACAGTCTGAAGTATTGCTTTGATCTATTTTGTCATATTTACGTATGTTTTAGCAGACAAATTTATTGTCCAGTATTTGAAGAACTGAAAAAGTACCTATTTGTACCAGTGTGCATCTATGGTTACTTTTACATCAATATAGTGATTTGGAAAAGGAATGCACTTTCAAAAACCTCCATTACATTTTTTTTTTTTCTTATCACAGACCAGTATTAGAGCACACATGATAGATTCTTCTAGTGTAAAACTAAACCCAAACACTTGTTCCAAAAACTTTGTTAAGGCAGGTAATCATACTGAGAAGATTGTTTCTACATTTGTGTTTCCAACCTAATTTAAGAGATGTTCAACTTAAGAACGGCAACGATTTTCTGAAAGATAGAGCTTTGGTGTTTGTAGCAGAGGGAGGGGACAGAGGAATGTTCAATAGAAACGTAACAGAGAGTCTAAATCTCCAAAGACATTGAAAATAAGCTTTTCATGATTATATATATTTCACGAGTATCTTTATTTCTGTAAGAAATTTTTTTAAGCAAGGAATTGGAAGACAGATTCATATTGCCTGAAAATCAATGTAATTTACAGAATTTTCTTGAGCCTTAGTTCTAGTTCTGGTGTTCAGCTACTGGCAAACCACAGAGATAAATTATTCAAAATAATTTATTCAAAATAAATTATGTAGCCTACGCTGTTTTTTCAGACTTCTCTAAAATTCTAGACAGTTATTTAACAAGTTTGTAGCTAATGTTTTTGAATTGCACGTATAAATTGCCTCTAGAATTCATGTATATATATATTACGTGTGTGTATATATATATATATATACATTGTGATGGGCTAGAACACTGATGTTGTAGACAAGGCAAGTCAGATTCTGCAGTGTATGATTATGATTCAAGACAAAGGCTGAAAGAAGAGTAGAAGAAAACCTTTCTCATCTTCTCTAAATTACTGCCTTTTCTCTGAAAGATCAAGTGATAGATGGTGTTTGAGGACAATTTGAAACAGAAAGTGTTCAGTCTCCAATATGCATGCTTGTTATCAAGAAACAAACTACGGGAACTCCGAAAAAAACCAGACACGTTAGTGTCCCCATGTTGTCAAGCTAATTTCTGCTTTGTTTAATGATTGCATTTAGTGTATAAATTATAGTCTACTTTATTAATATCTCATCTTTGCTCCTCAGGTATTATAAATCCACCACACTATCACCAATGACTGTTAACTGTTAGTGGTATATTATTGAATATCTAGCTTTCCCCAGGGCCATATAAATATCTTTCACAGCACTTCATAAAATTCATGGTATTTGTTCACAGTATTGGTAAGTACAATATTGAATATGCTAGTTATAAAAATTTTCATAACACCTTTTTAAATGGTTAAGTCTAGCTTCCAAAACCTTTAAATCATAATTTAATTTATGCATATATGTTTCAGTTTGCATATATTACACTCATGTTTGTATAACTTTATTTTAAATTTTTTATATAGTTTTCTCAGAATTTGGAAATTTTTAAAGGACAACAATGCCAAAAATTGCCATTTCCACAATGTTAAATAAAATGTAAGGTGGAAACTAGGCCAAGTTAAATACCAGAAAAAATCCTTTATGCATGTTAGAGGCTGGAAGTTTGAGAGTTTTAGGCAGTTTAGTTGTTCTCCCTGCATTAACTGGCAAAAACTGAATGCTTTATTGGGCTTCCAAATAAATGTACACGAAGTTTTCTTAGAGACAGGAAGGATTGCCTGTTAAGAACTACCATATGGCTGACATAACAATGTTTATGTGTTTAATTTAGAACATGCACAGGCAGTTAATCATTCGGATATGAAAATATTCATGTTTATTAAAAAAAAAGAAATTTACACCTGCAATTTTTAAAGTTCTGTTTATAATAGCTGTTGTCCCAAGAACTCAAAGACATTTTTCTTAGTCAAATGACTTTGATTTCCTATTTCTGAATCAGAATGACTCACATTTCATTGCTATTTGAAGATGAAGGTCCCCTGCCAGTAATGCCTGAGGAACACACTGTCAATAACTTCCCTCATGTGTATGGGCAGCCTAAAATAAACTACTGCCTCCTGAGTGTCAACCTGTCAGCAAATCACAGAATACTCACAGAACTGCATCAGTGGTTCTGCATATGGTACACAATTTAACCAGCAAACCAGGAGCCTGGGCTGGACTCTGGCTCAGGAGCCCAGCTCATCATGAGGTCAAGCTGAATGGCTGAAAGTCACGAAGGAAGGTGAGGAAGCGTAGAGGCTCTCAAGGGATACCCACTGGACAGCCACACCAGGCAAGGGGTTTTTTTCATCCACACAGCTACTTCAGTTAGGAAGGAATACAGAAATTTGATCTAAGCCATTTTTCTTTCACTTTGAGAAGGGTGTGAGGATCTTTGTTGTGGATCCATGGTGTTGTGTGTCTGAAATATGTATGATAATTCCCCTGATCAATATGTAGTGATGCAGATTACAGACTTTAGCTAAGAAAGGAGAAACTATGCTGGTATAATTCAGTTTATATGTGTATTTGTATATGTTTCTGGCAAGCTCGGGACCATGGGCAGAATTTTGAGACATCTTCTGTGAACTCTAACATGCTGTAACCACTTTCTGGTACAGCCCAACAGAATATTAATTTGTGACTGACAGGAAGGAATTCTGACTTCCTGATCCTTATTGAAAAGATTGAAAAAGACTGAATGGGCTTTAGTGGACAAATGTCAGTGCCATGTACTGTATCATCTCCCTTCAGAGGTGAGAAGTAGTGTAACCTTCCATTTTTTTAAGTGTAATGCATTTTGGAGAGTGACATGCAAACTACCTGACGGCATGAGCTTGAAAGGATCCATTGATCCCTTTTACTTGTGTTTTAGCTAAATGTAACTTTAATAACTCAATGTCCTCTGAATATTTTGCAGATTTCAAGCATTAACAGAAGGGGTTCAAAAGGGCCCTGAAATGACACACTGAATCCAGCACACCACTCTGGTTGCCAATCCCAAGCTTCCAAAGCCAGTCATGGTTCAGATTTACCTTAGAGATCTCTAGTTCAAATTTCAAGAAAATTTATACCTGCATATTCTCACAGGACAATAATTCCTCAGGATGCTATCTATGGAGACAATATTGCAGCAAATGCAACATAAATAATTTTCTGCTTCATTGTTTTTCCTTCAGAATGGTTCATTTAGAAATTGTGAGATAAGGTGTGTATACTAGTCTTAAACCGAATTTTGCAGTCCTAGCTTTGTGATTAAAGTACCTTTTTCATTGGACAGTTATGAATATCAGGGCCACTAAATTCAAACACATTTTATGCAACACAACTGATAAAGAATTATGATTAATAGCCTATGTCTTGATGGGGCAGTACCCACAGACTGGCTGTGAGAGGTTAATGTGCTATGTCCCAAGTGGTAAAGAAACCACATGGCACTTCTCTTATCTAAACAATGAAATTTTAATCTCTGCTGTGAAGAGGTCAAAGAAAATGGCAAGAAATCAAATGTGCAGTGGATAATAATCAGAATTAGTAGAGGAGTTGGAAAAAAATTATAGGTTACTTGTCACTGTTAATTGTAGGTTTTGAACCTTTTGTTGTAATTTCAGACATCTATGTAAGAAGAACCACTAATTAACCTCAATCAGTACCAAACCATGAACATGTGTAATACACACTGTTTGTTGATAATAGGCCAGGCTGTGCTAAGAAAGGAACATGTTCCAGTAGAATGTCATTGAAAAAAAAGAAGGGGTGGATACACAAAGCATGGCATTCTTATACGAGATCCTGAACTGTTGCCTTCTTTTGCAAAAGCATGAATACACTTTCCATATTTGGGCTTTAGTCCAATTACTGTATTGATCAATGCACATTCTCTGGCTCAATGGATGATCATCATTATGTTTAAAATTGTTTATTTCAATCTTGTAAAAATGTCACTCCAATATTGTAAAACTGTCATTTCTCTAGCCAAAGAATTGGGGTTTTTTTTAGCTCTCAGACAAGAAACAGTGTAGAAACTCTGTGCTTGTGCTGAAAGCAGCGGCCCCCAAGCTGATGGGTGAAGAGCCTTTGGCAGCCATAGTCAGATGCTGTATAATTGCATCCAGCTCTTCACATGTTTTGCCTCTGCCAATAGGTAAGGATGGTCTTTACAAGGCAGCAGATTTCATTGCAGTGGTAAGAAAACAAGTTTGTAGGCATGAAGTGGCCCCTGACTGCATTGAAAGTAGGGGACAAGGTTTCCCATTGTGTTGATTCCCATTTGTTGAACTGCAGAGAATCACCTATTTCTATTGGCTATTTGACATTTCTGAGCAATCAAAAAATACTAAAGCATGTGTAGAGCTAGATTTATGAAAGCCTTACACATGCTCATGAAAACTTAAAGATTAGATTACATTATTACTAAATTGCTTTATACCTACTTATAAAATCTTAAAACTACATATTATTATTATTTTTAAAATTTTTTAAAATATTATGTTAAGATTAAATATTATTAGGTAAAGCCATACCTAAAATTTAAAAAAATATTGTATTTAAAAATTAATTCATAGTAAAACAGTTATTTCACTTCATTTTAGGTTTAACATGGTCAGAAGTTCTTATCTTTCTTGTGGTATGTATAGGAAAGGACTAAAACTAGTATCATTTATCCGCTTCTAACAACAAAGCCCACAAAGACATTTTGGTTTCTTACTCATGTTTTAATGCCTCATTGTCCACTGTTTATCACAGGGACTTTGAGATTTCTAAGAACTTCTTTGGATGTGACCTTTTTATTACGTGTCTCTTAAAATGCAGATAAACTCCCCAGGACATTTTAGTTTCCTGTAGGTACCTCCCAAAGACAGACCAGTCCTCCCAGTATTCACTATGAATGAATGAGAGAGACTCAGCCATATACAATTAAAATACCTAAATAAATATGACTAAAAAAAAAAAAATCATAGGGGTAGATCACCAGCTGAAGTATCAGGGTGCATTGTGGCTACCCTAACAAAACCAAGTTTAATTTTAGGGTTATATTCATTTTAGGGTTAATTCTGAGCTCATTTACTTTAGATATGTGCTTACTTGAATCAATTTTTAGGCCTAAAAATTATATCCCATTCAGAGATGTATCAAGGAAAGCATCAGCAATACTGTAAGGAAGAAAATTAATTCCTGTCTAGACAGCCAGCAACATGCACCCCGTTTATCTTCTATATCTGCAAATGAATCCCTGAACCATTTGAAGTTATCTGTTCCTGCTGCAAATGACCTGGCACATTTGAGTTACTGACTTAGCGCCAGCGAAAGTTCTAGCCGTGGGCTGTGGTTTGTTGCAAAAGTGTGTACAATTTCATATCAGGCACCTACTCAGGGAATAAAAGACGATGAATGAGATCCCTTTTGTGGGATCTGGTGAGTGGGTTGGCTGCCAGACTCTGACTTGTTTTGTTCAGGGCTAGATCAGTGGGCTTTGAGGGAAACTGAGAGGGACTCTTGTAGCCAGCAAACACCAGCGTTGGTGTTGCACAGTGCTGTGCTCTGTAGAAAGCTTACATTTTTAAGTCTGCTGTCTTTCACTTCTAGCACTACAGTCTGCCTTTCATTTTATATTCAAACTGATGCACACACAACCCCAGACTGCTGTGGCAGTACCTTTTACTTCTTTATCCCAAAGTGCTGTTAGCCTCACAGCCTCATGCTGGAGGATTCTGGAAATATTATCTCATCTGTAAAGCTGGGATGAGTAGGAAATGATTGCCACTGAAATGTGAATTTTCCTTTTCCACCACTGCTTCAGAGTTTTTAGTTGATAACCTTATGCTAGGGAACACATACATCTTAATAGATAACTCTAGTAGAAAATAGTGATATAGGTGGCCAGTAAGCATTTGCTGATAATGCACATGCAGAAAGCTAAACAGCCAATCGATGAACGCCACATCTGTGCCTGATAAAAACAGTCTCATACTGCAATGCAACAGTCCTGGTGAAATCATACTGTTACTGTGTAAAAATTACTCAGAGGAACATCTGCAATGGAGAGTATGCACAGATGAGGATGAGCTGGGACAATCCTCACCAGTTATTTTATTGGCCAGTGACCTGGAGTTTTCACTTCCTTCCCTTTCCCTTTCCCTTCACCTTTCCCTTCCCCTTTCCCTTGGCTTGTTACACAACAATGCTTTTTGCTGAACACACTCTTGACCCAGGAATAACTCCTTGTCCTTGTTTAATAGGTGTTTTTGAAAACACTCATTTTGTCTTAGTTGACTCTAAAGACTGTAAATACAATAAACTAAAAAGAATGCCCCATAAAAAAGGAAATTAGTAAATATGTTCCTTCCAATAGTAATAAGAAACATTGCTTTGACAAAATAGAGCAATTTAGGCACATTCCAGTATCTAGTATCAGGATTCTCTATTAGGGTTTTTTTTACAGATAGTCAATATCAAGTGAGATGGCACAGCTGTATTTTCTTATAGATTTTTTCCTAGATTGAACAATTAATTGTCATTTAACAGGACATGTATAATTTGTAACTATCACTGAATATTATAGAGCTTAAATGAAATAAATTTATTTTTTTTTTTACATCTCAGTGCACTAATTACAAGACCTGTTATGATTTTTTTTTTTTTTTGTCCTAAAATTGACCCTATTTGTATTACTTGTTTTTGTCCTCTATCCTACACTGAAAGAAAAACTACTCCTGGATGCCAGGCAGCTGCCATTTTACTGAAAAAAATCTGTGGTCCCTCTTAATATATTATCTCCCCAAAAGATGTTAAAAATGCATGAAAAATTAATCCAGTTAGAAATGGAAGTTTATTTAATGAATGCAATGCTACTGAGGAAAAAAATGAGGAGAGGAATTATTATGGTCTACCATAACCCCCCCATTCCTCATTCTCTCTGTGCTGCACAGGGTGGGAGGAGGTAGAATGTAGAGGATTTGGGAGAGAAGGAGTAAAAGTAAGCCTGGGTAAGGAGGGATGGGGAAAGGTACTGTTTGTGTCTGTTTCTTACCATCCAAATATATTTTAGTTCACAGGAAATAAATTAATTGTTCCCAAGCTGAGTATTTTTTGCCTGTGATGGCAACAAGTAACTGACCTCTCTTTATGTTCACCAACAAGATTTCTCATCACATTTTCTCACCCTGTCCTGTTGAAGACGGTAAGAGAACACCTGCGCCACATTTTGACCCTCAGGCAATGCTACCCCAAAACAGTTGTTTATGTGATGGAGAAGATCACTCATTAGAAAGACAGACAGAGGAGAAATAACATCATTTTGACCTATAAAAACTATTTTATAGCAGTATTCTGAATGGCTCTTAGAAGGACAACTTACGTGGGCCACAATGGAAGATGTTGCTGTAGTGAAAAGTAAAATGATATGAGCTTGATAAAATTTATAATTATATAGACAGAAAAGGCTGTGTCATAGATGTATTAAATGAGGAGAGAATCAATGTGACAAGTTAGAAAGATAAAAGTCAAATAGATCTCCAGATTTGATGATGCTGTCCACAGTGATAAGAGAAAGGACCTGAGGGTTTCAGAACAGAAGGCCAAGATGTGCTTTTTAATCTCACTGAGTTTTATTTGATGACTATTTACACACAATGGGTTTCAAAGGAACAAGCAGAGGTTTTGGACAGAAGAGGTAGCTATATAAATTTGTCTTGTACAAACAAACTCTGAGGTTGAAAATGTACTTGTGCATAAAGTCACTCTTGCAAAACTTTTCAGGATCATATTCTAAATGCATGATATTACCTCTGAGTTGAAGAAATAAGTTAAAATTCAAAAGACTCCTTACATTTGTCTCTTAGCATCTCAATACTGATGTTATCAAAATTTGTTTTCAAAGTCATAGGCTTCTGTTATTAAGTCAGATATCAGAGTTTACATTATGGTTTTTTCTGTCACTTTAATTTCTGATTAACTTTAACAAAGAATTGGACCTATCTTTCCAAGAGAGTCACTTTATCTTTTTTATTACTATCTACATTACAAATGAATTAATTAGCATTCTCATCACAAAACCCAAGTTCATTATCTGATAAGAATAAAATTTCTTCAGATACATCCTGAGGTATTTGATTTGTCTTATTTATATTCTCAGTAGGCAACTTTCTTTTACTTGGCATAGATGGGTGTAAGTAAATCGTGATTCTGCTCATTAGCTTCTCCTGATTGAGATTTTATTTCTGTCCTTTGTTACATGGAATCCTTATTTGTTTTCGTCTCCCTTTGTTTAATTGGTTTGTGACTCCTGAGATACAATATACTTTCCATTCTTGAGTATGAAAAACAGGTTCTAATTTTTTTAACAATGTTTATATTCAGTAATATATTTAATTGAGAACTTTATCTGGGTAATAAATAAACAAAATATCAACTCATTTAAATATCTATTTGCTGGGATGTGTTTAGTACTGAAGTCACAATGGCCATACTACTAATGTTTATCCATTGCAGAAAACAATACAAACACAAGTACAAAATTAGGGCTTCCTTCTGAAACTCTAGGATTTACATGAATTGTAGGTTTTAGACAAGAACAACCTGCATAATCCTAAATGGTAAAAATAGCAGCACACTCTACAGTATTTCTATTATTTAGGTTGGAACACAAGCATGTTACTGCTTGAATATAGGCTCCCTATTCCCCTGCAGATTTAAAACATAGTGTGACCAGGGTGTCAAGAGGATGGAGCCAGGGTTTTCTCAGTAGTGCTTAGCAATAGGACAAGGGGCAATGGGCAGAAACTGGAACAGAGAAGTTCCACCTGAACATGATGAAGAACTTTTGCTGTGCAGGTGACAGGTCACTGGAAAAGATTGCCCAAAAAGGCTGTGGAATCTCCCTCACTGTAGATATTCAAGAACCTTCTGGACACGATCCTGTGCCATGCACTCTGGCATAGCCCTGCTTGAGCTGGGAGGTTGGACCAGACAGCTCACTGTGGTCCCTTCCAACATGACACATTCTGTGATTCTGTGAATAACAAACTCTTAAAGGCCTTTCTGAAAGTTTCCTCCTAAATTATCTTATACTGCTGAGATATAGCCAATTTGATTTAACAGCAAGCACACAGCTTGCAGCAGTATAGCTAAATCCTTTTAAAATTGATTGCTTAAAAAGAAAATCAAAGTTTTGACAGTTTTTGTACTGCATACTTTGTTTATTGTTTTCTTAGCCTGTTAAATTTGAGCCATAAGTAACCTTTTCCCTTTGAGGTGAATTCAATGCATGAAGAACTTCATGATTTATTAGTTAACATCTGCTTTGTGGGATTCACTGTGACTTGGAACACAGTCACATAGGAGGAGTATTCCTGAATAATGCATTTACATTTGTAAGAGTACAAAGCGAAATGTTGCCAAACTGAAACAGGTACCCAGACCTTAGCAGTGATGAAATTCTGAAACACAGGTTTTGAGGAAAAACGGGTGCAGTGCAGAAAACTGATGAGTTTAAACATAGAATGATAGATAATGAAATGGTGAAAGAGCAAAAGAGAAAAGGCCACTGAGTCATTCAGTCAATAGACTATTTAACACTGAAATTACCATTTACCTAAAGATCTGAAATTTTCAGTCCAGCATCTTCATCACTGCACTTACAAGTCAACTTTCCTGTTTCATAGTCACACCTGGGGTTCCAAAGATCTTTGTTGCCTGGTGGTTTTGTTGCTGACGGCTCTCACAGTGTGCTGGCTGGCCAATTCCTCCTCCCCCAGACAGAGGGATTCCTCCCACACCAACCTCTGCAACAAGGCTCACATATCAGAAACAAGGCAATGAGGGGGACAGAGATGTTTCTAAGGCTTCATCTTCTACTGAGCTCTGCATATGACCAGAATGCATATCCAGCTGATACAAACTGGGAAGCAGTTAGAAATCCCAGAATACTAGCATAACCAAGGGTTTGTTTGGAGTATTATTGTAACCCCCAAAGAGTAGTTTTTTCAGTGATTAGCTCTCTTTGTAGACATGAGGTGATTTTTTTTCAGCACAAGTGCAACCCATTTCACATAGGTCAGACCAACTTGCTTTACCCAACAGAAGAGGCTTAATTTTCCAGATCAGAGTAGCTTTATGGAAGACTTCATGATCTTGATCTTCAGCTTTCAGACTGATGCTCAATGCAACATAGCTCTGACCACAATTTTCCTGTATTTCCTTCAAGAGCTTCTTGACATTCATCAAGTCATTTAAGATTGTAATCTAAAGTGGTTCTCAGGCTGTGTTTGGTGTTTTATTTACACAATGGACTGAATTTGCAGAGCAGAAAGAATTGCACTCCAAGTGAAAAAGAGGGGGAAATTAAAAGCAACCCCTAAGTTTCCCTCTTCAGTATTAAAAGGATGGATCATTTCTATAGGCATGCTGCACTTTGAGTAGGTCAGTAACTGAAAATAGATCACAGACAGGGGAAATGTTTCTCTTTGCTTTTATTATAATATCTTCAAAAGAGCTAAACAGCTGCTGTAAGCATGGTGCTTACCTATTTAAATCTCCAGTAAGCAGCAGTATTATTTTTCCTCTGTAACACCTAGATGATGATGAAAAAGTTCTCTAGGTAATGATGACTATATTGCAGCATTCTCTATATCATAAGTTATATGTGGAGATCGGTATATGAATGATGGGGTTTGTATAACAAAGAAATGGATGCTCTTACATCCTCATTCAGACATACATTTGTTCTGTAAAGATTTTCCTGTCCCACCTTAAACAGACAAAAAAGCATTATCTTTACTGACAAGGAATTGAACTAAATCTGCTAGTTCTTTCCCTTGTCACGCTATATTGTTGGTTTGAGCAATAATCTACTGACCTCAATTATGTCTGCGCGATGACCTTCTCATTACTGCCATGTCTACAGTCACAAGATGGACAGAAATCTTAGCTGTGGATCACTTAATACGTATTCAGCAAATCACACATGTTTCAGCACACATCCCATGTCTTTTAGTGACACTACTATTAAAGTAGATAATAACACAGCACCTAAAGTGCTCTTGCTTTGAGGGCCTGGGGGACAGTTTTGATACGCAGCAATTTATTTGACTTATTCTTCAATATATTCTCTTTTGCTCTTCTTTAAAAATACCACTTTCTGTGATGCATAAGCATCTTTGTATGCTCATCCCTCCGAATAAAGAATCACTGCTGAATTTGGGATATGGCCTTCTTTTTTTTTTCATTCCTCTAAGCCTCTTCCTAATCCATTCTCTCATCTCAATTAAGAGTCAAATCTGCATTCTATTAAACTGTAATAGGTTAGGAATTCAGCATGATTAATTATTAAAAAGACTTGGTTATAGAAAATTAACTTGCTGGGTTTATTTGTCATTTGCACAAACTTTTCCTTCTATCTTGGCTGTGTGACAGATGGGACACTAATAATGCAAATGTTCTATAAACAGCTCCTAAAATGCAAGGTATTCTTGTTTAAAAAATATCATACAGTTAAGATATGAACATAATATGAAACAGAACAATTTCAAACTTCAATGTAGCAGATCATTTCCTAGTGGAAGATGTATGTGAGCAGCTTACCCACAGTCCCATCCTTTCAATGTTTATTTTAAACAGTTCATCTTGGCAAGGCTGGGCTTAAAGAATAAAAGCAAAGCAGAGCAAATGAAATACAGTAAGTAATATAACATTACCACAAGCAGAGAAACACATTTAAGGGAAGAATTAATTTAAAAGTAGAAAACATGGAAACTCCCAGTGTGAATTCAGGGAAAGAAATCTCCATGGACTTTCACAAAGGAGTAAAACGTCAGCTCTTCTAACTCTGTCTTTCTGACATGAACTGCAATCTGCCTTGTGGAAATCATTCATAAGAAAGCAAAAAGATGTTTCTTAAGACTTCTGTTCTTATAACAAATTTTGACCAAGTAGTAGATACAAAATTTCAGAAGAAATGCACAGGGTGGCAGTGCAAATTTCTTATCATAACATTTTTGGAACATGCTAATCAATTGTACATGACCAAGAAGTGAGACCACTGAGTATATTTTACCGTCTTTGCTGGAAAATCTGACTTAGATCAGTAATCTGAAAATGAAAAAAAAACCAAAAACCAACTGAAACAACAAACCCCAAATAGTTATGGCTTCAAAAGACAGACAAATAACTTTAGCCAGAAACAGGAATGTTTTGAAGGATATTGTGAATTTATTGTAAACATGGTTTTTTAGGACAATTGTAAATCAGTTTAATAATGACATGGGCTACAATGCAAAATATGTATTGACAATAAAACATCACCTATTGCTAAAAAAAATTAGCAGAAACCTCAGACCATATGAGGCCATATCACATTCTAGTTCTCTAATTTATTGTGGAAGAGACCACTGTGCAATCTTAACAAGCCCTGGCTTAATAACAGTGCTTACAACAGATCCATACAACACTCTGTAATAAAAAATTCCTCTGTAAGGAATCAGTCGGGAGAAAGGCTGATGTTAGAGCAGTCTGGCTACGTGCAGTTAACACTTCAGAGCAAACCTTCTGGGAAGCTTGTTCTAGTATCAAAGTCTTAATAGAGCATGACCTTGAGTGGAGAGGCAGGCAATTTGTGAGAAACTTTGGGTGTGAATGCTTGCTCAGCAATACTTTGAAAAGATTCACACGTGCAGGTCACACTGTGTTTGAAATCTGCAGGGGAATAGGGAGCCTATATTCAAGCAGTAACATGCTTGTGTTCCAACCTAAATAATAGAAATACTGTAGAGTGTGCTGCTATTTTTACCATTTAGGATTATGCAGGTTGTTCTTGTCTAAAACCTACAATTCATGTAAATCCTAGAGTTTCAGAAGGAAGCCCTAATTTTGTACTTGTGTTTGTATTGTTTTCTGCAATGGATAAATACTAATCTCCAGCAGTATGCCTGCTAGATTTGTGTAAGATTCCCAGGAGAAAATTTACAAAAGCTGAAGGAAAAGTCAGCAATTTGCTATATGAGATCAATCTTTTTAGAAAGCAAGAAGGCTTGATCAGACATTAAGAAGAGATTTTAGATACTTGAGAAAGATCTTCCTTATTTGTCATAAAATTTTAGTTTTAGGTACTCTAAGATGCAATTGCAGAGCCCAGAGATACTCATGGGTTATTTTTAAAGATGTCCTTGCCGATCTTACCATTTGTATAGTCCCTATTGCCCAGAAGAAAAACCAGACAAACAAACCCCCAAGTTTTGGGGTTCATAATGATAGTGCAAATGTCATTGGATCATCTTGTCTTCACAAGCTTGAAAGATACCTTTTGACTACACCACACATTGCATAAATAGCCATAATATTACTTGTGCAAATGAAGACTAGAAATACTGCTGAATGATGCAGTTTACAAAGCTTAGTTTTCTCAGTAAGTCTTAAATAGCAACACTTCCTGCATGCTGTTCTTCAAATATTGACCATGAGGCACTGATCCTAATTTTCTATCTAATCGAGGTAGAGAAACCATGCCTACAGCAAGTCATCTATCACAGAGCTCCATTAGCAGATTTCAAATATTGACTAGCAAAGAAGTATTCACTTTCCCGAGATTAACAATCTATAGGATAATATACAATGTGTCTACAATAACCATTAATGGAAAAATGATGAAGATAAATCTAATTTGTAACAAAGTTACTGGTTTGCAAACACTTCATAAATAAAAGACAAGCCTAACTCGATGAACAGCTCCTAATGAGTATTTCAAACTTTATTGATGCCAAGAACTAAAGTAATACCAACTATGAAGTAATAATGTGGTTTCAGCTGTATGGTTTAGAATTGTAACAGTTTCTTTGTGATCTTCTTTGAATAAACTCTCCTTACTAAATCAGCATGTTCCACAGGTTTATAAGGCATACCGCCTGATTTCAGAACACAATCAAAACTGGGAAGTGCAGGTATCAGCTCTTTTATGTTTACAGATCCATGTAAGTCTAAGAAACATAGGTGTACAATTTCTGTATATATCAAAATATTTGCATTTGTATTATTTCTCAAGATGTACTTTACTGATGGATAAGGAAGAGCACCTAATTACTATTAAAAAGAGTTTTAAAAAATATTAATAATGGGAGGAGTTATTTCAACACTGTAATGGAAGATATGCTTGTGCTACTGAAACCAGAATTCTTCTAACATCCATTTCATTGTTCCTTCACTTAATTGTTAATGCTTTGACAGAATTTAACAATTCATCTTTTGCATGTATTTATGTGACTAGCACTTATTTAGTAGTTAAGTAGATATTTACTCAATTCACTTTTCTTCTACTATATATCTCTGGAGATAGGTTGCTGAGGTCTTGTCTCAGTAGTCTCATCTTGAGACTGAAGAGGCCCAGCTTCCCCAGCCTTTCCTCATAGGAGAGGTTCTCCAGTTCCTTCATCATCTTTGTCACTCTCTGCTGGACTTGCTTCAGGAGCTCCAAGTCTCTCTTGTCCTGAGGAGCCTAGAACTGGACACAGCACTCCAGATTGGCCTCACCAGGGCTGAGCGGAGGGGCGGGATCACCTCCCTCAACCTCCTGGCAGCGTTCTTCCTTGCGGGAAGCACGGGGGGAGCACCCCACATGCTCCATCAGTTCCTGCAAGGACAAAAGAGAACACAACCCGTGCTGGAGATCCCTTGCCCAGTTGTCACCAGGGCCCTGGGGTCGGTTATTGTTCATCTCGTGTAAAAATACAGGTAGACCATCAGCACTAAATCTGGAGACATTAGGATTATCTGTCATTCGTATCCTGTCACCCATGTACATGGCAAAGACCAAAAATATGATCATCATCATTATCTTAGCCTAATTAGTTGTTATGGAAGATGGTGTATGTCCAGTGACAGGACTGCAGAGGGGGAGACTTGGGCAACCAAAATGTCTTCTCACAGTTGCTGTTTTGCTTTTTACTCTTTGCAGATGGCCAAGTCCCTCATCCTACTAGATGTTTATATACTGATCACACACTGGGCCTTTATTGCACTGGAACTTCATACACATTGTACCCCACTTTTATTAACAGGAGTTTAGTAATTGTTTTACTTCGGTATAGCACAGATCAAAATATTTGTCTTTCACCATTTCCTTAGTTTTAATCCAGCTTTACATTCTTCAATTCTCCCCACTACCTAGACGGTTTATGCAAATGTGTTGCAGGAGTCATCAAAAAAAAGGTATGACTGACTGTTTTCACCTCGTCGATTTTAATAGAAGATCCCTCTAATCTTTTTAGTATAACCTCCTGACTCTTCTAATAACAATTCTTCTACTATAAATTCAAGTTATGGAAATTGTTTTAAAACTCTTTGCTACTGACTATAAAATGTGAAAACTAACCCTTTGGCATGGTTTTGTGAATCATCTTTTTGTAAGAACATTGCAAATATCTATGTTCTGACAGAGAATGAAACTTTCTTTGAAGTTTTGCATCTGTGTGTATATAGGAGTGAGGAAAGAGAAAGCAATCTAGGGACACAGCAATAACAAAATATGTTAGGCTTCAATCTAATCTTACATCTATGTATTAATTTACAAACTGAACTATCCCACTTGCTATTATTCTTGTTTACATAATTTTTTCCCCCAACTGACACCTTAGTTTCCTAATATGGAAAATATACCTACATATATGCATCTGATTGAAGAATTACAAAAAAACTTTGAAATTTCACTCACTCTTTACTGAACCATTATATTAGCACAGATTCCACTCTTTCTTTGTTACACTTTTAATACACATCATATTTCTGTTATAGAACTATTGCAGGACACAGTGACATTGCAGCCATCTCCCCTGTTGCTGGGGGGATCCTGAAATAATGGTATGAAGAAAAATGAAGAAATTATTATTGCAATATTGCACTGTCAGTCTCTGGAGGTTTTTTTGCGCTTCCTCCTCCATCTTCTCCAGGTGTCAAAAACTGTTTTGTCAAGATAAGTCTCTACCGTACAAAACAGCTCATTGCTACTGAGATGCAATGTGAAGTTTCCTTTGAGACTGAATCCATTTTCTCCAATTAGTGCAGCTGATAAGTGTTAACCTACATAGTGGAAGGAAATAAAAGCGTACAGAAAACCCACTGCAAACCCCACCATTGTTCTATAGGGATGGTAGATTTTACTCTAACAGATGATGAAAATGAAGTCGGAAAATTTAAATTTACCTTGTTTACATTTTACTGTGAACCTTTTGAAGCTGTATTAGCAAACATTATAAAGAAATCAGTGTCAACTATTAGTTTTGTCCTCTACAAGTTTTTTATTTTTATATTCAAATCTTTATGAACCTTTATTTCCCTGGCAATTATTTAAAGATGTCCTGACTAAACCAAGTTTCATTTTAAATGTTAATTATTATATTGAGCATATTGTGGCTAACAAAACATATCCAATAACAAGGCAGTAACCTAGAAGATCTTCTAGAAGGTACTTTAAGATGGAGTAAAGTAAATATGAAGAATAAAGTCCCCTTTTCCAGGTTGTCTTAAACACCTGCCTGGAGTCTAAATTGTGTATGTCAATAATACATAATCATCTATTTGATCTGGCCTATGCTATTGATGCAAGCAACATCTTAATAGCTTTCTCACTGTTTGTTTACATCCGAAGCCTATAAAGCATTTTCATCTCTCTTGTTTTAGAAGACCTTTATCTGTCTCTTTTATGACTATAATTTTCTGCAATAACTATGGAACTGTCACCCTTGAAGGAGATCTCATCTAATAGTGAGTTCTTTCTAAAGTGCCTTGCAGAACTAAGAACACAACCATCATGTGCCTACTTACTTAAGGCTTAATTACTTTTTTCAGGGTCTTTGATTAAAAACATACCTCTCTTGTTGGACTTATCTAATGGGCACAACATTCATTTTATCAAATAGAGTTTCAAATACAAGCTCTATCTGCATCAAGTAAAAAAAAATCCCACAGAAAGTATTACAGAACCTGCATCTTAGAGCTGCCTTCTGATTAGCTCCCTCATAAACAATATCCATTGCTACCAGATATACTGTAAAGAAGTCCTGTTTTCCTCCAGTTGAGCTCTATATTCAGAAAAAAATTCAGATCCAATGAAACTTTAATTTCTCCTGTATCTCCTTATCCTATTTTTACTATCTGATATTTTCAATGATCTTTCCACCCTAAGTACTCATGAAGGATTCATTTCATTTCCTTTGTCAATCTGAGCTCCCCATAGGAGCATGAAGCTCAGTGCACTGTCCAGACTCTGATGGGGAAAGTCCTCTACTGTTGGAAACATCCACACCACCACCACACCCTCCCCAGAACAGTGCTTCCATCTCTTACATCCTCCCTCCCCCTCACCCTTCACTCACTCACTCCAAACTCGGCAGGTATGAGGCTGTATCATTGAAAACCATGACTCCGTATCAAATACTTTTGTGCAGTCGTACTAATTCTCTCTTTAATGATCCATTCTCAGCTTTCAAGTGGACTTAAGCACACCACATAAATACATAATGCAGAATGTGTTTTCTTGGGTGTAGCAGCACTGGAGAAGGGGATAAATTATGTTCATCATGTATGTACGTATCCATGTACCTATTAGATGTACACAGCCATCCAGTCAATGCGGTCTCTAGCTCCAAGAGGAAGAATGAGGACAATAATGTGGAATCATTCCTTTCTAGTTGGGAAGAGAAGTAGCCATGGACAGATTGAAAACTTGTGAAAATCACCTGGTATTAATATATTGTAAGAATAACGTATTGTTTTCCAGAGCTTTCTGTCTGAGTTAAGAGCAAAGGTTAAAAATGCTTGGTGAAGATCTCACAGTCTTTTTTTTTTTTTTCCAAACCTAAACAAACAAACAAAACCCCATGAGGAGAAGATGAGAAAGAAATCAGAATTTAGTCACAGGTTTTTTTAAAACACTATATTAAACTTTTTACTGAAGCTCTCTAAAATTAATGATATAAATCCTTTATGACCCAGACAAGGTTTACTTCATTATGGTATAGCTACTGATACACTTGCAAACATATCTTACAGTGTTTTACTATGAAAACCAGTGGAACAGAGTCATGACCTACATATCACAATTATTATTCATTTTTTTCATCTTCCTTTAGTTCCAGAACAAAGATCCCTTCCCTGAAGGAATTTACTTTGATTTGACATGCTAGCATATTTGTATGATTTATTCTGTGCGTCTTGGAAGCCAGAGAATCTTCTTATGGTGATCATATATAAAGACTTCTTTGTTTTTTCTTAACAGATTGAATAGTAGCGTACTGGAGACCCAGTGGAACATTTTTTTTGTTTGTTTTTCTTTAATTAAGAAATGCTTTTCTAATATTTTTTTTCTAAACAAATGCATAGTTGCAATACATATAAATTTTAAATATAAACCAGCCGTCAGGAAATCAATGTTATGGTATTGTGCCAGTCTGGCCAAATTTGGAAGAAAATATCTCCTGAGGGAAAAAAAACAGGTTGCCACCACCCCTCCCCCTACCAGGTTCAGGAAAAAAAAATTATTTTTCCTTGGAGGAAAGTGAAAGGGATAAAAACTATTTATTTAACAGAACACACAGAAAAGGATGATAATGCTAAATAATAAAATCTCTCGCTGTGGAGAGAAACCTGGAAAGATTTCAGAGTCCAGTGTAGGTGTTAGTGTCTATATCCTCCTCCTCAGGGCTGTCGGGGGGGAAGGCCCCTACTGGGGCCTGGGAAGAAAAGTCTCCCGGTGTGCTCCGATGTTGTGCAACCGTCCCGAAGAGAAGAAGAGAAGAGGAAAAAATTCCAAAAAATCCCAGGAAAACTCTCTCCGGAGAAAAGAGTCGAAAGCAGGCTGCAAAGCGAGCGTACTCCACTCCCCACTGCCGCCGAGTATATCCCCAGTAGCCTGTCTGTCCTTGAACACCAATTTTGTTTTTAAAACAAAAGTATCTCATTTTTTTCTTCCCTCTCGCAGGCTCAGTTTAAAGGCACCAGAGCCAGTCTCCAGAGCAGACGAAATGGGATACATATTTCATATCATAATGTCACCCCAGGGCAAGTATTAATCAACTTCTGCATTAATTCACTAGTTAAATGCGTGTGAACACAGCTAACAATGTAGTTTTATTTGCAACCATGAAGACATGGTCGGTGTCTTGTACATCAAGACTCCCCAAGGTTTAATAACCTACAAATTGCCTACATCTTGATGACTTCTCCTTTCCTCTTCTTCCTATGTGGCTAAAAATAGCTTTTCATTAAACATCAAACCTACAGTGTCAACATCTATGAAGAGCAAAAAAGATAGATTTCCCTCCAGAAAAGTTGCTTCTAAGTAAATTTCCAAAGTTTGTTTAGATTTTTAGAACAAAGCAAAGCAGAAAATAATTCAAACACTTCTATGGGTAACATATAAGTATATAAGTATAATCATAGTTACTGAGGAAGTGTTTAATTACTTCCTTCCTTTTTCCTCCTCCTTCTAAAACTATCTCCATCTTCTAAAAATATCAAATTGTATTTGTGAAATGAAAATTAAAATCAGCTGTAAAAAGAAAAAAAGGGTTTCTACAATGTGATTTTATGAAATAAGAGAGGAAACAACAGAAATATCTTGGAAAAGAGAAAAAGATGTCTTAAACAGATTAGAAATTGTTATTCTAGAAAAATGTTGCCTGGAGCAAGAACGATATGTTTAGGGTTGGAATTTCATAAAGTTCTGACGCAGCCGCGTGGTGTCGGTGGCGTGGGCAGCGCTGTGCCTTCCCTGAGCGTCCCACGTGAGAGCCAGCGCTCTCAGAGTCACCGGTCTCTCCTTTGGGGTCACCCTGGAGGGGCCTTGAGGGCCACGACACAAGCGCCCAAACCACCCGCGCGGTGGCTGCACTCATGCACACATGCAAGCCAAGTCTAAAGGCGTCGATCAGAAATAAAGGAGCCAAGAGGGGTCTTCTGTACGAATCCCGATTTATTGGAGGGTCCAGAGACAAAAGGCAGCAAACAATGAAGGGTCTAGGGGTTTTATACAGGGGCCGGATAGGGGCGGAGAGGGCATCAGGGACCAATGGTAGAAGGGTACGGAAGTGGAGCATAGGCGGGGCCAGGGTCCAGGGGCCAATGGGAAAATCTGGAGGGATTGGCAAGGGAACTGGGGCCAATGGGAGATCGAGGACAGGGGAACTTATTAGAACAGACACTTATAAAGGTAAAAGGGGTGGAAGGCCAATGGGCCAATCAGGAGAACAGAACTGGGGTACATTAACATAATCAACATAATTAGCACAAGGCCTTCTGGGAGGGCTCACCCTAACCTAGAACCCCTTAAGGCTCACCCTTCAAGGGGGTTGAGGTAGGTTTTAGAGTTGTTCTACCAGTGAGCTTCTGATTTTGGGTTTCTTTGCTCGTTGTTTACTCATGTTGTGGGCTGAGCTACCATAGCAAAGTTCCAGAATCCAGCTTCAAAGTTTTCAAAATTTTATTTCTTTGCACTCTGAAGAGAATGGTGAACAAACCCAAAAATAATACAGTTTTATTTTCTTTGTCTCAATGTTTTGAAAGTAAAACTGCCCTTGCTTCTCAAACTATACTGAATTTAATCCCTACTTTGTGAGATCCATAAGGAAGAAGAAGCTGGAGACAATCTTAAAGTACATCTTTTTATAGGGTCATCTTCACACCTAGCATGCTTGGGATAATTAATGATAGTGCTGAGGTTCTTCACAAATTAGAAATAACTCTTTGATATTATTAATAATCTGGGTAAGGGCAGACATTGTTTGCACCCTCTGGAATGCAGAAGTAGGTCCTTTGCAGTCTGCTCCGTGAATACACAAGATAGCAAGTGTGCCACTTTGCTGACTTAAAACTATACAAAATGTGTGTAAAATGCCACAAACTCCTCATCACTCTAAGATTTCTACACAACCCTATTACTGTGCTGTCTAACTGTGATAGGATCCTACATCTCTTTATTCGCATATTAAAAGCCATGTTAAAAAGACAAAAACTGTTCTTCCTGGCACTGAGAAGAAAATGGACAGAGGCCCCAGGAGCTGAAGAGATTTTCCCAGTGTCAACAACTTCTGGATGGCTCCAGCTCTTTCAGCTGAAGAGCCACCAGACAAAAAATCTCTTGCCTCAATTATTTACATAAATTGCAGAATTTTACACTTGTGCATTTGAAGATGAGTGGTGGATCAAAGAAAAATAAAAATCAGGAGAACAGCATAGCCAGAAGAAGAGTGTCAGGTTTTGAAGTGCCTTTGAAGCAGGAAGCAGTGATGAAGATACATTTTGAAGATCAGGTAGAAGGTAATAAAATCACCAGATGAAGGAGAAAAATATTAAATTCATGTGACTATCAGAAAAGAGAAAGACTATCAGCTAGAGAGGAAAAGAGAGGATGAAGACCTTGAGAAAATTGAGTCAGGCAAGAAAGAGTGAAGAGGTTGAAGGAAAAAAGGTCCTGAACAAAAATCAAATAAATTATTTGGAAGAATATTTTCGTCCAGTGGGTTCTGTATCTGGAACAAACTACAAGGTAGGCAGAAGAGAAATTTAGACTAAAGAAAGAAGAGAAACCCTAGAAGTTAATACATTAAATGTTAGAAGTTAATTTTAACCCTAGAAGCTAAAACCCTTTAAATGATCAATAATTTAGGCCTAAATATCAACAAATCTCAAAAAATAGTTATAATGACAGAACTTACAGATTTGTGAAGAGAAATAGAATTCAATTTAACAATGCATTCATTTTCTATTTGCACGTTGAAATGCAAACCAGAAATTAATTAAACTGTGTCTTTACAGCCTGTGTGAGATAAAGGATTATTGACAAAGGAAATAAATTTTTTTCCATGCAGAAATGTCAGGTCTTAACACTTTTCAGGAGAAAATACAGATATAAAAATAAACTGTCTTAGTAAGGCTGAAGGCTGTAAGGACCTGCTAATATGTATTCTCTTGGAGAGCATTTAAAAAGGAGTGACTCTAAAAAGTCACAAGAAATATTAAGCTCCAGAGCAAAGGGGAAATTTAGAGATTCTTAATACTTCAAACACCCATCCACAGAGAATATATTTGTAACATCAAAAACTATTTTTCAAACAAAATCTCTTTTATTGTCATGTCAAGACGTATTTTGTGGTGGGGTTTTTTGTTTGGTTGTTTGGGGGGTTTTTTGTATCACAAGGATTTCTGTCATCATTTGTTCCTTTTGTTTCATTTTTAAATTTTGTTTGAGCTTTATTTTTAAGATATAAAACATAGCAGCATTTCCTTGATGTTTGTGATGGTGCAGTGGTGCTGCTACCATGAATTTGTGAGGTGATTGAAGAAAGCACATAATGTAGTAAGCCTCGTGTAAAAGACAAAGATAATTCTCACTTGTAAGAAAAACAACTCAATCACGATATTTCACATGAGATAAACGGAGGACAGCGTTTCCACAAGTGGAGGAAAAAACAGCCCAACATGGGTAAAACTAAATTGTTTGATTCACAGGAAAACAAACACGTCTCTGTGAGAAAAAATGTGTTAGGCTGAGTCCTCTGATCTGAAAAATAGCAGGTGTTTTCAGTTTCTATGTATCAACTACCACTGTAGCTGGAAAAATATCAGAACTGTTGAGAGAAAACAGTGCATAATTAATAGTGTATCTGCAGATTGCAGTTTCTCCTCAATTTCCTGTAGAAATGGTAAATGCCAGGTAAAATTTATTTTTTTGTGCTCTGTCACCACACTTTCCCTTTGCTGGTGTTTCCTTTCAGTGTGAGCCTCTCAGTCCAGCTCTCAGCTTTCCAAACAGCCCTTGTGGCTCTCCTAACAGCCAGTGGAGGAGCAGCAGCTCTGCTCTGCCTTCCCTATGCCTCCTCCATCCTCCCTCCTGGGATGCAGTCAGAGGAGCTAGGCAATGGTTGGCAGCTGCAGCCCAAAGGAGGAATGTCTGTGTCAGTAAATCCCCAGGAGCACTGGCTGTAGGAGCAGCAACAAAGACAGGGAGAAGTCGGTAGCCTGTAGCAGACTGAATCAGTCTCACCTGCTGTAAAGGTCCCAGCCATTTTCGTCTGTCCACGTAGTTTGAGTCTCCTCTGCCTCTGTGATGCTGAGGATTAGAGTGGTGTGTTATGCTGGCAGTATGTGAACCAGTCCTTTTGGACTGCAGTCCCACCTGTTCAGGTTTCTGCAGTGAGATGGAGCATTCTGAGTGCTCACATGCAAAGTTAGTCCTACTGCCGCTTAGCAGTTGGCTGCCTAGAGGTCACACACAATCACTCATCTAGGCCAGCAGGTCATAAATGTTAAAAAAACCCACCTATGTTCAGATCCTGGACCCTGGAAAAAAACATTATCCTTATCTTTCTTTGATCCTTTTCTCATAAGGGAAGATAAATTAGATGGTTTGTCCCAAATCCTGCAGCCCTTATATGCTTCAGTACAATGAAATCTTGTTCATATCTTAAAGCTTTTCCCCCAGCCCAGTTATCTCAATCCTAAACTGTATCTTATTATATTTAGCAACAAGAGTTCCCTATTCTGTTTAGTCTGCCACTGACTAATAGTGAAGATCCTTTGCCTTCTGTTCTGTTGGAGTATATGTCCAAGCACTTCAGAAATACAGAGAGTGTCTTTTAGTAGACAGTATTAAAACAAAATACATATATCTATATAATCTCAAGCAACAAGAACTTGCATTCTTTTTTTTTTTTTTTTTAACATCAGGAGATTATAGGATTTAAACAAGAACAAAAAAAAAAAGTAATACTTCGAAATTTCAATTTCTTTCAAACAAATAAATACCTGAATAAGGTAGCCGTACTTCACACTTAATACCGTCTACATGAAAATTGATTTTCTGACAACTTAAGAAATTGCCAGTCATTACTTAACAAGTGGCGCATTACAACCCATTGGAATCAATGTAAGAATCCTGTTTTCTTCAGCAAAAATTTGCAAGAGAGGACAAAGAAGTAAAACTTATTGCTGCAGCAATGCTGTCTTTTCAAAGGATGTTGGTATCAGGAGGCAGCAGGCAAATACTCGATTGTGAAACTGATACTTACTGGTGACAAATGTCTAGAAAGTTGGGGTTTTTAATTATCTGACTGGCTTATCAATCGCTTTGAAATTGCACTCTGTGCATATACAATGGAATTAGTATTTTATTCATGCAGCTATTGGAGTGATGCTTTTTTACAATTCAAGTCTGTAAACGTTAGACCCAGGAGCACTCCCAAGATTTTTGCTCTTGAAAGTCAACACTAGGCATGGCCTGACTATGCAGGGAACAGACTCCAACACAAGCCAGCCTCCTGTATTTTGTTTCCAGAGACATCTGATCAGACATGCATATATTTAGGATGTGGAAAGGCAGAGAATGTAAGTTTGCATGTAGTCCTAGTGATTAGCTTGTGACCCATTTGGAATCCTGGCAACATGAGGAATTTTTCAAATCAGTTGCAGTAAGAACCCTACTTTTTCACACAGATGTTCTGTAATCATCTTGAACGCTCCCAGGATGAATGACTTTCAGCAGTACCATTGGGTATTTTGCAAAACTAAGAGGTATGGAAACACCTTTGAGTTGATATGTGAACAACAATGAACTTTTCTTCCTAAGCATTGCTAAATTAATTCTCAGATGTTATTTTCACATATTCTTTCCACAGTAAATGTTGGGGTTTTTTTTAAGATAAAAATTACTCAATTTCACCCCCTGAACTGATATTGCATCTTTAATTAGTTTTCTTTCCTTTTTATTTTTAATAAATGCATATGTCTCTATAAAACTGTAAGTCTTTGCTAAAAGAAAATGCAAATGCTGTCATTCACAACTTTGAGATCAGGTGTTGACCCTCTTACAGCAGTGGGCTTGACAGTAGCTTTGACTTTTTAGAGAGAAAGGTTTTCAAAGTCTGCTGATGTATACCACTCAAAACAATCATCTACCAATTAAAGCAAATATGGTGTGAAAAAAAATATAAAATTGTTTGTGTTCTTGAAGTAGTCTGATATTTTTACCAGCTCATTTGGATTTTAGTTGTGACAACAAGAATAAGGAGAAAAAGGAAACAGCCTCATTAGATAATCTTAAAAATCCAAGTACCATTTTCCTAAAAATGTTTTGAGGCTATAGATATTAGCAGTGGGATTATAGGTCAAATAAGAGTTAGGTAATCATACCTAATGTTCTAAAGCATGGGATAAATGAATAACACTCAAGTTTTTCCTTTCTTTCCCACTCAGTATAATGCTCATTTTCCCTTGAGAATATGCAAATCAGATAATGGATTGTTAATTTTTTATCGATGATGAAACCTAAACATTACAAAATTTTAGGGGTTTTTATGTATAATTACCTGTTTTTCAACATTAGAGCTGATGGGACAATTAAATGTCTCCACAGTGTTTTTAGAGAAAAGATAATTTTAGAAGTCAGATTTTCACCATCACTTTTACCCTGATTTTAGTAAAATAATGTTTTGAAGAAGGCATAAATTACAGTTTCTTTTGCCCAAAAATCACAGAATCATAAAGTGGTTGTATTTGACTGTTTGAATATAAATTTAAGTGTATGGACATCTGAGATGTGTGTAAAATAAAACTCACAGGTCTTTTTCTGATACGCTGGCTCTTTCCTGTTCAAAAGAAATGAGAAGTTGAAAGTGTACTCTATAACCTGATTCTTTACTGCTTCTCAATTTTCATACAAAGCAAAGATAAAGTGCTACGTGGAACACCAGTATCATTTACTTTGTGTTTGTTTTATAAACTTTCATATGTCTGCTCCCTCCCATCATTTTGCTGCACCTTTCTGAAAAGCGTCCTACTCTGCTCTGCACCTTCCATCAATAACTTGCAGTTGTAGAGCAGTACAGACAGCAGTAAGAATGCCCTGATCTTTCATTTCTCAAGGCTGAGCAAGCCAAGGTCCCCAATCCTCTCTTCAAAGCCATATTCTCCTGTGTCCTGACCACCCTGGTGATCTTTCTCCAGGGTACAAATGGTGTCAGTGTGCCTGCTCTGTGTGTTTTTGCATATATGTTTCCATGTGCAACCATCAGAAATTTGTTCTCGGCCCCACTGATCATTTAACCTTGACTACCAGATTCAGTGACCTCTAATAGCTTTTGAAACACATCTACTCCATTCACACATGATCTGTTACAGGTTCAGCCTATCTTCAGTGCCTGCCATAGCTACATGTGGGCAGTCCTGCTTCTCTGCACCTGCCCCATCAGATGTTTGGGAAATGGCACCTGTATTGGCTCAAAGCAGGGAAAGGGAGGGGTTGTGCTGCCTGCACGAAATTGTGTCAAGGGAGGTTTATATTAGATATTAGGAAAGGATTCTTCATCCGGAGGGTAATTTGACACTGGAGCAGGAAAATGGTCACAGCACCAAGCCTGACAGAGCTCAAGCAGCATTTGGATGATGGTCTCAGGCACAGGTGGGATCCTGGGGCTGTCCTGTGCAGAGACAGGCGTTGGACTCCATGATCCTTGTGGGTCCCTTCCAAGTCTGGACATTCTGTGATTCTATGACTGCACTCCATATTTGGGCAAAGAATGTAGCTTGCTTTTTGGGGATCCAGCAACAGGAAAACAACTCCAGTGCTTCCTTCTGTAAGGCTCTAATGCAGTACATGGGTCACCCAGCTACATACTAGTTTTGATAATTTCATTCAGCATTTTTACTTACTGATGCTGTTTACTTCATGTTCCTTTTAGGTTGCTGTGGTTACTAATTTACATGTAAATTTTTTTCGCTTCTTTCCACCAGTGGATCTCCCCTTTCTTACAGCCAAAGTTTATAAGGGTCAGTACATATGCAGTTGTCACTGGCAAGGTCATGGCACCAAGGGAGAGCTCTGGGAACTCAATGTTATCTTCTACTGCAGAGCCCAAATCTGAATGAGATATGTTCTCAACAGGGCTCAGTCAAGAGGAATAATCCCTCTGCCGGCTAGTTCCACTCCCATCAGGGTACGTTGTCCTTGCTTCACATTCTGCTCATCAGGATGCCCCACCCTCGTGGAAAAACACTCAGGTCCTTTTCCTGCTTTCCAGTCAGACAGACTGCAGCAGGTACTAGTGCGTGGAGCTATTCCTCCCAGGTGCACAACTTTCATTTACCTTTTTTGAACTTCTTGATGTTCCCATCAGCCTATTTGTCCAATCCCATTTATGAGGTCCCTCTGAGTATCAAGACTTGTCTTCCAGCATATCAACTTTGCCCTGCAAATCTGTCTGATCCTATTATCCAGATTTTAAAAAGTCACAGTTTTGATTTCTGAGAGATATCACCAGTAACCAGCTGCCAGCTGGAGTTTGTATTGCTGATATTACCCTTTGATCCCAATGGGAAAGCCAATTTTTGACTCACCTTCACTCAGCTGCCCATTTGCTGAGTTCTTATTTGACCAATTTAGCTCTAAGGTCACTCAGGGGGAACATGTCAAAAGCCTTGAAGAAGTTAAGGTATCCAGCATCCACTGCTTTCTCCTTGTTTACAGATCTGGGCATATCAACAGGGATGGTGAGTTATGTTTTTTCCCTTAAGGCAGACATTAAGGATAAACCATCTTCATTGTAGCCCTGAAGTATTTACATGAATTTTTGGAGAACTATATATATTTGTAATGAGCAAACTCTGGAAATTGCACTATCTGAGGCAAAGTGTCAGATACAATTGAAAAGACTAGGAGATAAACAAGCTTTTTTTGATAGCTTTGCACACAACTGAAAAACCACCTTATCCTTCTACCTTTTATATAGGTAATGTTATGCACCCTGTTCATTAAAATGGGGCAGAAAAATATGAAATAAGAAATGAGTAGAATTTTTTCATGTGGAGATACACCTAGTGGCAGTGGAAAACTCTAGTTTTGACTAAAGACAGTGTTTTCATAGTTTTTGGAATCCATACAGTAATCAGAATTTAGCTAGCCACAAGAAGTTCAAGACTTGCAAAATGATAATACATTCTCATTGATAGAAACTCAGATTTTTTGTTTCCAAAAATTAACTACAGATACAGAAAAAGCAACTGATTTCCCTGTACAGAAGTATCTTTTAGATAAAGTTATATTCACTAATAAGTTGTTTCCATAACTCCTCTAATTACTTATAACAGTGCTCTTTAGAAATTGCATTTTCTTAAAATTGTTCCGGAATTTTGAGTTCTATTCAAAGCCTACCAAATCCAAAGCTAGTGGGCTTTACATCAGACTCATAGAAAATGACATTTTTGGAAAATTTTGTAGGTAGGACTACAAGTGATGTAGTGCACAAAGGTTTGATCTTTCTTGAGAGGTAGGGAGATGTATTTAATTTTTCAACACTAACATCTGAAGACGCACTATTTAAAAACAGAGAAAATAAAGAGGATCCAAATTCTGCCACTAAGTCGCTCTAGGAGCCTTTTCCCTTCTCCTAGAAAGAGGACATTAATTAAATCTGATTTTTCTGGTAATGGTGGCTTAATCCCAGTTAAGGGCCAAATGTCTAACCGGCTGGTAACTCAGTCCCCTCCTCAGCGGGACAAGTGGACAAAACCAGGGAGATTGCTTAGCAGTTATGTTGTAGGCCAAACAATAAATTTATTTATTGCCAATTAAAATAGATTTGAGTAATAAGGAATGAAGACAAATATTAAAACAATGTCTTAAGCCTCAGCTTCAGTCCTTCACTCCAGACTCCTCTACCCTGCCCCTGAACAGCACAGGGAGGAATGTGTGCAGAGGTGAGTTGGCACATAGTATTTTTACCCTAACACTCCTTCCTTCTCAAACTTTCCTCTTTTCCAGTGTGGTCTCTCCCACCACCTGAAGTCCTTCAGGAAAAAATCTGTTCCAGTGTGGGCTCTCCACAGGATGCAGTTCCTTCAGGAAATATCCATCTGCTCCAGAATGGAGTCCCTTCCTGTGCTGCAGGGAAATACCTGCTTCACCATGGTCCTCTTCACAGTCTGCAGGGAATACCAGCTTCAGTGCCCAGGGCACCTCCTCCTCTCCCTCCTTCTCTGACTTTGGTGTTCACAGTGTAGTTTCTCACTCTTTTCTCCCCCTCCTCCACCTGTCCAGCTCTTTTTTCTTTTTCTTAAATATGTTTTTCCAAAGAAGCAGGAAAACTGTCCTGTGCTTGGCCCAATCCAGCCAAGGGGAGCTGGCATTCACTTCCCTCTTCCCACTGTCCCTCTGCTGCAAAAACCTTTGCCACCTACACCCAGTACAGTGGTAATGCTGTTTAACCAAGCACTGAAAGAGAAGCAGGGCAGGATGCAGGCGTTCCATCTGCAGGAACATTGCAGGGCTTACATTCAGACTCAGTAGCTGTAGGAATCCCACCTGGTCTGGCAAGTCTGTCACTTGTCACTCTGCTTAGAGTTGAAATTACTGGAAGGATCTGGAACAGCTAGATTTTTCTGCTTAGTATTTTATGCTATGGGATTCAGATAGACAGTGGAATTTCAGGAAGTATCAGCCAGATAGGCATGTGTGGATCTATAGGTCCCTCCTTAACCTTGTAAATCAGGCACTAAGCTCTTTAGGATATGGATGAATAGTACAAGGCAATAAAAAGCACTGCATTGTCTAAATAATCATTCTGCAGGGATCTCCACCAGCCAGGCCTTTACAGACAGTTATTTCTACGCCTTAATCATTATGGGAAACAAATACACAGCCATTTCAAAAATCCTTTTAAAATAAAACTCTGTTTTTCAGTGCTTTGCCTGTTGTGAGATATTAGTTGTTTGGCTTAAATAAATAAGGTTTAAACAGAATGAGTCACTTATTGTTATAATATTGCGTGGTTTAGTATGCTGATGCTTAGCTCTGCTTGCTTAGTCTGAGAAACTAGATTTGTTGAAGCCTTAGGCCATAAGCTGGGGACCTTCACCTAGATATGCTTTCTGCTGTAATAGAGTAAATTTTCTTAGCAATTTTCCAAGTAACTGGTACAGTGCTGTATTTTGTTTCTAGTATGGAGAGAATGTTGATAACACATTGATGTTTCAGTTGTTACTAAGTAATGGTTATTCCAAATCTAGTGCTTTAGTTTCCCAGGCTCTGCCATAGAGCAGGTGCACAGGAAACACAAACCAGAGCTAAGGAGGCTACAAATGTCAGCAGAAGCTGCAACTCATCAGGATGATAGCAGTTAATGTCCCACCTGAATGGAAAGAAGAGAAAGAATCCAATAAGGTGTTGAAGGACCCCAGAACAAAAATCACCATTGAACTAAAAAGGTGTGTGAAGAGCATGCGAAGGATGGGTGCATAAATGGCAAGGGTCTATTTGCCTAGGGATTCCTTTGTTCTGGGTCCCGTTCTGGAGACACTCAGCTCGAGCTGACCTACTGCTGTACCACTCTGTTAAATTACATCTCTTTTATAAAATCTGATACCTGGGACTCTGCTGCAAGAAATCCAGGGGTGAGCCTGAAGAAAGAGGAATCCCATCGGAACATGAGCATGTGTGAGTGAGGAGTCAGAAGGGGCTGCTCTTGGCTCATTGGAGCTCCCTGCTCTGACGGGACTCAGGCCCCAGCAGTTGAAGTCTTGAATGATGGTGCAGCTCCTTGAATTGTGTGAGGATGCTGGGGCTGTATCTTCTCCCTTAATATTGCCTTCCTGCATTTTTTCATTTTTAACTCTGGTATGAATAATGTTACGTGGCTGAAATAAATGTAGTACATTCAAATTGAATCTTACATATATGTGAATGTAATGTTTGTATATGTAGAGCTTCCACATTTTTTCTTCCACAAGTTAGATGGCAGATTTAAGTGAGAGCAGGCTAAAGAGCTGAAAAAGTAAAATGAAGCCTTATCTGAAAAAAAACCAAGGGGTAGAAGGAGGCAGAGGGAAGGAAGGGAATCCTGCTGCATCTGTGTAATAAGGTGTTTACAGCCTTTTTTTGTGAAACCACTTTCACTGCAAATCAAAATCCCTTTTATTCACAATGAAGGCAAGGGAACTTTCATTTCAACTTTGATTCAATGAAACACCCACTTTCAAGCATATACGTACATTAGTTCTTGTTCAGTGAAACAGATGGAGCTAAAGATAACTCAGTGTAAGCATCCATTTGAACCCTGCTGACTTCAGTCAGAAGTTAGTTTGCATTAGAATTGTTAAGTTTGATGACTCACATAATACTCACAGAAATCTCTTCATCTCTTCAGTTTACGATACTTGGAAATGTAGCCCATATTTTTAATGGTATTTAGAATAACTGAAGTCAACAGAATGCCCTGAGAACGCTCATCATCTTCAGCAGCTTCATATTATGAATAAGAGTGAGCACTATCATAGAGACACTATTTCTTTATTAGAAAGATATACTATAGTTCAGAGTTGCCTTCAATGATGCAGTAGACTTCTTTTCATAGATTTTAAAACACAATTTTACAGTTTATATTCTGAAAAGTACACCATTATGTAACGTTATTTTATGGATGGAAAATATGGGATGTGCATGACCACTGCACTTTGCATTTTTAGTTGCAGAGATAAGATATTTATTACTATTTGATTTACTGACCTCCACATTATATTTTAGTTTTCTAAATCCTTTCTTTTCCTATTTGACTTTGATGTTTAATGCATAATAGATACAGACGATAAAAAAATGCAAACAAATCACCCCATTACAGAATTCGTATATGACTTCACAAATATCAATTTACCTCTATCCAGAGGTAATGATTGTGAGTGCATTAACTTTCTTTATCTGCCATTTCCAGCCTTGCCTGGAAGCCCTACCGATGCATTCTCTGTCAGTTTTTTCTGGGAGCGCTGTGTAAGCCCTAGAGCAGACAACCAGTTCTGGCTTGATCTATGCTATAGATGTGCCTCTGCTCAGCCCTGTGCCCTGATCTTTCTCGAAGGTCCCCCAGAGCTGTCTCCTGTATGATGACTCTGGCCTTGCCTGGGGTCCTGGCTGAACAACTTCTAAAATGATTTCCCACCTAAGGATTCTGGTTCCACAAAAATGCTGTTTTCCTTGGAAACAAGCTGGTTCTTTTGCATTTTTTATGGAAACCAGGCAGAGAGAGAGACTTCCCTTCCACCTCCTGTATGCCAGCTGGCACCATGGTGGGTGAAGGGCTGCCTGCCCATCTTGCTGGACTTTGTGGTTGTCATGGCTGTCCAGCTGCCCTGCTTCCCACCCAGCAGACTGCTCCAATTGCCTGGTTTCCTGGCTAGCTTTCCATGTGGGTAGCCAAATCCCAGTACAAAAATTCTTGAAACATGCTCAATGTGGTCTCAAAACAATCAAGTTTTCTGAAATCAAGTTATGCAATAAAGCAAAGTTTTCTTTGTTTCCAGTGAGAAAAACAGAAATAAAAATGTGGAAAATTTGTCAACAAAACAAAAATTGCACTTTGATTACCTCTTTAGTTTTCACAGCAGTTTCTGTGCAAAAAAATACAGACTACCACGACAACATTACTTGTATTAGCAAATATGAAGGCCTTTATAAGCCATTTTTCCTTTGCTTAGTCTATTTAGTCTCTCAGTCTATTTAATATTTTCTTTTTTTTTCCTTAAAAGGAAAAAAGAAAAAAAGTCACTCTGAAATGTTACAAAGGTTCAGGACAATCCCTTCTAGGCTTTGAGATTTAGCATTGTCATCAGGCGAAATTACGAATATATTTAGGATATCTTTATGTAGCTTTCTGTCTGGCAGCACCAAGAGTTAGGATATTTGTTTTATTTGTACAGTGTTAAAACTTATATATACCTTAAAAAAAATGCATGCGCACACAATGTATAAACACATAATGCAGCTTAGGCAAGGGGCAGGCCCCAGCTCGGAACTTTAATGCAGCTCCCAGGCCAATGGGTAAAGGGTGCTGGGGTGGAGGATCCGGGTGAAGTTTTTCAGAACAATTAGGACCTGTTAGTGCACTCAGGGCACTGAAAACGAGTCTCAACCCAGGGAGGTTTTCCACGGGCTGTTGTCATGTGAAATCTTCTACAAACAATCTTTTCACCTTGGTCTTTGGCATATCTCACGACAGAGGTCTCAGCCAGGGCCAGGGTCAAAGCACAGAGAAATCTGAGGCTCCATAGAAGAGTGAGGCCAAACAGAGCTTTCCAAAGTAGAGAGCTGTGATGGGAACACTCGCCAAAGCAGCCTTTGCACATAGACCTTCTTTTCTCTCTGTGCTGTCTTACATGAGATAGACACTGGGTTGATAAGAGTCTTACAACTGAATTGTTTACACATTTTCTTGAAGTACACTTGTAAAAATCAAGAAACAGATTTTGTATCTCTTAAGGTATGTATTATTAGAGCAGGAAATAAAACAGTGATTTATTCAATGACAAATCCTTGATCTCATGAGTGAGAAAATGACAGTAAAAATTAATTTACAAATAAGCCATTATTGCTGTTATGGCCCATGCCTATAGAGCTGACACAGAATTTTTCAAATTCAATATCACAGCTTTTCAGTTATGAGGAAATCCACAATACTTCCTGTGAATTCAAGATATTATAATTAGTAATGGTATTAGTAGTAGTATTAGTATCAGCATGAGCATCAGTATTATCATTAGTATTATATTTTTCTTGGTTTAAATTTTTAAACTTTTCTTATCTCACCCTATGAGGATTTTTCCTTTTTTCCCCTGATTATTCTCCACATCTCACTGGAGAGAGATGGAGGAAATAGCGAGGCACATTATGGTACTTAGTTGGTGGTTGGGGTTAAACCAGTCACTTATAGTAAAATAATATCTTCTTAAACCAGAATACAGCAGCTAGGACTGGGACAAACAAATCTCTGCTGTTTAATTACATCCTTTCCACAGCATTCAATGCTTATACAGAATCTCTAAACAAACCAATTAGTTATAACATTTATCACACTTTGAATGTCAACTCCCTTTTCTTGAAAGTTCCCCAGGCGTGTTCTCTACTAAGCAAAGAAGGAAGATATCAGGTGGCTGTTTCTGGATGTTTTGAGTAGCAGCAGGCTCAGACAATTACCCGAGACCATGCCATTGCCATCACAAGTTAGCTTCTAGGCCAGGATATCTAAGAACTTAAGAATGTCTCTAAAATTCCAGATCAAAGGTTGACTGAGTCCAGTGGTGAGTCCAGGGGCCCTCAATGAATGCTTGGGAAGAACATTAGACACAGAAATTGTGTCATGACATTTCCCAAGGACACAGTCCTACTCCAGGTAATTTAGTTCAGAGCTGAGAAGCTACAAAGCTGTGCTTAGGCAATAGTGTTTACAGTCAGTGTAGGAGCCATGGTATTGGAGCAAAAGCTGAATTCAGGGGTTTTTCTCTGCTTTTGCCAATGTGCCTTTTTCTATGAAAGCAGTGCTGATAGGTGACACACTTGGTGGCATCTTCTTGTAACCTCAGCATAGGCTGTTACCTCCAGGGAGCTAAGCTTTGGGCTCCTAGTCCTCCTACAGAGAATGGATGAGGTTACTACCTCAGAATTGTGTTTGGTAATAGATACATGCCTGCCCCCTAACATCCTTCTAGGAACTGCCTCTCTCTTTTGACTGGCTGCTAAGAACCAGTCTGTCCAATAACTTTCACACGCTCTGTAAGAATTCTTTTTTCTTTTGATTCTTGTTCCACTCTTCTAAGTACTCCTCTCTTCTCATAAGAAGGGTGGATTACCCTGATCCTTCCTGCTTGAGTATTTACTTTTGCTTTTCTCAATCCAATGAAAATTAATAAGATCAAGTGAGTCAAGGGATATAAAGGGGAAAGTAAACAGTTCATTTTATGAAAGAGGAAGAGGATAACATCTGAAATACTCTGTTGGAATCATTTCACATGATTAGTCCAAATTCTAACAGATTAGCAGATGGCAAGAGCATTCTAAATGAGTGCAAATCTGTCTTTTGTGCTTTTAGGATCCCAGGAACACAATATTTCTTCTAATGGTAAACATGTAGAAAAATTGCTGGGAAAAGAGGTAATATATTATAACTATGTTACAGAAGAAAACTGAAGGCGCAGAAGACTATGAATTTTAGAATCTCTGGCTCTGATGAAACTTTAAATCTGACATGACATTGAGCACCGCAGTCCTCGACCAGATATTTTTTCCCCAAAACATATACAGAAAAATATCCTGAATTATATTAAATTACAATAACTTAGCAGGTTTTTTGCATTGGATTTTCTCTCATTTAACTTGGTCTTCTGGCTTAAACTCCCACACATTCAAATTCTATAGAATATGACACTCATACGTGATGGAAAATACTGACACAGAGGTTTTCCTATTTCTATCTTTCCTTCAGATAAACCCGGTTGGATGACTTTGATTCTTATATAAATCCATATCTCATAAATCTTACATTTTTTTTTAATCTGGAATAAAAATTGAATACATTTTATACTAATTATTTATTCTATCATTCTCATTTTCTCTGTTATTTCCTTCCTCATCTACAGTGTCAGTACAGAGCTGAGATAACTCAATGGAAGTCACTGAAGTTACACAAATGTTACCCTTGCACTGGTCAAGAGAAAGTAGACAGTCTTCCTAAATGAAGGAAAGTAAGTTAAACTGAAGTGGACAATCTGAATATATACCAAAGACTTATTGGAAAATGCACTTAATGCTGTAAATCTCTACAAATAAGAAATTAGGACGTTCAGGAATTCAAAGGTAAGGTGACACTTAAAAGGCAGATAAACATTTTAGAGAGGTGAAGAGCATAGCTTTTACTCCTAAATGCATTAATTCAATCAAATAATTGAGTAAAGCCTTGCTCTATAAACCTGGTTATTACACACTTGTTCAATTCTGGGTTTGGTTGGCCGTGGTTTTGGGGGTTTTTTTGTGTAGCGTTGTTTTGTTTTGTTTGGTAATGTTTGGCATTTAGTCTGAAACACCTGAATAGCCTCATTGTAATGACTGTTATTAGCTAGATATGGTGCTGTATACAAATTCTTCTTGAAAGATCCAGCTCCCAGCTACTGCTAGAAAATTAGACAGTTGGAACACAGCTGAAAGTTGCTTCTTCCCAAGCTCACCAGTAGCATAGTTTCATGGATTTTATCACTAAAATGCACAACAATGTACAGTGAAAACACAGGAGAGACTTAACATCTTTAAGCAGTCAGTACATGCACAGGAATTAGGAGAAAAATCTTGTGTACACAGAAGCTGACCTACTTACATTTAACAGTCTATGTTAAATATCAAAAAGCACATCTGCTGAAGGTATTACATTCCTTGCAAAGTAACAGCACCTCTTCTAAGCAGTTTTTCATTTATTCGTTCCAAGATGGCTCTTTTCCACTGTGTTTGTGTATGACACAGCAGTTTTTGTAAGAGAGATGGCTCCGAACTATTGCAATAAGTGATATAGAAAACAGGGAGATACAGAGAAAAAACAGCAACAAAACACAACTTTGAGGAAATAGTCAAATTTTTAAAATAGAATCAAAGATTGGAAATATTCATTTATGGATACTGTTTGGGAACTAAATTTCAGAAGGAAAGTTTGTGTTGCGGAGTTGTCATGAGAGGTTGCCACGATGATCACAGATAAACTGGTGGGCCATAAAACTGGAGGAGATAGCAACCATGCCACCGCTGCTGGAGACTGCCATGATTACATATGTCTATAATTCTACCCTGCTGAATTTGGCAGATTCTAGCAGCACATCAAGGGGAAAAAAGTTATGACCAAGGACAATGAGTAATGAATGAAGACCAGGTTATAAAATGATACAAATATAAGGGTCAAAGGGTTAAGAAAACATGGCAATTTATCACTGAATCCTAAACATGCCCAACACTGTGATTTGACTGTGAAAGATAAATAGTAATATTGGGATTGTTTTGAATGACCAAAAATAACCCACCCATACATAATTATTTTATTCATCTTCATTTTTGTTTAATTTAAAGATAAAACTTCATATATTTATGAGTCTTCCAAAGTTTGCACTTTCCTCTTATGGCTACTCTGTGTAAAAGAGCAGCTAACTCAATTGGATTTCAACATCCAGAGAAGAGCTACTTCCCAGTGTGCTCAGAGCTGACTCCAGTGCCCTCAGAGTTCCCAGTTCCTTCTGCCTTGGTCAGATGGATGCAGCTGCTTGTCCTGGATTGAAGGACAGGTGTCTGTTAAGGAAGGCAGGAACCTCCCTTGCAATAGAAGATGAAACCCCCTTCCCTCCAAATTATTATAATTTTGAAATTAAGGGGCTTTCAGGCAAAGATATGAGGAATAGGAATAACAGTTCTTTACTAATATATATGTATAACAAGGCAAACAAACAACAGTAACTATAACAGTGATAACAAACAGAACCAGAACCCAGTGACACCCTTCTCGGCTGTCAGGCCCTTTCCCCTCGGTGCAGTGACGCTCACGGCCGGCAGGGGCGCTGGCGGCTCCCGGTGAGCGGGGCGGGGGCGATGTTCCCCCGCGGCTGCAGGGGGCGCTCCGGAGCGAGCTCGGCACCACGCGGTAATGGCGGATGAAAAACTCGCCTCACAAACCCCTGGGCAGCCGGACCTCGGGAACAGCAGGCTGGAACAGCAGCGACCAACACCAAATCCCGGATGGTAGACGAGATGTATCAAACTCCGGAGCTGCAGGGAGAGCCCCTGGATGTCTCCGCAGGCAGGGGCTGCGGCGTTACAGTGTAGCGAAGGCTTGTGGCAGTGCTGAGGGAACGGCGGAGGAGGCAGGGCAGCCCCGGCCCGGCTCCCTGTGAGGCAGGGGAAGGCGGGCTTGGGATCCCTGAGCTTTTCAGTAGAGGGAAAAAAGAAAACAGCAGAAGGCAGGAGCCTGCAGCGGCAGCGAATCCCCTTCACCACGAGGGCAGCTCCTCAACTCCCTGAATGCCAAGGGAAAACAGGAAACCAGGGGCTGGACCCAGTCCCTTTTAGCCAGTTCAAATCTCGCGATGATTCCACCCTACACGAGGAAAAAACCCAGGCAAAAAGGACAACCAGCTAGACTCCACCCCCTATGGCTGAGTCTCTCGGTAATTGTATGGGGAAATTCTTTAAGAGAAAATCAAAGGAGAGCTAAAACCCCAACACTGCTGCAGTTAATTTCTGCAGGTCCAGTCAGCAGCAGTTCTTACAGAGCTACCTCTTACAGAGAAAGCCAGCTGGATCCCTCGCCACTGGCTGATCAGCAGCAGGAACGCAGACAGCTGCACTCTGCAGAGCGTGTACCACATGGATAACCCCACTGCTTGGGAACACCAAGGCCCTTACCCAGCCACCACGCCAGACTGTGGACTTCTGCAGGTGCTGGTGTCCTTCTGCTCCACAGCCAGTCCACACCTGAACTTTGCTAACAGCTATGAAAAACACACAGCTGGATTCACGTCCTGAGTCAGACACATAAAGCTGCTTGAACAAAAACTTCTAGTACCATTATTTTGTATTATGCTCTGGATGTCAACTATTTATCCAGAAGCATGTGAGCAGGATAACACTGCAGTGGCATCAGGAACCTATGTTTAGGCAGCTGAGTCATCCTGCTAAATTTAGGTATCTACAACATAAATGATTACATGGGGCCAGTTATCTAAGCTCCAGTTAGAGTCAATAGCCATCTAGTCAATACAGTCAACAGAGTCAGAAAGCCATTCAACTCTCCCAAAGCAGGTATCTACTTTAGAGGGAGATAAATAGATCCCTAGACTCCACTGACTGTGATGGTTACATGGGCTAAAACAAGAACTCAATTCTCATGTTTCATCCAGAAATTTCTCATGAGAAAGAGGCTGAACTTCTAGCTCTCCTGTTTGCTTTTTCTTGGTTTTTCAGGGGGGTTGGGCTTTTTGTTTTGTTTTGGTTGTTTGGTTGGGTTTTTTGTTGGTTTTGTTTTTGTTTTTTTTCCCAAAGGAGAAAAAAATGCCTTTAGTAGAAGAACTGGTATCAATTGAAAAACAAGTATGGTCTATACTTTCAAATCTTTATTCATATTATAAACTACATCAGGCTGTGCTCCAGGGCTTTGATTTTCAAATCCAGAATAAACATCTGAAGAATGAGGCAACTTTAACAAGGCCATGTATGAGAAAATAATTGTTCCTCTATATGGAAGCAAGAATTTCAAAGTATGTAGGTCTCATTCTTAGGGAATCAAGATGTGTCAAAGTGCACATTGTATAATTCCCTATCTTTCTCAGCTTCCATAGACTAAACGTAGCCTTAGTTGGTCTAATAAATGGTAGTGCTTTTCCCTCAGACCCTTGTATTATATCTAACTGTAACCCATCAGAGTTATTGCAATACTGCCATTGCTCCTATTGGACCTGGTAGATGTTACAGGGAAGTGCAGATGATTGAAATTCAAAATGAAACTTCAGGGGTTTGAAATCAACAGCTGACTGAATCAGGAATTAATTAGGACTTCAGAACTTTTGGTTTCAGTTCCATGATGAGAAGATCAGTTGTTATTAGACCATTATTAGATTTAATTAATAAACCAGAAGTTAAGTCAATTTTCATCCTTATTTTGTCATTACAAATCCTACTGTTGCTTAGCATGTAGTTGTGTCCACAGCATCTGGGAGACATTTTTAAATTTTAAAAAAGGAGAAGAGTTATTTTCATGAAGAAGGAAGTGGGCTTGCAAAAATAGGATTTCTCATTTTTACTGGAAATAGCCTATTTTCCATCAGCTTTTAAAAAGTGTTGTGAAAAACATATTTCTAGGGAGTTAATGAAGTATTATACAAATTCAGTTTACAAGAAATAGCTCTACCAAAAAAATGGCTCTGTATTTGGTAATTTTTATGAAAAGTCACTTAGCACAAGTAGACTACCAGAACAAAGAAAGGGAAAGAAAAAATTGTTAAAGTAGTCTGAAAATACAAGATATACACAGATAGGAATTGGGAAGTAAAGTTTTGGTGATCTTGTTTTACTAATCTTCTGATAAATATGAAACTATTTTTTGGAGTTTATAAATTCAATTAATCTTTCCACTGACATTAAAACCTGCAGCAGGTCTTCCATTTGATGTGCACACCAGAGATGTGAAGCTGTATAATTATGAGCAGTCATTGAACAGAAGTTTAGTGAGTTCAGATAAAATGACTGAGCACCAAATGGAGTGGAAAATTCTATTATTGTGTATTTGGTTTTGGGTAAAGAGCTTTTACCTACAGTCAGGTTTAGAGGCTAGGTATCATCTTTCTACCACTCATCAAATTAATGCATTTTTCAGAGAGATCTCTTCTTTTCTTTACTTCACTCCCTGGGTGCAACCACACTGCAGGAGGTTGCTGCTAGTGATGTGGAACATGTAGCTTTGTTAGAAAATGTCTTTTAAAAATTCTGATGTAGCAGGAACAGAAAGAAAAGCTTTATAAGTATGTGATCCAAGAACCAGCTTCAGATTTTAAGCCATAACAGGCCTCCATTCGCATTTAAACACCTCATTCACATTCAAAGACCTGATCAGAATAACGAAAAGAATGGCTAAAGGTTATAAAAGCACAATTTTATAGTGCAGGTTCTAATTTAATTACTAAGAGAAAAAAAAAAAAAGGAATTGCTCCTCTAAACCCAGGCATATTGCTGGTGAGATGTGAGGAAAAAGCAGAGGCAGTGCAAAGACAAGGGTTATCTCTGTTTTCTGTTTCCTCGTGCAAAAGTATAGGTGTCGCATTTGTTCTGATTTCAGAGGAAATACATTAAAATTGAAAGAAAGTCTGAAACAATAGTTCTTAGTTACTAGCTATTCTATTTACTTTGAGAATTGCCAGTATTCACACCTGCCAACCTTCTACAACAACTGTTTTGGAGGCTGTTTCCCTTGTCTTGAAAGATGTTTTAATTTACATTTTACTGTTTTCTCACATTCTAATTGTCTGCAACTTTAAAGGCATTTTTTAATTTTAGAGTTATGACATTCTTTGAAGGCTGGATATTTAATTTCACAGGGGGTGTTTACAGAGTGGAAAACTTTTGAGCAATGTCCTACACTGGATATTGTCTCTGTTTTCAAACAGTTTAAAGTATTTATATTAAGACTGTATGGAACAGTGATTTTCGTCAGGTGAGTAGTTTTTTATTTTATTGTGTGAATCCTTCAAACCCACCCAAACCCAAAACCTAACCACCTACATAACAACATGCACAAAAACCCCTTTTCTGCTTTGAGAAAAGGAACATTTATAAATTTGTTTTGTGAGGGTTTTTTTCCTTTTTTTTCCCCCTTTTTTTTTACTATAGGGTAGATTTGAATTTGTAAATTTAGATTCTAATGCATGTTGACAGAGAAGCAGAATTTTCATCAGGGTTTTTTTTTTTATGATGACTAAGAGTGAGGTAGGTAGATTGCTAAGACAGCTGTTCCCCAGCTCATGGCAGTCTCAGCAAAGTCTGTGATTGGTTCTGTCTGGACAAGGTCAGCATCATTTTCTGGCTTTCCAGTGATGAGAATAATTTCTGTAGTAATAACACAAGAATGTCTTCCATTTTTCACTTCTGGCAATATTAAGTGACAGTCAAACTAAGAGATATAAAAGTCATCTGACTCCTACTAAGTAGTGGTAAGGGGTCTCTTGCATTATATGTTTCTTAAATTCATGAACTCCTAGTGCAAGACATTCAGAATTAAAAAGACAATCAGCAGCTCTAGCTTGCACAGTCTGTTTTTTTCTAAAAGACAATTGGAATTTGCCTGTAGTATTTCAACTAGATTTATTTAAGTATGAAAGAATTAAGTATAAAGTATCAGTTGCCTCAGAAGATCAAAAGAAAGCTTCAGTAAAGAAAGAAGTAGCAATGCAATAATTACAGAAACACAATTTTCCTGTTTTGAAAAGGGAAAAAATTTCTTAAAATTAGAAAAGCGTATGTGGGACCGTCACAACTTAAACAGATAAATTCCAGTGTTTGAGACAAATAAACAAAAACCAAACCAAACCAAAACAGAAACAACCCTCCCAAAACAAACAAAAACAAAGAAACATAAAAACCCCAAACCAATCAAACAAAAATCCCCAGCCCGTTTAGGAGGCAAACATTCCCTGTTTTGCAGGTTCACCATATGTTATTTTCTGTGTGCAACACATTCAGATGTATTTAGAGCAATAATAAAATAAAAGAAGAAATTTCCTTCTTCCTTTGCCCACCTCCAGACCTAATACATCATCTTTAGATATAATAGGTTAGGTTTCAAGCTAGATGTGCTGAAAAGGTCGCACTCCAATTTCCAAACCCAAGAGAACAATGAAAGGAATGCTGGCTAGCCAGTTCTTTAGAGTTTGCTTTATAGACATGAGAGAAAGAAAAAAATGGCCAAAGTTGGAAACCATTTCTCTTTCAAGAGCTGGTACTTATTAGTGACCAACCGTTTACGAGCTCATTAGCCATTTTGATTTTTCAGGTTAGCAGGTATTTTCAACCTGGGTCAGAATTAGAATCAGAATGCTGCTATAGCATCTCTAAAAATGGGCCAGGATCTTCAAACATGAATAGCTAAATTTTTTCATTTTAAACTATATATAGAAACTGGCATATAGAGATGCAGTTCTCAGAAGTGCTGAATATCCAAACCTTACTAGTTTAATGGGAGCACTCACATAAGAAGGAAGTGCTCTATGAAGCTAAAATGTAATTTATTTTAACAGCACTCTTCATGCACTGTGGCACAAAACGCTTTTCAAGAAAAGCAAACTTTTTTCTCAGTCATAACACTATAAATTCAGCATGACTTTGGATTTAAAGATAGCAAAGAGAGAGTAAATTTCATCCAAAATGTTTAAGAACCATTATAAGGCTTCTTACACATGTAAGGACTCAGATTTATGATAGAAGAATGAGGAGAATGAGGAAATTGTCTTGAACGTGATGTAAGTGCTCGCGTTGTCTAGTTTTTCTGGCTTTTTTCTGCCTTGTTATTTGGTGGCTGGGATAAGATGTCATTCCCTAGTGATGTCTGACACTACTGGTTGTCACCTTGGTATGTTTTTAAATGCTAGTATGGTTTTTGTTGGGACCCTCAGGGCACCCCCAGCAGCCCTCCCTGCCTGCCCAGCCCCCCAGGGCTCCCCCCAACCCTACCCAGGGCCCAGGACCACTGAGCCCCCAGGGCCATCAGCCCTTGTCCCAGCAATGCTGCCACAGGGGTGGTCTCCAGCTGCCCACAGACAGATCTTGCCCCATGCGGAACTCCCAGGGGATCCCCAGTGGCCTGAGCTCCCAGGATGTGCCCTGACATTTTGCTGCTCTGTTTTAGTCACAAATATCAATATGGAGCATGTAAAGAATAATTATGACAGCTGGTATGCAGTACACAGAGTTCATGTGGTAGCAGTTCTATACCTTAGTCTTATATGCAAAGAAAATAAAGCAGAAAAAAATAGTTGGAAGGTTTTATTCAGTATCTCTTTGAAACAGACATCAGGGGCTTGTATTTTATCAAAATGTACTTTCTTGAATCCCACCCAGCTATGTTTTAAACAGCAAAATAATTTTTACTTCATTGCAATGTAAATGGTGGCATTAATAAATTTTTGCTGCTTTAAGGAAATGACTTATTTTAAAAGAGCTAACTGATTTTCATGGACTAGCACATATGTAGCTGTGCACAACATCACTTCCAAATGTTCATTGTAAGATAAAAAAAGAGCAGAGATAAAAGTCATTGGGGAAGAGAATATTTCTTCCCAATTTTAGCCAGAGTGGAATCCTTGGGGTTTTTATGACCTGTTTGATTTATCATTTTATTAACAAGTGAATGCATTTTTAAACTTTAATTCCTATAAAATCGAAAGAAAGAATTTAGGGATCAAGGTCTAGGAAGTAAAGTAGAAGGCTCTAGTCCTGTATATCTCAGTGAGAGCGATATGTCTTTATGACATGGTTTAACCACAGCAAGCCTCTTGCTCACACTCCACATTCCCCATTCCTTGTCTCAGTGGGGAGCAGAACTGGAAAGAAAAGATATACCTTGTGGTTTTAGATAAGAACAATTTACTGATTCAAACAAAATATAATAATAACAATAAATAAATAAATAAATAAATAAATAAATATGGTATAAACAACAACAACAACAATAATAAAAATACTTTGACTAGGAAGAGAGTACCAAAACAAGAAAAACAAGTAATGTACAATATAATTTCACACCACCTGCTGACCGATTCCCAGCCCATCCCTGAGCCATGAGCAGTCCCCTTCCAGGTGACTCTCCCCATTTCATAAACTGGGCATGACACTCTATGGCATGAGATATTCTTTTGGGCAGTTTGGGTCAGTTCTCCTGACTATGCTCCCTCCCAGCTTTTTGTGCAGCTCCTCCCTGGGAAAGCATCAGGCACTGAAAAGCCCTTGATTTAGGGTAAGCACTGCTCAGCAACAGCCAAAACATCAGTCTGTTACCAACACTATTTTCATATTAAACCAAACCCACAGCACTGTACCAGCTACCAGGGTGAAAAATGAAGTCTGTTCCAGACAAAACCAGGATACTGTGTAATAGCCTTTGAGTCTGGATAAAAATTCTGTTCTGTCAAAGCTACCTCTGTAAATAATGCAAAGAAAGGCTAGAAATTTTGTTTAGCTGTAGTGATTCTAATTCTGTGTATCAGTTCATAACACTTTGACCTTGGACAAGACACATATTTCTACAGCCAAGAACATGATCAAGCATCTTCAAGTGGTACTTTTTCCACTGACATGATGGTCTGAGGACAATGTGTTCCCATAGAATGGTACAGTAATAAGGAAACAGTAAACATTTCAGAAACATAGGAATGTTCTGGCCAGAAATCATCTCAGCATGGTGAAATTCCAATAGGCCAGCCACAATAAATATGCAGTCACGCATGACAATGACAATAATATGCATCCTTGTAGTTGTCAGGAATCCCATAGGGATTTACTTCCACTCAGTTTGTTTCAGTATAAATTAATAATGGGTTTTAAACTGTTGCACTGCAGGGCTAAAGGCAAATGACAGAATGCCTTTGAAATCTACCATCAGCATAGCCACTCCACCTAAAATTCTGACCAGAAGCTGTTCTCTTTTCTTTCTCCCTTTCCTGCTATTTCCTCTGGGAAGATGGGAGCTAACAATCAAAGACAGGGAAATAAAAGATATTTCCCACATGCAGCATTTCAGTTTTCCAGTTTCTTTTGTTGTAATCAGTTCTTGAGTGAGACAGACAGAATGTCCAAAATGTTGAGTATTTCCTGACCTGCTCTTTTCAGTGACACATTTTTTGTGTAAATCCAACTTTCTACTGGCATCCCTGAGGAGTCATGGGATAATAATGCCATGTACAGCCATTCCTGTCTCATTTGAAACAGCCCTTGGCTGCCCTTCCCAGCATGGCTGGACAGCTGACTTAAGCTCTTCCAGAGCGCGCTGCCTCTGAAATGGAGCATGGGTGAGGCAGTACCGAGCCTATTGGAATAATCCACCTATAAGGAATTACATGCTTGCAACAGGATTGGCCAAGTCAGTTTAAAAACATTATCTAACAGGAGAGAGCAGAAAAATTAAGGAAGTAACTACATTACACCCAAAATCATTTCACACATATGCAACTGCAGTAATATCAAACTGCTTTTCAGGAACATGGCCTACCTACAACTCCCAGGCATACTTCTACCACTTCTCAGGGACTAACACGAGAGACAGAAAAGCAAGGAAATTATTCGAGTTTTGGGCAACACCTTTGCTTTGACCACTGATACCCAACTGCTGTTGACTAGAAGGGTAGAGACACAGCAACAGAATGCTGGTAGGTAAAGGACACATTTCCTTCAGGCTCTTCTGCTCTGAAGTAGGAAAACCGTTTACCTGCTGTGACTACAGAAAAACGGGACAATCATTTGTCTCCTGGGTGGTAGCTCAGCAGTATCACACTGCCAGGCAGAGACGGCAGAGCTGCCGCAGTGCCACAGCAGCCCTGCGGCCGGGCAGGTCGAGGCTTCCTGCTGCACACATTCAGGCTTCAGCCACCTCTCATCGCTTTTGGTTCTGCCACCAGAGGGCACGAGGAGCCAAACTTTGGTGGCTTCACAGCGAAACCGCTCCCCTTTTCCTACAGAAGGAACAGAGTGACTAAACTGGGCTTTGTCATCTCTGCAATCCCTAAGCAGGCTGCTGATTGGGAAGGAAGAACCTGGAGGTTTCCTTCGAAGGGAGGAAATCCAAGAACATACCCTTGTGTATATCTTTATTTCTGAGTCTTTCTGTTCACATGTTTCATCTTCTGTACCCCAGATGATGTGTACAGGAAACAGACACAGCTTTGTCCCCTAGCTGTGGGAATGTATTCCTCCAGAAGGAAAAGGTCACATTATGCACCTGTCAATGATCTTTTGTCTGCTGCCTTGTGGAAGCATGCCAAAGGAAATGTGGCCCTAGAGCGCAATGTTAGCTTTCTCTTCCACGTGCTGCAAGACTACTGCCTTTATCATGACACAGATGATATCCACAGCTTGGATATTAAAAAATTCTACAGGAAACTGGGGCCTGTCAGTTTGGTTACTACTTAGCTGAACTGACAGGTATGTTTTAATTTGAGGAACATATCACCCTATTAGTTTTTTCAAGATCCAAAACATGCAGCTTCTCACAGCCTGGGAAACGACTTCCTTCAATTTAAGTATCGTTCTAAATGCATCTAAGAGGGAAAAGTAAATTCTGAGGTGTGGAGGAGCTTCATGTTGCTTTCTGTGGTAAATCCATATGGTTCCGTCCTTAAAATTGTTCTCATCGAAGAGGAGGATGAGGGGAACCATGCCCCTTCTGAAGATGCAGAGGGTGGTCTATAGGAAATAGGTAATCAACGAAAAATTCAGCAGCAGCCCTTACAGTTTTTCTGGTCTGTTTCTGATGACCAAGAAGTTCTAGCAACACTATTTTATCACTACTCTTTCAGAGTTTCCTAGCTATGGGGAAAAGGGTTTTTTTTTTAAATTTTCCCTGGAGAATGGTGAGCAGTTACTTTCTTTAACACCTGAAAATATTGTATGTGTTATAGTTTCTCACAATTAATAGATTAGAAAGTTTTCTGTAAATGTCTTTTTGTCAAATTTGTGGGGAACTTAACTAAAATCCTAATAGTAAATCCTTTATTTCCCCAAATAAGCTAAATATGATTGTAATGAATGTTTAATTAATTTTGCTTGTGAAGTGTCAAAACTGAGAAAGATTTTTCTAATTATATGTATCACAGGCCTTTTTAGAATCCAAAATTATTTTTTCACGGTAGAAAGAGTTGCAGAATCAATCTCCACACAAAGTACGTATTGTTCTTTATAACCCCTGAGAGATGTTCCAAAACTTACCTCCAGACAGATGTGTCATGGGAAGACACGCTCTTCTTAGAAGTGTCTGAAGATGTTAGTATGTCACCATCTGGGTAACTGTTTGTTGTTTTAAAAATTTATGACCAGAAGTTTTAGGCTGAGAACAGGACATTTTTACCTGCAAAAGCAGTTTTCCATGTTCATATTTGGAAAACCAGCACTTAGAAATAAAAACAGATGGTTTGATCTGAAATACTTGCATTGATATCAAGACAGAAACAGGAGTATGATGTCCCAATGTCTGAACAGCTTTTGCCCCTCCTGGAGATGTTGATCTCTTCCCCACAGGCAGAGGAAAGCTATGCTTTGATCTGTTTTTGATGACCTGATAAAAGACATTTCTGAATTTCCCTGAATACCTTGAAAGAGAATGTCCTCTTAATGTCTTGCCAGATACATGTGCTGAAAAGCTGTCACAAATTCATCAAAAACCTGGAGACTAAAAGGATGTTTTTCAAAAGAAAAAAATCGTTAGTGAAACAAGCTGGAGGGTTTGTTATTCTCTAAGTTTTGAACTTGCCCATTTCCAGGTTTTTCTGTTAAGTAGTGATAGAATATACAAAAAAAATTACTTGATATCTGCAAACCAGCAGGAAGGGGTAAGGATACCACCCATACCTGGTAAAGACACTAGGGAGGACATTTATCACTATTTGGATGTAGAAATAAGGGACATTTCCCAAAAACTAAGATTAACAGGATGTAAAAGAGCTAAGCTGTACAGCAGAGCCCTTCAGCAAACTTTGACATGCGGAACAGAATTATCAGGAAAAGTGAGATGAAGTTTCATTCTACTGGGACAACTAAACAGAAGTCGTAGACCATGAGAAGAAACATGAGTAACCTGATCACATTGTTCAGGAAGTATTGGACAACGTGCAGGAAGAATGCATAGGTGTGCCTAGATAAGCCAGGGCAACACAAGCATATTCCTTCTTGAGACAGCCAAGAAAAATTCTGTATTTAGCAAAGGAGTCCAGTAACACCACTACACCAAATATTCATGTTTTTTCCCTTTCACTGTGAGTTTCTTGAAATTTTTTTGTGAAGTATCCTTCTCAGGGCTCACTCTCTAGTTCCTAGGGATAAAAAATTCCCTTCCTGTATTTGTAATGTGTTATGTGGTACATCTGTATCTGATACCCTTTCACCTTTCACCTGGTTTCACATATCGTAAATATTTCTTTCATAAACTGTTTTTTGTAATTTGTTTATTGAACTGATTGACACCAGACCTCACTTTTGTTCTAGCTATCTTCTTGTGCTCTGTCTTTCAAAGATGTATAATTTCTTTAATTTTATACCAGTGCCTCACAAGGATTGAAGGTTTCACTTCCACTGACACTGCTGTGGAAGCTATGCTTAGAAACACATCCATGTAACAAAAAGTGTTACATGTAAAATATATCCACATCTTAGGCTTTACTGTCTTGTTAAAAGACTTGAGATGGAAGTTTTTTACTGTATTATTAGTAGAAAAACAGGGTGAATATTATTCTGCTTTAATATTTTCTTTTACTTCTAGGTTACAAATTATTTTTCAGAGTCTTTACTTTCTGAGGCATGTCTCTACTAAAGCTGTATTTAAAAGCTATGGCTTTTTCTGAACCCATCTTGCCTTTTAAAAGTACAGTCCAGGAATACATCGATATAATGCCTGTCAGAATTATGATTTGCACAATGCTGTCATTCAGTTTGGAAAAACAATGTTTACACACCAAATGCACTTGCCTTTGAGCACACAGATCACAATCACTTTATTACTCTCAAAGTTCTTTTTCGGTGAATTGTGCAAACTGTAAGCATCTCGGTTTGCAAGCCACGGTGCCACTTGGCTTCTGCTGATATAAACTGTTCACCTTCTTAGATGCTCGAAAAATTGGAATTACACCAACAAAGCTTTCCATCTCCCCAGGAACATAGGAAATGTCTTTTAATAGATATTCTGGCAGACATATCTAGTAACACACTGCTAAAACATGCATGTAAAAACTTCAAACAGAAGGTGAAGAAACAGCTGTTGAAGAGGCTTTATTAATCAGAGACCAGAAGAGGATATGTTATGTTTGATATTTTCAGCCTTTTTTCTTTCTTACTTTCAAATGTTGCTGTCTTTCCTTTGATAGTTAGGCCATCTTTATAAAACGAGGGTGAGCCACAAGCACATTCCTGCTCTTTTTTTTTTTTCTGCCTTTCAATTTCTGTAGGAATTGTGACCTGTATATTGAAACAGAGGAAAATCTCAGGGACCAGGAGGTACCACCAGCTCTGGCTGTTTCTATTCAGCCACCCTGTGACTCTTCCAACTCTGCCCATGGCCCAGGACCCCATGTCAGCCCCCTAGGGGCACCAGCTTCTGTCCCGCTGACACTGTAGCAGAGCTGTTCTCCACTTCCCCACAGCCCTGCCCTGGCCAGAGGGGGGCCATGTCAACCCAAAGGAAATCTCCAGGTTCTTCCTTCCCAATCAGCAGCCTGCTTAGGGATTGCAGAGATGACAAAGCCCAGTTTAGTCACTCTGTTCCTTCTGTAGGAAAAGGGGAGCGGTTTCGCTGTGAAGCCACCAAAGTTTGGCTCCTCGTGCCCTCTGGTGGCAGAACCAAAAGCGATGAGAGGTGGCTGAAGCCTGAATGTGTGCAGCAGGAAGCCTCGACCTGCCCGGCCGCAGGGCTGCTGTGGCACTGCGGCAGCTCTGCCGTCTCTGCCTGGCAGTGTGATACTGCTGAGCTACCACCCAGGAGACAAATGATTGTCCCGTTTTTCTGTAGTCACAGCAGGTAAACTGTTTTCCTACTTCAGAGCAGAAGAGCCTGAAGGAAATGTGTCCTTTACCTACCAGCATTCTGTTGCTGTGTCTCTACCCTTCTAGTCAACAGCAGTTGGGTATCAGTGGTCAAAGCAAAGGTGTTGCCCAAAACTCGAATAATTTCCTTGCTTTTCTGTCTCTCGTGTTAGTCCCTGAGAAGTGGTAGAAGTATGCCTGGGAGTTGTAGGTAGGCCATGTTCCTGAAAAGCAGTTTGATATTACTGCAGGTTTAGTTGCACATGAGTGACATGATTTGGGAATTGTTTTCATGTAAAAATGTGTCCCTGAAAAGAAAAGGTCGGGAAATTCTTAGGTTTTTGGATGATTTTTTCCATCTCACTCAAAAACTGATTGGGGCAAAAGACCCCGGAAAGCTGAAAATGCTGCACATGTGAAAAAAACCCTTTTATTCCCCTGTCATTGTTTGTTAGCTCCCATCTCCCCAGAAGAAATACCAGGTCAGAGCTTTAGGCAGTAAAATAACTATGCCCAAAATGAATTTTAAAGGCCTTCTACCATTTTCCTTTAAGCCTGTGGTGAAAAGCCTATTATTGAATCTTGTTTTTCATGCAATCAAATAGGAACAACATAAAATCTTACCCTTGAATATAATAACCACACATACATATTTGCTTGTAGTTTGGATGCCACTTCCAGAGGAGCCTTCTCTCACTGATTTTTTATACAGAGCTTTTGATCCATGTTGTTCCACTGATAGCTAAGGCTCACATTATAAATGCACCTTCCACGCTCATAGCATGGGTTTCAAGGAAAATGGGATTACCTGTTCAAGACAGTTACCAATAGCAGAAATAAACATTTACTGGACTGCTCTTCAGAGATTTTGATACTGTAAGGTGAACATGGGTACATGAGATTATGTACAATATCCATACTTTCATTGTTTTAGTAAAATAAAATACTGAGTTCATTTTTCTGTTTCATTAAAACCATTTTTCATGGTTTTATTTCCATGCTTTAATCCTGGTTACTCATTCTTCTTTTAATGAATTTGTATCATCAGAAAATTTTTTCGGAAAGAAGCTGTGTGCTTCTTACATTCAGGAATGGGATCCAATCCCAACGGGATTCAAGACAACAATTAGGATATGTGCCTCTGTTTTTACCTCTGCTATAAAGTGAGGCCACATGTTCGTAATGACTGGTATATAGAAATGTTTCCATATTAAGAATAAGAGATTAGTCAGTACATGATATTATTCATATTAATCTGCATATTTGCCACAGAGATGTATTGGAAGAATATTGATGCATCAAGTAGTAATTTATGCAGTTGTCATATGGATGAGATATGAGTCTCAGACTTAAATCTTTTGCTCTTCTTCATGTCAGTGATGCTAAAAACAATGTTATACTAGTGGTGGTACAATATAAATATAGCTCTTAATTAACAGAAGTCTGATAATTAATAAATTACATTTTATGTCCTGGAGCCTTTTGCTATTAATCATGATTTGTTTGGGGATATAAGCAAAACATGGTTAATGATAGTAAGCAGACTGTGATTATGAAATTAAATGTAGCCTTTTCTTTTTTTTCTTTCCCGAATCCTATTAAGATAGTTTCCCAATCAAAAGCCCATAGTAATTTTCTGCTGAAGCCTTGAACTCACTAAGCATAGTTTTTTGGGTTGGGTGGGAATTAGCAGGTTTCTGATCATTCCAGAAAATAGGACTGAAGCACCAGCAGTACCATAGCAGTCTCACCCTCTCATTGCAGTTTTATCTTGCTTTTCTTTCTGAGACAAATTTGTTACCAGCCCTTATTCACTCAGGACAAAAAGATGCAGCTGTGCTTAGAATATATTTTGGAAGATAGAGGGCGAAATACATGACACAGGATTTAAGTCCTTTCTGCCACTACCTCCATTTTCATGTTGTGATATTTTATACAGAAGATAGTCGAAAATGTGTTTCTGACAAAACACAACAAAAGCAGAAACTGTTCAGGCAACCTCAGACAAATTTCAAAATCTCTGTCTCTGCATTACAAAAACTGCCATGAATTGTGCAATTGAGTCTCCTGTATTTAGGGAAACTCCAGGGGCCGGCACAGCCCTCTTGCAAAGAATGAACCTCATCCTGAGAAAATCACCTTCCCCATCGTGTTCTCTCTCCTCCTGTACCAGACAGAAAGATTACTCCCACGCTTAATAGTCACATTATTTGAATTTAGAAGGCTCCCTTCTTCCATAAATCAAGATTTTAACTTGAAGTAAAAAGCTGTAACAGACATCTGGTCCTTTCTCCTTCTGCTTTTGAAAAGACTCCCTGAATGGGTTCTGGGTCTGATTGATAATTGCTTGTCTTGACTGTTGGCAGATGCTGTTACCAGCCCCTGTTCCTGCCAGCCCTGTTGATGCCCTGAGGGGCTGCACTGTGGCCAGCGAGGCTGTGTCCCTGCCTCATTCCCCACCTTGGAGCACCCCTTTTCTTGCAGATCCCTGGCAGGAATGTCCTGCCTGTCCATTTCTGCATCTGTAGGAACTGTTTCTCCTGACCTGTCTGCATCTTACATACCCATAGTTCGTTCCTCTCTACCATGAAAATCACTTGAAAAATACAAAAGGGACTAAGTCCAGGAGGAGATGCCTGAGGGAATTTCTAGAACTGGTTGAAATTCACACCTAGAGAGCTCCAGGAGGAATTAGTCCAATAATTGATTGTGCAGGCAGAGAGGAGCTAAATGAGCCACCTTGGCAAAAGTCAATCTCTTGTGTCTTATCAACACATTGTCTCTCAGCTGGGGACAGTTGGGGTCTTCCTGGTCTACTCAGGAATTGGCCACTTCAGTGCCCTGGGTGTGCATAGGGGCACAACACTGCTGTGATACTCACCTGCACCACAACTATAACTACAGAACAAGCATAATATGCTTATATGTCACTAATTCTACTCTTCTTGCCAAGTAATTTGCACAAGATTGTCAGAATCTTTCAGATGGTAAAAGTGTCAAATGTTCAGGTTAAGTAAAGTATGCACAAGTTTTTACACCTTTCCACAATTCTTTTTTAGCAACAGTATTATTTTAATATTTCTGACAAAGTTCGAGACCAGGAAATAATTATTTCTGATAAAATTAAGCCGTTCAAGTCAAATAAACATTGTTGTGGTTATTATAGCCTGCAAGGACTGACTTTATTTTCTTTTACAAATTGTTTACTTACAAAAAAGGAGGAAAGGTTTTAAGAGCTGTATGAAAAGCAAGATTTTTTTTAAAAAATATATAAATTACTATGTGTTTTTTTCAAGAGTGTCAACAGTATCTTAAAGAGGAGATACCTTACCTAACATAGACAACAAACCTATATTCCAACTCTCTGGTAGCAACAGACTAGGTCCTTGTGGCTCATTGGATTAGGTGAGTGTAACAACTGAAGGATAGGGTAGCACATATAGCTTAAAGACACATTTAATCTGATTTTAGGGGCAAACTGGGCCCAGCTCCCTGTGTATGTACAGAGTAGCCAATATATCTGGAGAACAACTTGTATTTATGCCATCTGTGGAAGATCACGCATCATGCAAGGTGATTCAGACACGTACAAATCTTTTAACATACCCCTTGATCTCAGAAATGGTGCGAACTGTGAGCTAATAAATGCATTCAATTCTAGTATCTGAATGGTTACTGATAGCTAAGGATGAACTGAAGAAATTCTTGGTAACATGTTGAAACTATGAATTTTACATACCAGAGTCTGAATGATACCTGTGAAACAGGTCAGCTGTGAAAGTAGAGTCTCTTTTCTAAGGATTATAATTTTAGATGGATTCTCTGGCAGTTCTAAGCTCTTCCTCCCTTTCTCCATCTTTGCAGTTGATGAATGGACCATAGATATTTGAAATGTAGTGAGGAAAGAGCATCTATGTGAAATTAATCTCTGGCAGCTCTTTTTGCTTCTTGAAACTGTTCAGAGGACATTACAAGTATAAATGCCTTTTATATGAATATATGTGTATAAATAGATTCACAGTATGTAGTTTCAAGCATCTATGTATGAGCTGGTCATTTTATAGTCCCTTTAAAATCAACAAAGAGGAGAAAAAATGCAACATACAGATTCCTACCTAGCTAGATAATTTTAAATATCTACCTTAAGATGGTCAATCATGCTGTGAACCTTAATATTCACACTATTGAGAAGTTTATTATTTGACACTGAGTGTAAGTGAAACTAGAAAGACTAGTGTAAGTGTGGACATATATCATAGAATCAAGGAATCATTAAGGTTAGAAAAGACCTTTGAGATTATCAATCAACTGTCAACCTAGCACCACCATCATATTTGCTGTCAAATCCTTTCTCAAGTGCCATATCCACACCTTTTTTGAATACTTGCAGTGATGGTGACTCCTTCATTTCCCTGGGAAATCTGTTCCAGTGCTTGACAAATCTTTCTGTGAAGAAATTTTTCCAAATATCGAATCGAAGCCTCTCCTGGCACAACTTAAGGCCATTTTCTCTCATCCTGTCACTTGTTACCTGGGAGAAGAGACCAACACTCCCCTCAGAATAACCTCCTTGTAGACAGCTACACGGGATTTCACATTCCATATCACTTCCTCAGGGGGACTGTGAAGTTGTGCACTGCACTTCGTACACAAAGACATCTTACATGGTTTTGTAGCAGAAACATGACAGTTGATTTTTGTTTTGGTTTGGTTTTTTTTGTGTGGGGTGGGGTTTTTTTTGTTTTTTTTTTTTTTTTTTTTTTTTTTTTTTGTTTTATCTCACAAAAACGTGTTACTTCATTATTCTTCGNAATGATCTTGGAAGTATGTCAGATTCTTCACAAGAACATTTTGGATTTGGTGAAAATGAAACATGTGGGGTTGAATGTGTCCCAACTTGAAGCTAAAGCATGAAGAAACTGTGTCTGTAACTTCTGGTGAGATTGCAACTGTTTCTATGTGCCACCCAAATGCCTTTGGCATAATCAGAGGACCTTCTCAAGACAGCAGTGCAAATTTTTAGGCATGGACAAGTGCAACGTAATTTAAAATCCACAAGTCTGCAGTGTTATCTCCATGACTTCAACAAAAATATGATTAGGGAGCTAGAGGAATCTTTTCTTCCCACACTTTGCCCTTTTTATATCTGTGTATTTCAGTGTGTATATATTTGTGTCAATAGATTGAAAATTTTGGTCTTTACAAGTTGGTGGCAGTTTTGTTACTGAAATGTCATTCACTTCATGTGACAATTATTTCATCCTTTGCAAAAGAGAGCTCTGGGACCATTTTCCATAAGTTTTCCTCTTTACCTCCTCCCTCTGCTTTCTAATCTAGTCTAATCTACTCTACTCTAATTCAATCTTTCTGCTGGTTTTAGGGATGTAGATAACAAGTCAGAAGATGGAAGAGTCCTTCTTCTGTGGCCTTGTTTTGATCAGTTTGTATAAGAGATTTTGTATAGTTTTTGGTTTTGGTTTTTTTTTCCCTAGATTTTTGTATATTTTATTTCTATTAACAAGTTACAGAACAAAACTATATATTTGGGAACAAAAGTATAGATACAAATAACTTGCTTTCCACCCTTTCTTATTTACTTTAATCAGCTCAGTGTTTTTCTAATATACCCTGCTGAAAAGGGACAGGGTACAAATATAAATTTTGTTAACAAGTGATAAAATCCTGTCAGTAGCAATGCCTTTGGGCAAGTCTGTCTTAGAAGAAATGGACCTTAATTGTGGAAAATATTTTTAAGTAAATAGAATTACATTGTTTTAAAATCAGATAACCTGTTCATAAAAAAAGCCTTCTGTGATAGTTTGACGTATTACACTCACAAAATAGCTACCTATTTAGATATTGTTTAAAATACAAGGTTTATACTTTTAAAGCTGTGTTGACAGGGATGAAGTAATGGTGGAAGAGGGAGTTCACCAGGGGATCTCTCTAAGGAGATGTCAAGTGGGGGTGAGTACACTACAGCTTTGCTGCCTGTCACTTGATTTCTGCCAGCAAGAAAGACTTTTCGAGAGAGGGGAAGCCAGTGACGGATGAATGAGCTTAATGGGTGAGAAGGTGAAGGGGACGTGTGTCTTTTTATGGCTTTGCGTATTGAAAATACCAATTGTAAATTGCTTGCAGAGTGGTATGGTCTCAGAATATCATACCAGCTTTTCTTAAATGAAACTGATCCAGGTTTATATCTGCTTCACTATAAATATCTGTGTTATCTCGTATGGAAATGTGCATTGATAGATAATGTCTACTATGGCAATCCAAAACATACCTCCTTTGTTACCTTTTGGGTATCCCCAATAGAATTTAGCAGATTTCCCTTACCACCAGAACTAATAACTGGTTGAGTTACTGCTTATATACACTATGTGATTTGCAATAGCTGTGTGATACTCAATCTGGTTTTTGATCTCGAAAGGAACTGCAGAGGACCTTATGGCTCATTTACTTTGCTGGAAATTCCAGAGTAATAAAAAAAAAAAAAAATCCACAATTATTGTGCACCTTTTTGATTTTTTATTTTAAATTTTAAAATTGTGTATTTTAATTCGAAGTGATATTATTGAAGGCATTGCAATTCAATAATGTTAATTTTCTATAAGTGTGTTTAAGGAAAAAGGGGAAATCATGTTCAGACACAGGGTGTAATGACTTAATATCCAAAATAGGTATCTGTTCAATAGTCCTTATAGAATAGTCTGCTCCAATGCCATTAGAATAGAACAGGTCTGTAACAGGCCATTTCTTATCAACAAGTCAGAAAACTTTCTTCAATAAAATTTTGGTGCTTCATATTGTTGTCTTGTACACTCCTCAAATTTTAGCATACAAGGGCTATCACATCAGACTTATGCAAACACAGCGTTACTTAGCATGACCAAGAAGATGCCTTTTCCTTTTTTTTAATAGAGGCAATCATTTTACTTCTTATTATTTCTGAACTTTAACCATGCATCCTAGAGTCCTCATAAAATGCTGTCATTGCATGCTCTGCTTTGATGCCTTGAGGTTTAGCTTTTATATTCTGTATTGCCTGCTGTAAAACTCTGAAGTGTCTTACAGCCTGCTGCTGCTGCTCTCTCATGCTAAGACAGACATAACAAAGTCTCTAGGTTTGCTCTCCAAGGACACCTCGGCTGTGCTGGGCCCAGAAATGTGTAAACCAACATCTTGGAGAAGGGGGGCTGAGCTTAGAGAACTTATATCTGTAGCTAAAGTTTTAATTGGCGAATTTATGCTGATATGTAAATGGACCAAACCTATAAAAGTGTGAAGAATTCGTGACTTGTTGTCCACCGTGGGGTCCATTTTGGCAGTAGCCTCTGGGCTCCCCAGGGTGTACCTTTGAAGGCCTTTCAAATAAATACCACCTTTATTCCCTTACTCCTGTCTAGTTTCTGTTTCCAGGTAGCCTCTTCAGGCATCAGCTTGACAGAGAATGTTAACCCAGATGCTTCCTCCTCATCTCAAAAATACTGGAGCGGAAATGCAGAGCAATGCAGAGCTCTATCAGGAGGAAAGCAGGACACAATTATTAATTTCTTTTCAGTCCAAAACAATTGGCTTTCATCCCTTGTAAAGATCAGCACACATCTAGCAATTATATAAGAAGCTCTTGCAAAGTACAGGAAGGGAAACAAACACCATTTTAGCATCAAGGATGTAGTCTGATGGATATGCAGGTAATAAACAGTTCTCCAGGTTTGTTGCTTCCCTTACTCTCCCCAGTTTCCCTATTTCTGCATATGGATTATAGAGATTTTTCTCACAGTACCCTCCTATTTTCATGCCCGATTTTGGGGCCAAGGTGTTAATACTTACTCTGCTTCTATTACATACTTACCTTCACTTTTATAGAAGGGATATTTTAGATTTGGTAAAAAAGCTCATAATTTTTTAAGCAATGTGACTTCACATAAATTGGTGACAGACTGAGTCCCTACCCCAAATTCATCATCAGAGTAGAGTGCTGATTATGCAGAATATAAAGGATGTGAATGAAAGTAGGACTAAAGGCCAGAATTTTCAGTCATTTTGTATAATTCAGCAATTTGCAATCCTTGTTTTAACTTAGACAACTGAGAGCTCAGAATAATTTTGGCTGTTACGACCAAAGTCTTCAAACATGCAAATAGACTATGTTGTTTATTTTCTTTGCCTTGATATTTCAAACATCTGGTCCTTCTGTATTTCATATTTGATTTTTTTGTTTTGGCTGAGATTTGCATGAAATTCTTTTTATGTGGAAACATGTTTTAAATAAACATTTGCAACTACATAAGACAGAAAGGAACATAGGTGGATGGATGGATGGATGGATGGATGGATGGATAGATAGGTAGATAGATAGATAGCTATCTTAGAGAGCCCAATCTGTTTTCATTAGAAATGTTTTAAATAACGGTGTACTGTGTTTATGGGGCAAGGTTTTGCAAGCAGGAGGGCTGCAGGGGTAACTTCTTTGAGAAGTCATACAGAGCCAATTTCAGCCAGCTTCAAGATGGGCCCACCGCTGGCCAAAGCCGAGTGATAGTGGCAGTACCTCCGCAACATCCTATTTAAGAAAGAGTGAAAAAGAGCAACTGGGAGAGAGGAATGAGAATATGAGCAAAACAGCCCTACAGACCCAAAGACTGGTGAAGTGGTAGAGGATGGGGGTGCTGCAGGCACTGGAGAAAAGATTTTCCTGAAGTCTGTGGGGAAGTCTAAGAGGATGCTGGTTGTCCCCTGCAGATGGTGGAGCAGATATCCACCTGCAGGCAGTGGATGTGCCCTGAAGGAATCTGGAGCCCATGGAAAGCCAACACTGGAACAGGCTCCCGACAGGACCTGAAGTCTATGGAGAGGAGGTGGACAAGATTTTCTGGCAGGACGTGTTACCCCTGTACCTAAAGGACTGAACTCTGTGGAAAGGACCCATAATGTATCATTTCTTGAAGAAATGCCTGTGTGGATGACCTACACTGGAGTAGTTTGTGAAGAACCATATCCTGTGGGTGGGACCTCTCATGGGAGCAGGGGAGCAGCGTGAAGAGAAAGGAGTGGCAGAGGCAAAGTGTTATTAATGGAGTGTAATCTCCATTTCCTGTCCCCCTGTGCTGCTTGGGGAGGAGGACATAGAAGAGGTAGCAGTGAATTCACCCAAAGAGGAAGAGAAGGGGAGGAGTAAGGCTGGGGTTTTTCTTTTGTTTTGTTCTTTTTTCTCACTATTCTACTCATTTATTAGCAATAAATGGAATTATTTTCCCCAAGTCAAGACTGTTTTGCTAATGTACATAATCTCACTGTATTTTTCTTGATCCATGAGCTTTTTGTTGTGTTTTCTGCTCTTTGTGGATAGAGGAGGACTGCTGGAGAGACTACTGGGCATCTGATGGCCGGCCAAGGTAACCCACCACAAGTTGTTAGATATCCCAAAGAAAAACTTCTATAAAATGAAGAATCGAAACCTGTCTACATAATTAGACATTATTGAAATTTATTAAACATTCAAAATTACAGCACCATTTGTGGGCCACTATTTTAATCAGATGTAAGCAAGTATATTGTTAGAGATGTTATGATGCAAAATGTGCAACTGTGTTCAGATTTTTTTTTATGAGGAGTGTAATTGCCAAAATGGACTGCGTAATCTCCTTGCGGTTACAATGCTAATTTCATTGCCATTTCTCAAGTCCATCTCTTAAAGTATGAGACTACATGACCTATGTGTTCTGTGATTAACACCAAGAATTGTTGAACTCCTAGCCTGAACTGAAGAGCACAGTTTTCCCTGTCGGTCCTGAAGTCTGGTCAGGTTTAAGCCCTGGAGTTCCTCCCTGTGACTGGGGGAGTCACAGAGACACTGTGTACAGGAGTCTGTGACAAGTTGTGTACCAAGCAACAGCTTCTCATTTAAATAAAGCTACATAAAGCACCAGGCACTAAGTGCATTATCTTACTCAGGATATTGTCATACTCAGGGTTTTTTAAGAGGATTAGCTTCTTGAGAGAACATGGGTGGATTTTTTTGTTTTCACCACAATTTTCAAACTTGATTATGTTTTCTCTGTGTTAACAGGTTTCAGCCGATGAAGATGGCAACATGCATTCCATCTATCACATGCTAGCTCAACTTCAATTATACATATATATATAATCTAATTATCCATTATATAGTATATAAAATTATATATGGGTTGTAGCATAAATGTATGCATCTGTAAGAAAGTCATCATACTGATCCTAACTAAGAGACCACTGTACCCCAAGGGCTAAGTGATCCACATGAAAATTGACATGAGCGTGACCAAGCCTGTTCTGTGCTTGTATTGTACTTCGCTGTGCTGTAAATACATTATCTTGTAAGAACAAATTCCAGTGACTGAAATGGGAGAATCTTCTATGGATGGGGTCTGCCCAGTGTGCTGTACATGGATTGGAGATCCATGAGAATCAAAACCACCTGGAGTTCCATAGAGATGTAAGATTAGCCATACTATTTTTGTCCTTGTGGTGCAAGCTCTAATAAATTGGATTTTAAATTATAACTTACAAAGTCTGAGTTTCTTTCTTACTGAGATCATGACAGACCAGCACCTCCTAGAACAAAACAGAGCTAAGTTTGGGATTAGTGTCTCAAGTCAGAATGCATCCTGGAACGTTGTTCAAAAGTTAATGCTGAACCCAGTAGACTGTCCTTCATAATTCGTGGTTGCAGTAGTTACAGATGCTAAATACAATTCTCAGGACAGAGAAATATTTTTCTTAAGTGACTGTGTATGTATCTACCTTTTAATTGACATGGCAATCCACACAGTTTCTGAGTGCATTTTTCCTTTTTCATGATTTTTGTGCACCAGGAAACTATTTGGACCTAAAAAAATACAGTAGCCAAGTTGCAGCTGCTTGAAGCATTTTCCCATTAAACGTAACGGCACTAAAGTGGAAGTGCCAGGGGCCATTATGCACTGACAGTATAGTCAAGAAAAGTACTCATCTGCAGAAAACATGCAGCAAGGTAGAAACAGAGCAATGAAATAACCGTGAAAGCAGTTGGAGCCTCAGGACAAGAAAAACAAGTGATTTGCTGCAATGCTTAACAACAAAAAGAGAGATATGAACAGTTATTTGGGCATTCAGAGTTACCAGTGTAGTATGAGTGAGCAATATTGCCTCTGGCACAGATCTCTGTTCCCACTGTAGTGTTCTCTTCCCTTCTGGACAGCCAGGTCCCCATATGTGCAATCATAGCCTCATCATGAGAAATAAGAACTGAACCACAAAAGGCTACTTCTGTAGGAATCCTCCATGGCCCAGCTCTTAGTATAATAACAAAACCCCCTAAAAGGAGTTAAATCAGTAGGAAAAAAAAAAGCATGGTGCAAAGCCAAAACATCAAATTTTATCTTTAAAGCAATGCTGAATAGAAACAATTGTTAGAAGTTAAGAGGCCTTATTAATGTTCTAGCTCCTGCTTTACATAGCACATTAGAAGCAGCTGTGTGGAGGTCTGGGCAATAGCTAAATATGAAATGTTACTCTTGACTACAGCATCAGTGGGACAAAGAAGAAGACTTTGGTTTTGGGAGTGCAATTTCTAGTGTATTCAACCTCTATCTGGCATTATATTGTTGATTATTGATATGAAAGAGTCATACATGGTCAAGCACAGGGCTGCAGAAGGGAGAAAACTGGATAAATAGTAGAGTACAGCTGAAGAGGAAAAATAGCAGTTCATATCTTTTAAAGTCTTTTCTGAGAGTAATAATGCTGGTGCAAGGAATGGAAACTGCGTGAGTAAGTGTTTACTAAAACAGAGACTAAATTTTCCTCAGTCCTGCTTAGAGCAAAACTTGATTTTTTCCTTAACTACAGTAGAGTGAACTAATAGAATTTTAGTAGATGAATCATATTGTTCTGCCAGTTTGAATTTCCTAATAATTTAATTACCACCACTTGAGTCACACAGTAGACTTCTCTAGCATCAGTGAGCATTGTCTTCCATTGGTCCCAAACATGTTGTTGTGCGCACAAAGGGTCAAGTGCCACACAGTCCTCAATAAAAAAAAAATAAAATTAAAGCATCATTCTTATCTCTCAGCATTTCTTCAATAACTTTTTAAAATATGGACCTTGAATTCATCAAATGCTCAGCAAGCCGATTAAAAGGTGCAACTACTTTTCCTGATTAGCTGAAGATTTGTTTTGAACAGTATATTTTGCACGATTTAGAATCACAGTGGCTCATTATTAGTCCTTCCTATTGTCATCAGATCACAGTAGCTTTTGCTTCCACTTTTCTCACTTAATTTACTTATTCTCTCTCCTCTTAAACACTGCTCTTTCTCTGTGGTTTGCATCTTGTTGAGCTTCTATGTGAGATTCTTTTTCCAAGCTCTACCTCAGTCACCCATACCTGTGCAACAAACATCAATTGTCTCTGGTGCCTACTCAGATCATTATTATTACATCAACTTCTTATTTAATTCTCCCCTGTTCTCCATCATGATTTTTCCTCTTTTTCTTCTATTCTGTCAGAAAAAAAAAAAAAGAGAAAAGAAAAGCATCAGTAAGAAACAATTAAATCCCAAACATCTTTTAAAAATGTGAAAATGAAAGACTACCTGTTAAATGATACTCGGATGTCTACCCATACAAGTGAATTGTAGGGAGGCAAAAATAAAACTCCTTCTTTAGCAATGTCTTTAGCAATGCATTACTGCAACAGCAGGGAACAAAAAAAACTTGTCAGTAGGCAGCAAGCTCTGGTGCAAAATATTTCTATGACTAAAGTTCGAGGTTACAAAGTGTTATGAACAAAAAAGTATATGCATTGACTAGAATTTTGCCATCTTTTCTGGGTACTATTGTGTACTTTGTTTCAATGGCTAATGTCAGCAGTTGACTAGTTGAGTTTGAAGCAAGGAATTTAAATGAAAACTAATGTAAATGTAAAGTATTAATGCCTATCAGGGTTTTCAGGAAAAGAACTTGAAAAAACAGTTGAAACATAGGGTTTTGTTTTTGGAGAAAAGGAAGAGTATCCATGAAGCCACTAGTGCACCATTCCAGCCTGTGTGTGCATGTTCCTGTGATCTGAAGACAGTGGGAATGACTCAGACAGCCTTTGCCTTCAGCGTGCAAGGCTGCTCCTGGAGTCAAGTGATTTGAAGTTAATGGGGTTCAGGTACTGATGATGGTGTCTCTTTCTGATCCCTACCTTAGATCTGAGCTGCTCTCAGGAGCAAGTCTACCAGAGGAATCCTGGGTTACAAGCAGCTTTTTGTTCTCCCTTTTTCAATTCCCCCAGAATGCTACATGAGAGAAGCAGGGGCACTACTTCTGTGAAACAGTAAGTAACCCGGTCCTGTTCAATTCTGTGTGATGAGAAACTATGTTACACTCAGTTTGAGAAGTGAAACTTCTGAAAATCAGCACATCCTCCCTATTGATTCTACATTTCAGTTTAATGTCTTTAAACTTAAATTTCTGAAAGAAATTGATTCTAAATGATTGCACAATTAATAATTGTACTGCTCAGCAATAGAAAAAGATAAGCTGCAAAGCAGGAGTGTGATCTAATCTCTCACAGAACAATTTGAGCAAGATTAGAACTAGGCAGCCCTTTTCCGTTCTCAAGAATTTCTAGTTGCTGTAACTATTGAAACTTTTTGTTAATCCGCAGAGTGAAAATATTTTTATACACTCAAACCATAATTCAGATTTATATTCAAGCATATAATTAATTTACACTCTCATGAAAGGATTATGTGTGTGCTTAAAGCTAAGTAGCTGTTTAAGTAGAAAGCAAAGAACAGGAACAAAACCCCAGAGTGAATATTAAAAAAAAAAGCCAAAGTTTTGGAACAAAAATATATAATTAAATAACGAAACCTTCTGCCAGAAAATATAACACTTCAGATTTTTTTCTATATATAACATTGAAGAGAGTCTAGACAGGCAAAGGTAGGAACAATGCATGTAAAATGTGGGTTTTAATATTTTAATCAAAATAGTTAATAATAAAAATCTCCCTATTGAACCTCAATTTTCTGCAGTCAAAAACTGTATACTTTGAGGAAGTTCCACACCATGCTCACCCTGTTCTTTTATCCTGCCCTGAGCATCTTTTGGCCACAGCCACAAACTGTGGAGCTACAAGAATCATTATATTTGTGAGCTATTTGGCTTTGAGAGAGACACAGCACTACCCTTCTGTTCTTATTCTGGTTTGATTACAATCATAGACATCTGGAGAAATTAAAAATCCCTGTCATTGCCTACAGGAGACATTTAATTTACAGTCTTCTCTTAGTCACTGCTTTTACTCATGGGGTTTTAGAAAGTAACATAACATCTCTTCTTACTTTAGAAGCTATTGCATTTAACTGATCTTACCATTAATTTTCTTTTATTGCTCTGTTTTCCCTTATATAGATTATTTGGATATTGAATGCTCAAGGAATGATGATGCATTCTTCATGGGCAGAGGAAGATATACCTCTCTTGTAATCTTGTATGTTTGTTCTCCCTGAAATGCATGGCAGCATAGTGCTGTGGATATTTAAGGATTTCTAAATGTAAAAATATTTTTGTATAACTTAATTGTGCCTGTTATACATTTCCTTAAGCTCCTTTTTCACCTTTCTGAATGGTGTAAACAGAATCACAGACAGGCTGAAGTTGGAAGGGACATCTGGAGGTCCTGATCCAACCCCCCTGCTTAAGCAGGGCCATCTGGGGCTGATTGTCCAGGACCACATCTGGATGATTTTTTAACATCTCCAGGAAGGGAGACCTCACAAATTCTCTGGGCAACTTGTGCCAGTGCTCAGTCACCCTCCCAGTGAAAGATTGGTTCCTGATGTTTGGAGGGATCCTCCTGTGTTTAATTTTGATCCTGCTACTGGGCACCTTCAGAGTCAGGTCCCATCCTCTTAGCACCTTCCCTGCAGATGTTTATGCACATTAAGATTCTCCTGAGCCTTCTCTTCTCCAGGCTGAACAGTGTCAGCTTTCCCAGCTCTTCCTCATACAGGAGGTACTCCAACCTATTAATCTGCTTAGGGACCCTGTGCTGGACTCTCTCCAGCAAACCAGCACTGCCAAAGGCATTTAGAAGCTCTAAGGTGGGAGTTAAGTTCCTAACTTTCTTAAGCTCTCTTGAAAAACCCTATAGACAGCTATTTTTAGACACCTAAATGCCTTTGAGTGTCTGACTGTAATGTTCTTAGAATTATTTTAATTCAAATTATATACTGAGATGAGTTCAAAAGAAGGTTTTTATTCATTTGGCCTTTCTACACTGATAAGTAAACTTTCTTTTTACTCCTTTTCTGCAAAGCATACAGCATATAATGTGAAAAATAGAAAGTATTTAAGATGCCAGCTTTCTGAACATGGGAACACAACTGAATACATAGGGAAACATCTTTATGACTTAAACATAATATCTATAATAATTTTATAAAATTCTGTCTGTGTATTTTAATAATAATATTAAGAGAAAAAAAAATTTAATTCCTAACTTCTAAAGCTAGGGGGTATAATCCTCTACTGAAAAACAAAATAAAGTAAATCAAGCCTTTAAGTGCCTGGCTGTGAAATTAACCACTGCAATTTCATCATAATTTTATTGAATTAATTATTCTTCTCTTGGTTTTCACAAAAGTAATGGGTAATTTTTTCTCTCAGATAAGATGATGACTATATAATTTCTGTTTCTATACAGTTTTGGCATAGTGTGGTCTCTGGATGTCATTAATATTTTTATAATACATCTTCCCAATTGGTTTTATTGTGGTATAATCAACTAACAAAATAGTTACCATTAAAGTTATTGGAGAACTTCCATACTCATTTTCAAGCAAGGATAAATACCTGGAGACCTGAAAGATGCTTTGGAATAAATTTAAAAAATATTTAATTTTATGTCAATAAACAGAGAAGAAAGTCGATGAACAAAGAAGAAAAAGGCAAATATTAACCATGAAAGGTATGAATGAGAATTTGTTACAAATTCTTTCCTTGGCTTGACATATTTATTCATTGTTCTTGATATTTACGTCTTCGTTTGAAGGATGCACTCTGCTTCACAGTTTTTACATAGCCATGACTCTATAGTCTAATACATCTTTTTCTTCTAATTTTTTTAACTGAATACCCTGGAGTGAATAGCTGTTGGCTGTCATACTTTTACATGTCATCCTTTATTATTCATTGGCATGAAGATTATTGGCAGAAGCAGAGAGGAGATAGTCAGCCCGGTCAAGCATGCTTTCTTCTATCCAATTTTTCTTGAAACACCACCAGTTTTCCAGATTTCCTTTTTATTTTTTGGGTTTTTTTAAATCACAACACATACACCGAACTAGCAGAATGTTAGCTGAAAATAACACCACTGTAAACAGCTACATTTGCTGAATTCTAACATCATAATTTTCAAGTCTTTCCATGCCCAAAAATCTAATCAGTTGCTTTGTCTTGTTCCTCATCCTACGACAATTTGCTCCCTGCAAATTTTCTAATGTATTTTAAGAATTATTTCTTCAGCTGTACTAAAACACATGCCATTTCTTGGAAGATTTCTTGCTTGATCTCCTAATCTGAGATTTTTCAAGATACTTTGCCTTTTTATTGTTTAAGAGTACTTACTATAACTTGGTACTGACAGTTACTAATGTCATGGCATCTTGAGCCTTCAAGCAAGAATTCTGATTTGTTTAACTTAGTTTAAAATGGTTTGGGTTCTTTTTTCTTAGCTATTTTGGGCTTTTGAGATAGCTGTTTTACGGGTTGACTGAATGCTTAAATTTGTTCCCCGACTGTAAAAAGATGTAATGCCCTTTTAAAATGTTTTCCTTGTAGTATTTGAGGGGAAATGCTTGTCAAGTGATTTGCCTTTAAGTGTTTCAAGTAGATGGATAAGCTTGAGAAATCCATTGGAAACTATCCCCAGAGTGCATTTACTATTTGTACATCAGATCGAAAGGTCTGCTTTTAAAACAGACATTGTAAATCATGAGATACAAAGAAAGTATTGCTTTTCTGCTTAGTTTCCTGGCTTCAGCAACTTCCTGGGAACATTTAGCAAAACAGAGATGGTAAATTATACAGGTAAATTTTGGTGAATTCTCACTGAGAAAGCTTTGCAGTTTAAGTTGATTCATGTTGTTTGGGTATTGGCACAGGTATGCTGCTTACACTGAAAGTTTTTTACCTATAGTTTTCATTGAGTATAATTTATATATGTTAAAGAGACTCAACGTTTGAGACATTACCATTCTTCCAAAATAGTACTACAGCCTCTATTGTTCTGGTATGTAGCTGGTGTCCTTTTCAAACCAGTCTTATGTCTCAAACTCCTTCAGAATTCTCAGAAGAATGAATTCCTGAGCAAAGGTTAAGACTGAAAATTAACATATTTTCTGGTGCTTGAAAACAATTCTCTCAAACCACACTGCATATCTGGAAAATTACTTTCAAACATGATGAAACATAAGGCACAGTTTAAAAAACCCAGATTCCAGCCTCCATATTCTGTCACCCTTCCTGTATCAAAAGACGCATTAGGATGTTTAAGACAACAAGAGTTTAGGGGGTTTGGAAGGTTATTTTTTTTTTCTTTTTCTGTTCATATTTTTCAGTTTTTCTTTGGGATCAGAGGGATCATTTGGGTAGGACAATCCCCACAGGGAGCCAACAGTGAGGTTCATGTGCAGTTGGTGCAGTGTAAGTTGCCTCGCTGTGAGCTCAGCCCTTATAGAAGGAGTTCAACTGGAGCCTCAGCAAAGTGTTTGAGCACCTTCAAAGGTTTTCACTTAAAACCACAGGATGGCAGCCATGAGGAAGATATGGCAAAGTAGCTTTCCTTTTTACCCCATGGTGTGGGTCACTGAGGTGAGAACAGCTTTTACTCTCAGTGCTTAGCCAGCACATTTATAGACACAGGCAGATCAGTGTGGTTTGGTTAGTGAAACTGAGTGGACTATGCCCTTTAGAAATTAGGTTTTTTTTTTCTTCTGTGAATATAACAACAGTAACAGCTTTGGAGAGGTTCTTCGGGTCTTTGCAACCATGCAAGACAGAAGATACATAGTCAGAATGTTGATTCCCATGGCAGTGGAACTATAGCTCTCAGGTATTCCTATTAGGAACAGGAAAGTCAGTCATATTTCAGGTTAGGATTCCTGAATTTTGGATTTAGTTTTAACTGAGTAAGGACTGCCATTCTGTCTCATCTTACTTTGGAAGGCTCGCTCATTGTTGAAAAGTGGAATGATGGAGTAGATAGTACTGAGCAGAGTATGATTATAGGTAGTACATTTTTTTTTTCTTTTTTAGAATTCTATTTCACTTGCCCAAAATCCGACAATGTATTCATGTTTTATATTATCCAAAATAGGCTCTGTCTTGGGGATCTGGCAGGTTAGATCACCTAGTTGTTTCAAATAATGCCCGAATTTAAGTTTATTTTTATTTCCAGTAATGCCAGCAAATCTCAGCACAGGCCAAGGTATCTGATGAACTGCAGTTTATCAGGGGTCAAAGTCTGCAGTGTTGCAGGGAGGAACACCTGTCCATTGAAACCAAAGAAACTGGATTTAAACACCGTCTTAAAGAAAACTTGAAGCTAATGTCAGTTTCTCTGCATATTCTGAGTTTAAAATGTTTGCAGTTTCTATCCAAATTGTTCCTCATACAATAAGCTTGGAGGTTAGTGCCCCGTATCTGCACTCATGATTATGGCAGCATTATAGAAAGCTTTGGTCCATCTTTATGTGAAAGGGATGCACCTGTTAATGCTGAGGACTGCAAAACATTAAGCAGTTTCTACAGGAACATCAAAACAATGTACTACAGTGTAGCATATCACAGAATCATAGAATCATAGAGCATGCTGAATTGGAAAGAAATCCACAAAGATCATTGAATCCAGCTCCTGGCCCCTGTGCAGGACACCCCAAGAAACACACCTGAGAGCATTGTCCAAATGTTTCTCGAACTCAGACAGGCTTGGTGCTGTGACCATTACCCTTGAAATCCTTTGGAAAGTTCCAGCGCCCAACCACCCTTTGAGAGAAAAACCTTTTCCTGACATCTAAAGTAAACCTCCTCTGACTCAGAAAATTCCTCAGCTCCTGTCACTGGTCACAAGACTGAAGAGATCTGTACCCACCCCTCCTCTTCCCCTAACGAGGAAGCTGTAACTGCAATGAAGTCACCCCTCAGTCTCCTCCAGGCTGAGCAGACCAAGTGACCTCGGGCCCTTCTCACACAGCTTCTCCTCACGGCCCTTCACCACCCTCACTGCCCTCCTTTGGCCACTCTCTAACAGCTCAGTGTCTTTTTTATATTGTTGCACCCAAAACTGCCCCCAGCACTCGAGGTGAGGCCGCCCCAGAGCAGAGCAGGGCAATCCCCTCCCTTGCCAGACTGGCCATGCTGTGCCTGATGCACCCCAGGACAGGGTTGGCCCTCCTGGCTGCCAGGGCACTGTTGGCTCATGTTCAACTTCCCATTGACACATATGCATAATTCAGAAAATGTGTTTTATTATATGTTATTTCAAGTTAGTGGTAAAAGTTTTCTCTTACATCAGACGTAGGCTGCATTATAAAATAACTTGGGGAATGTGTTTACTGAAAAAAATCAAAGTCATGTAGGTTCTACTTCATTATTTTTGCAATAACACAGTCTTTTCAGAGAGATGGAGACCTTTATTCCCTCCATTGGCATGATAAGCATATCTATACTGTGTTTTCATCAACTGGTTTCAAAATAATTCGACAGTCCTGTTTCATCAGCAGGAAAAATACAATAATCACTGTGAATAATAAATCAACACTTCATTTCTGGTAAAGAATGAAATTAATTGAAATTGAGCCTTTACAGAGCTCAACAGAGAGGCTCTCTTGTTTGTAGTGATAGTTCAGACCTCTTGCTCCACAGGTTGCTATTTAGACTCCTAGACTGAGGCAAAACATATATTCTATTCAAACACCAACATCAGATAAGGCTCCGTTGGCAGATAACATCTGGAAAATCTCCCTGCAATAGGTTAAGCTATGACAGAGTTCCTGTTGCTGTGGCCACAGGTGAGGGTAACTTCCTAAGGGAGCCCTGGCTGGCAAAATGCAGCTACTGTGGCTCAGGCAGGTTTCTGCCCCTGACTGATTGAACAGAGGCAGTGGAGCTTTGCACAGAGGGCAGAGCAGCCAGCAAAGGCACAGCAAGGTCTAAACCGCTGCAGCTGTTTGCCTCGATGGATGAGAACCAGCACCTTCACATCCCCTTTCAGAAAACATGCCACCCTTCTGACCTAAAATAGGAAGAAACAACAGTTGCCTGAATTTTAACTTTCTGTCGTGTTCTAGGGAGGAGGAAAAACCCCACAGCACAGCATCTGAAAATTAATGTAGAAATTTAAACAATCAGAACAAAATTAAAATGGATAGAAGATAAATCCTAAGCTATTACATGTTCAGCTGCCAGATATGTACAAAAGCCTTTTCACTTAAAAAAAATTACTAGTTTTACATTAACCTGGAATTAAAAGCTACATTATTTTATTAAAAAACACATAAGAAAATACATATTTTTTGAGAATATGTTGCTTTACAATCTTAAAAAATATCCTGTGTTATTTTATTTAGTATATGTACATGCTAGACATTTACTAGGGAAAAAAGAAATAAAAAAGAAATACAGAAATGATGCTTGCTAGGATAAAGGTGTTACAGTACAGAATTTTGTAGGTATTGATTTTTTTTTTTTTTTTGCAGATGCCAAACAAAATGGCAGGAGAAGTCTGCATCTGTGATTTAATACCTGTGAACAAAAAATTCTAAGAGCAATCAAAGAGTTGGTCCAAAGGAAAATAATTGTTAACCTTTTCAGGACTTCTCTAATTTTAGACAGACACCTGTGGAACACTGACACTAGAGCTTTAGGATAAACTGCATTAAAAAGCCCCCACCCCATAGGCCCATGGATGTTACCCGAAGTACCTAATTCTGTTTGTTGGCTGAGGCCTCTGAAGTAGGAACCTGCTCATGGGAGATCCCCATCCAGTCATTACACGAGGACATCACATTTCAGCTGAATCCCTCATGGCAATGCCTCTCTCTGTTGGCTGCAGCTAAAGGTAATGACATACGTACCTGTCCCAGTTAGAAAAGTAACATTGGGTAAGAAATCTGGTGGATCTGGAATTCCAGGTAAATATATATCTTTCCATGATGTAGCAACAAATCAGTTTGCAGGTTTTTTTTCCCCCAAATATTGTGCTTAGTTAAAAAAAAAAGGGAAAATAGTCTGATGTGCTAGAAGCAATAAGTGGTGGTTTTATTGTTCAGTGTTATTGGACTATTTATGATAAATAATGAATGCATTAAAAGTTTCTAAGTAGGGTGTCTCATATATGCCATAATCAGAGGAATTATTTTCTCTGCCTGAAAAGACCGTTTTTCATAGTCAAAATCCTTTCCAAACAGTAGTGAAACTGTAGAAGGGTGCAAAAGCTCATTTAGGCTGTTCAATGTATAATATATTTTCATGTTCAACTCCTATCTAATGTTTTGAAATTTGTCAAAATATTAACATTAGATTTTTTCATTGCATTTTTGTCTCATGTCATAAGCATTTTTAGATTTTATTTTTACTTTTTAATTCCACTTTCACAGAATATTTCAAAATATTAAAGTTACTGAAAGGAGAAGAATAACCGTCTCTATTGCACTTTACTATAGTATTTTGGGTAGCAGTGCTCACGTGACACAGCTAATAATGTTGAGTACAGTAGCTAATCGTGTGAAATGTTCCATTTCTTGGAATAGGGACATTATATCTATTGTCATCTGCTCTATTGGTTCTTGAAGTGGAGCTATTCTCTTTTAAGAGGAACTCTACCTGTATAATATTTTATTTCATCTTGTATGAGAGTACTCTAGATTTATAAATTGATTTGCATTCCTCAAAAGCTTTACTCCTGAACTTTTACTGATAAAAGTGAAAATTTTTCTGTTTCATAGAAATAACTAATTTCAATCAAGTATATATAAGTTGACTTCTTTGTTTGTAATACAGGATTCAGCATTTCAAAATCAACACAAGGGAAATTCTTTCTATGTAAAATAATAATTGATTATTTTTATGGCATTAGAGGATGATTAAAGTGTTTGGAAGATGGGAAATCAAGGAATGGTTTGGGGGGAGTGGTATTTTGGTTTTCATTGGGTTTGGGGTTTTTTCCCCATCAGACACCAAAAATTAATGAAATTGTGGAACTGGAGGTGCATAGAGAAAAATGCATTTTAACGCTTAAACCTTACATGAATAGTTCACATTGAGAAATTAAATTGTAATTTAGTCAATTAAATGTCCCTACTCAAACTCATGGGTGGAGAGGAAGGAAAGTGAGAGAACAAGGAAGCTCAAATTTCAGATGTCTCTTCTAAAGAATATTTTTCATGTCATAAAGGGAATTGTTTGAATGTTTATGATAGCTGACAATTAAGCTTTAGTTACAAATAACAGCTTGAATTAGATACACCATCAATACATCATGAATCCAAGCTGCACAGTCTGTTTTACGACCCGATTTGGCAGATTCTGTCAAGGACAGTGTTTCCCATCACAAGTCAATGGGACTGATAACGGAGGGTTTAAATACTTATTTTCTTGTCCTTGCTTTAAAGTCAGAGATTTTATAGTTGAAACAACTAACTGGCCCTGGAATAGATCTTCTTGGTATAGTTTCATTACAATTTGCCTAACCTAAATATGGCATCCAGCCAGCTGGCATCTAATTCCTGGGGTCCTCTGTTAGACATGCTTAAAGTAGTGGGAGTGTAGAGACTGCTTCCGATGCAAATAGTCTGCAAGTTGCAGAAAAACACTTCTGTCTGGAGAAATACAACTGCTTGCTGTCATAATAAGCTGAGAGGAATTGGCTGGGGATGAGTCATTCCAGTGTGGCTGATGGCCATGATGTCCGTACTAACCAAGTATTCCTGGTAATCTGCACATAATTCATATGTCTGCGAGTTTATATTAGGTGTGTTTTTAATGTACAGATTGATATCTTCTGTGAAGTTCAGCATTTCTCAATGAAGAATACCAAGTCTTTCGTTCTAGCAAAAAGGAAAATCTAACAATAGAAGGGAGAACTTCCACTCTAACAAAGTAATACCTATGGAATTGAAAACCTCTCATTCCTATTAAAAGAGGTTATGATGGTTCTGGAGTGAAATCACCTGGGTAGGACCCCTGGCAGGTGCTGAAGGGAAGATTGACCATAAGAGAAAATAGATTTCTTGGAGGAAAAGGAGGACTATCACTGTGTGAATCCTCAGTCCTTGACTACCACTTCCTCACAAAGCAAACTAATAGAGTTGAAAGACTAACTCTAGTTTACAGTCTTCAGGGTTATCTAAAGATATTTTCCTCATCTATGAATTTTACATTTAGTTGCAGCTGGATTGACTGTTCTGGATATATAAATAAAGGCTTGTATTTACCTTTATCCATATTAAGTACAATTTTAAAACAATGCCTAATGGAAAACTCTTAAATGTATAAACTAAAGACTCATAACCATTTAACAAGTACCTATCTCAGCAGTGATAATCTCTAGGACAATAAGAATAGTTAAGTAGTTATTTGTGCTGCTAGTGATAGTGTGGTGCTGAAGGAGACCATTTTCTCTTTATGCAGATACTATAAAAGCTGATGAAGTAGTCATTTTATTAAAACAAGTCTGAGCCAAACAGTGCTTAGGAGGCAAGGACTCAGCTGGGCTGTGAGGTTAGAAATTCACCAGGGTGTGCCAAGAGGCCACACCAACGAACTGCTCACTACCTTACCTGGGATCAACAATGTCTTGTAAGAAAAAGTAGGCTTTAAAAATCTTAATTACTATTATTACTAGAAAACAAGTGGGATACATAAATGAAAAGAGTTTTGATTTTTATTTGAAATGTGCTTTAAATTCCTCTGAGTGTTTATCCTACTGAGGATGCCCCCATTATTTGATGATGAAATATCTCATTAGTACTCCCCCCCCTTGCATTAAAATCCTTACATCTGATTACAGATATAGTCTGTGAGACAAAGAGAAAGATGTTGCCTGAAAATCCTCCTCCCCTCTTCAGAACAGAGCTGAATTGCAAAAATAGATGGGTACCTTTTACTTTGTTTGAAAGTGAAAATTGTCAACAAGGGATTTGCAGAAATGCAAATATTCTTAAAAATAAATATATTAGAAAGATTGTAGAGAGATTATGCCTATGCCATTGAAGACAATATTTTATTATCAGGTGAATAGGAGGATATTCCCCCTGTTCCACTGTATTCAAAATGAACACCAAAAATGAGTTACATATCTGAATGCACTAATATGAGTGGATCAGAATGTTGACTCCCTGCCATTCATTTCTTAGGATAGCAAGAGCTCAAGGCATATTGTCAGACAGAAAACACAATATTAAAAATAGTATTTCTCTTATGTCTTAACTGTTGTAATGATAAAAAAAAAAACCAAAAAGAAAAAGCTAACACCACTGTTGATGTGCTATATCTGTGGGGCAGTAACCATGACAACTCAGCTAGCTTTTCTGTTAATTTCTAAAGCAAATATAAGCATTTGTAGAAATATTAGTAAAATGTGTTCATACAACGTTGATAACATTCAAGGTTTTTAAAATAAACCTTTGTTAGTGTCCCATATTTCCTCATATTTTATGCATTCACATTCTTCACAGTTGTCAGGAGCTTTTAAATTTTATTCTTGTCATTTTGATATTCTGCCAAAATTAAGCTGAGTTGTTTTGATTTTCTTTCAGTATTTTTTATTGCATGGCTTTGTTTGTGTATTTTTCCTACTACGTTAGTTTTAAATTCCTCATGTCCTTATATTTTTCTGAAATGTTAATAGTTTTCAATTAAAACCAACTCTAAGAGTTTATTGATTTATTTTATTTGGTTGTCCTGCCAGCTCTGTGGAGCATTTCAGAACAGAAGCCTCCTGGTGAATTAGGATCCAAAATAATTTAGCCTGAAGCTCTTGGCATCGTCTCTGTTTCTTCACAGCAGTGCTGTACAATGTATGGTTGGAAAGTTAACATTCCTAATAGGTGTAATTTCAAATATTTACCCAATCTTTAGAAATTTAAATAGAAAAACGTGTGCCTTAAGATTCCAGAAATTCTCCATTGTCTTTATACTAACTGAACTTTTAATGCAGTGCCATGTTAAAGGCCAAATTCTGTTCAATTTATAAATATAATCGCTTCCAGCATGCTTTTGCTTGCAGGAGTGAAACAAACATGCTTTGAATGTACAGCTTAAATTTTCTGAAACTGGTGCTGAACTGTCTGGCCACCAACTCTTTACATTAATACAAGTATTCAAGACAAACTGATTTACTGTGTTTCTGATGAGAAAAACTGCCTGAAAACCTGTCTCTGTACTCGGTTACCCCAAAATAACTGAGGAAGTGAGTGAGCTGGGCTTAAACAGGGTGACTGATATCCCCTAGTTTCAAACAAAATCTTGGTGACACTGCTCTAGTTCATTGGCTTTATTTATATTTTCTCTTCTTTTGTAAGGTTGAAAAGTTCAAACCCAAACCTTCAGCTGTTTCTTTTTTAATTCCTTTGTGTCTTTGTTTCTCCTTCAGGTGGTCTGGCCTCAGCATCTAATCTGCATCTCAGAATAATAATTTTGCATTTCAAAAAGGATAAGAGCTACACAAGAATCAGCTCCTTTAACTGACATGAAATATATCTGAAAGATAGTCTATTACGTTTAAAACTTGATAATTCAGTTTTCCAATTGATATTTTTTTATTTTCTATTTATTTGAACATCATCGGAAACATAAGAGCCTTCCTTTGTTTATGGAGTTTGGTCGAATGAAGCACAAAGTTTGAGAAGTAAGCTATTAACAGGTGTTTTCTCTCTATATCTGATTAGGAGAGCAAAAGTTAAAAAGTGTCCGTCTGCTATAAATTCACATTACAGCCATTCAAACAACTCATGAGAGTTGCTTAGGTTAAAGAAAAAGTTGCAAGTTACCTGCAAAAGATAATAAAACCATAGCAATAAAAATTGTCTTTATTAAACTACTCAAATGATTCCTCTGATGTTAAGGTTGGGATTAATGTACCTCTTTAGGTTCTCCCTTGTAAAAGGAAGAAAAACTTCACTGCAGGTAATTGCAAGATGGTTTTAATGTGGGCACCAAGAATAAATACAGGGGTATTTGTCTTTCTCCAATCCGTCTTGATTGAGATGGAAGAATAAACAATCAGCTGAGACAGTTTTAGTTTTAAAAGAGTTAAAGGAGAAAGAATTCCTAAAAATCTTGCTCTCACTTTCCTCTCTGTCTCATATCCTGCCTCCTGTAACAAGCCACTTGCAATGGTGTGATATGAGTCAGCAGAACACACTCAACAACTTTGAACATTTCCTACCAGTATCATTATTTGATAAGAGAGGGTTTTTTTCTGAGCAAATATTACAAGCCTGTTTTCATTTTTATGGAAATCCTCCTGGCACAAAAACCATTTCAAGGAGATATACTGAAAAGTGTTATTTAATGTAGGCAGTAGAAAATACTTTTACTATAGGAGAGAAAATTCAGCTATTCATATTTTACACAGTGTTCCTATACTCTCTTGTCAGTGCAAAGCAGACAGAAGCAGTTAATCATTAAGGCTTCTTGGAAGGTCTTAGATGTAAGCTTATGAAGAATGAAAACTATCATTTTCATGTGTTTTAGACAGAACAGAACACAAACCCTAATGCAGTTTACTCAGCACGGCTACTTGACTGCACGTGAGAATATATGACAAACATAATTTTTTTTTTGCATTGTATTGCTATCATGGCCCATACAGCTTTAGATCACCCAGGATAACAGCCATGTCTTGTTTTTCCTATCACTTGTGTGCACTACTTCCTTTAATCTTGCATGTAAGCATCATGGAAACCTATTTACTCTTTAGCCCTGGCTCCAGCTGACTCTTTAGGGTTACTATGCTGTTATTTAAAAGTTATTTAAAAATAAAAAGGACAACTTATGAAAAGAAGTTTTGGTTTGGATAGTCAGCTTGTAGCGGGTAAGTTTTTTCTGCTGCAGTTTTGCACAGCACAAGCATGGAAAGGAACAAAGGCATGATTGCTAACTTGTCTCACAAGCAGTCAAGTTGCCATACATACCTTGTAGCTCCTGAATCCACTCTACCAGGAAAAGCAGTGAAAAATTAAGAGGAAAAAAACTGATATTCTTTTTCCAGGAGAAATTTAAAATTAATTGGAAGGTTGCTCAGGTGGAGATTCACTAAAATGTTGCACTAGGTAGAAGAGATGGAAGAAGAATAGCTGTGTTACCAAAAGGTAACAGAAAATGGAAAATAGTTTCTTCAAGGCTGCAGAGAATGGAAATAAAACCAATAAAGTGCACATAGGGGTGGTATAAATTTAAATCTTTAATTAGTCTCTGAGAAGCAACCTCGGCTAATTTGTCTAGATTCCTGCTACAGCCAGTGGATAGAAAGAAGTTCTCCAGAGAGTGATTTGTTCCATTTGCCTTTGACACATGAATAGGTAGGATTAATACAAAGGGACAAATTCCTTTTGAAAGTGCCTGCTTTTTTTCTGCTGTTGGCAGAGGGAGTCTAGACAGCTGTGATAAGGTAAAATAGGTCTTACTATGACTTGAGATATATTCATGGAGGTTTAAGTTTAGCATTTGTAATTGAATGTTAAAACACACAAAAATTCTTTTTTATAGCATTCTTTGAAGATGTGAGGATGCTAACGTTTTAGATTCAATAAATGTGTTCCTATTGATTCCAATATAAAGCTGAAAATAGCAAATTTAAACCAATTGACTGAGAGAGAAAGGAGACAGGACTCTAAATAGAGTGCTGAACTTATTACAGCTTACAAGATTTAAAGCAGTTCTTGATCTATGTTGTCTGGCAGAATGAATTTAAAGAGGTATTATTCTTTTCTGATTTATGAGTTTAGATTCTGGAATGTGATCCTAGGTCTGCAGTCACTGGAAAAGAACATTGTTTCGCTAAAGAACAAACCTTATGCAGGACTGTCTGTTCTGCAGTGATAAAAGCAATTAAGTCCTAATATGAGCTTGTCTTTGTAAGGGAACTTGTGCTATCATCTCTGCTAGAAGAATAACTGTCCAGCTGCTCACTGGCCTTCAAGTATAAGCGGAAATTAAATGTGGCTTTTCCACAACTGAAAATATTTCGTCTACATCATGAACAACTGGGGAAGTTAAAGGTGCAAGTTAAGAAATAAATTTATCTGTATATTAAGAAAAGGAGAAACTGAGTGACAGAAGTTGTGGGTTCAGTATTTCATTAACGTTTTCTTGAGTTTCTATACATATTCGTATGTGTTTGTGCACGTGTCGCCATCATGGGTTTTTTGTGCTTTGTGCTTTTTTCATAAAAAATTTCCAGCTATCAAAACCATCTGGACTTAATTCAGCTTTAAGTTTGCCACTGCTAAGTAACATGATGGTAGTATTACATCTGTATAGGTAGGAGTAGGACATTCTGCAGCATACAGATGGTTCCTTAGCTATAGATAAGAAATGGGAAAAGTTTGAATGGAAAACCAGGTCTTTACTCCAAGAGGGGATAAAGTGACCATCATTAACCATCAGCTATAAGTTGACTTCAGTGTTACAAGTATTTCAGCATAGTAATAATTTGTATGGAATACGTTGTTAATTTTATGGGGTTTTGTACTCTCGTTGTTGTAGAAATTAGCTTTGGAAAACTTTTGCATAGTGCTGCTTAAATGTCTGTGCAATTTTTTCTATGGCAAATTGCTATACACATACAAGCTAGAGATCCTCTATTTCTACCTTATAATTCTTAGCTTCAATTATTAGAAAATATTATCCACAGCAGATTTGAGTCATTCAATCAACAGCCAAATTGCATTAATATCTTTTTCATACTATCAATATCTCAGAAAGAGCACAATATATCTTTCCCTTTACTGTTCCTGAAAACATAAAATAAGATTATTCTTCTTTAAGGTAAATTTGTTTCTAAGGCATTTGACACTAACAAATTCTCACAGATTTCTCAGGTGATATTTATTTCCAGAGAATATATTCAGTTCTTCGGAAATATTTCCCTGTTAGCTGCCTTTATAATTGCTGACATTTTGTGAACAGTGCAATGAGGAAACATTCATAGGTGATTGATAGCCATACTCATGTAGCTCTCTAAGGAAACTAGTGACAATTTCCTAAGCCATGCAGTTCAAATTTCAAATAGATTTATTATTAACAATAATTATTATTACTAACAATAATTATTATTGGTAGTATTAGTATTTAAATAATCACTTCCAATTTCTTCAAAGTCTTCTAATAAACAGATCAAAGCAACAACAAGCAGCTGATGTGAGCAGTTCTGAATAAGTGGGAAGGATACTAATTTGGCTTAACAAATCACTGAGCTCGCAGGAAAGACTCAAGTAGAGTAAATGATTCTGTATGACCTAACACAAATACAGGAAATTAGGACATTTTTCTAGGCATAGAAAGACCATCAAGTTCTGTAAGATGTTATCTGAATCCTGCAGCAATGTCATGGACTGTCAAGAAACCTATGGTAGAATGACTACTGGCCCGGGCAATGTGGTGTTTCATGTCTCTTCTTAGTGTCAGCATATGAAAGAAAGAAAGATATGAAATATTCAGCAAAAGGACTGTATGGAAGAGGCTGTCAATAATGCACCAGTGAAAACAGAATTTCTCTATTTCAGCTCATACAGAAAGCAAAACATGAGCATATATTACAGCATGTATAACCAAGGAGCTAACTGTGGAGTAGGTATGTGACTATGTATTTGAAGCAACAGAAACACTAAATGTGAATGTGTGTGTTGGGGAAAACTTTAAAAACCGAGTTACAGGATGGGATTTGCCCATTAAATGATGGGACAGTGAAAATACAGATATCCACGGCTACTTACAGGACCCTTACAGAAGGAGCACTGAAAAAAGTCTAGGTGTAAACAGTACCATATTCTGCTGGAAAAGAGAAAATGGGGCAATGAGTGTCAGGAGCTGGGAAAATCTGAAGTCAGCATCCACTTGCCTTATACACCATATGTTACCCTCAGTTTGGCCAAGTCATATGGGTTTTGCAGAAACTGGCTTTTTAGATGAGAAAGAGAGGGTGCCATCTGCTTCCCAAAGCATGAGCGTATCAGAATAGTTAATAATTTGGTGGGTCAACAGGTATTTGTTAGCAAAGGAATATAAATTATAAGCATTTTAATAAACTGGGATTTGTTAAAGCACATCTGTGTTTCAAATCATGTTTATGTAAAGCATTTCCTGCGTCTGCAGAGAAGGGGGTGTGTGTGTGTGTACATTTAGATTAAAACTACCAGCCTGTTTCATTTGTCAGTAGTTAGGAGTACCAGTACATCTTATATTATTTATCCTATCACTACTAACAGAGTTCCACAACAGATGGAGACACGATCCCACACAAATGGCATTTTTACTGGGCAGAACTAACAGGCTTTTCAGTAGATTGATGTTTTAGGTATATTGAAAGAGGCATTTTAAAGTTACTTAAGATATCCTTTCCTCTGTGAGTCTTCTGCATAGAATAAATTACTGTTTTACTCCAGAGAAATAAGACAGGATACCATGCATAAAGGAATCTGCTGAGACAGAAAGATTTGCAGACAAAGGTGAAAGATGTTTTTCTTCAGTATAATGTTAGTACTTCTCTATAGCTCTCAAGAAAGGATTTTGATGTGAATAGGGATCTCTGAGATCCTATTAGGAAAAAAATTATTCCTCAGAGCAGTATTTTTGTCCAGAGATTTAAGTTCCTAGTTATGGAAAAAGTATTTTTCTAGTAATATTAGTGTTTTTCTTTTTCCCAGCAAATGATTTCCAGAAGTTGTTGCGGTGATCGAGTCCACTTGCAGAGAGCATGGTATCCAAATTCAAATTCATCCATGGGTGAAATTCCCAACCCAGGACAGTGGTCCTGAGGGCGGTGCTGCAGGCTGCACAGCTATCTGAGGGCTCAGCCCCCTGGATGTCACTCTCCCGGACATCTCCTCCCCAGTTCCAGAACCCTCCAAGTTTATGTATTCCTCATTGGTTAGTTTAGNGTAAATCCATTACCTCACCACTCTGGGTGTGACTTTAGGTTGATAGAGTCTGATACCATTGTCTCAGGTGGTCCTCTCTCGTCCTTTGTCTCCTCCTCTCCCATTGTGACACCTCAGACTGCAGCCTGCTCCTTAGAGAGCCAAAAGGCAGAACCACTGCTGCTTGCTGAGATGATTCCCCTGGACGGAACACTGCAAGTGTCGCCTGCCAGGCTTCTGAGCAGCCGACCAGACAGCGTGACAAGAAGTTGATGCTTTTAACCTTGGTTTTAGTAGCAATATTCCAAAATAGCTCTGTAAAAGAAAATAAACTAGGACAACTCATGAGTTGATTCCATTTCTGCTAAATGTAAAGATAATATTATTTAATAAATAACTGTTTTAGTATTTAGAGATAAGCTGAAACACTAGAGGAACCAAAGGAAAAAATATTCTAAAAGGCCCAAAGAATTCACTGGATCTCTTCAGCCCAGATTGAGTGTCTGACGTCAAATTTTCTTAAATCTTAATGATCCAGTCACAAAATTTATATTTGCTTCTTATGCTATAAGAGTGAGCTTCAGGAAGCATTCTGCTACACCAGTTGAGCTTAACGAAATAGTGTTTTAAGCCTCGGTAAGGGTCAACTAATGAAGGTTTTTGCCACCTCTTGCAGTGGTTTCACTGCAACAAATACCAGGAGGGAGTAACTGTTATGCTTCAGCACCTAACAGATCTTGCTTTGAGGCTCATCTGGCCAAGGTCAGAGAAAAATGTTCCAATAAGTCTGATTTCATATTTATATCAGAGTGAAACATAGCACATTTAAACATGTCTCACACCTTTGCTTTTTTCATCAAAAACTTAAAATCCCTATGGGCTTGAATCTTTAAAATACAAAGGCTGAATGCCACGTGAAGTAATTCATATTACTATAATAATTGGTACAAATAACCAATTAATATCTGCTTTTGCTATGTGGAAGCTCATATCTGTCTAAAAGATTGTTTCCTAATTTAGTATTTCCTTTTTTTTAAATTTTAATTGCAAATAATTTACAACTATTTTCTGGAAATAGCAGAGAATGTTTCACAAGTAGTGAGAAAGATTTAATAAGGGACATTGTACTTTGCTATGACTGCATCCTTCACAAGCTCAGCAATCAGAGAGTTTAAATAGAGTACAGTGACATTGTTACTGTGTCACCACACTGAAGATCTGACAGTCAGCAGAAGTAACTGCAAATACACTTGATGTGCTTATTTCTTCAGTTGTGCTAGCAAGGCCCACATTTTTATATGTTCAGGCAAATACTCCTAAAAATGCCTAGAAGCACTCCAGATAGATACCCATAAAAACATCTGCCAAATAAGATTTCCAAAGCCTAAACTGTCATAAAGTGTTTGAAACCTAATGTGCCTGGGGACTTTTAAAAATATCACAATGTGCATGATGGGGGTTCCCCATCTAAATATTTTTGAAAATCCATTTTTAAATCAATTTCAAGGAACCATCTGAAAATTCCCAAATTAAGAGTGACTTGAGCTTGGGTAGGGGCGACCACTAATCTTCAGAATATTTTCCATTACTGTTCAGGAGGTGGACGCCAGGATTATGAATTATGCAGAGCTATGACAGAAGCACAGATCAGTGCCATTCCAGGACACTATGCAAAAGAATTTTGAAGGCAGAACCAAGGGCTTGTGACAGCCACAGAAAAAGATAAATGTAAATTCCAGAGTAAGGAGAAACCCTCAGAGGATAAATCTAGAACAAGAACAGTTATCAGTGTTTTCTTTTGTGACATTATGAGACTGTGAAATTAAGATACAACAAGGAAATATTTTTCACTATTGAATTCAGATTTTTTATACATTTACTTCAAAGCCTAATTTTCATCCCTAAAACACTCACCTTTGCTTTTTACAAATTCATATGACAGGGGAGTGGAAAGGGTAGCTTTCCAGAGTAGAAGAAAACCTCTGGCAATAATCTCTTAAGTAAACATGAGCTGTCCAGAAATCCTGCAAATGGTGTGCAGTGCAGTAGATCTGGACAGCCAGCTGGCATCACCAGCGCACCTTATATATGGAATTGCATTTCCCACAAAAATCTCTTTGGTGATTTATGCATTCACCTTCGAAATGCTCTAAATGGTTTGGGAAATTAACCATGTGACTAGCAGGAACAGAAATCCCTTTAAAATACTTGAAACCACAAAACAGGAGACCTGGAAGGTGAAGAAGATGGCAGATTTCCATGCTTCACTGCCTCACACCTGGCTATGAGAGGAATCTAACAGATGAGCAGCTTAAAAAAAAGATACAACTGGGACTTCCAGATCTCTGATAAGTCTGTAGTGACTAAGGACAAATATTTTGCTGTTAAATGAAAGGATTAAAATTCCCCCGCCCAAAAAGTTAAAATACCTAATTTTCTCTTAACTTCTTCCATTCGTCTATAACTATTCTTTTATATCTTATTAATTAAGGTATTCAACTGTATTATGTGTACCTAGTGTTGGATACCTATTATTTTAAAAATATAAATATAATACATAAGCTTTTGTCTATATAATCTTTGTAGCAGATTTTTGTTCTTTCAGGCAACTCTGAAAATTTACTGTAATTATCAGCAATAGTCACTATCTTGTAGATTTCATATTGTTTCTTATTTTTGCTTGTCTTTCTCTCCATTCGTAGGGTATCCAATAATTCTCATTCTCATCTAATTTTTTTAGCTTACCTTTTGTGGTTTTTTGTTTTAGACATTGCTGATCCACAGTTTTTCTGTCTGCCCTCATGCCTCCTGTCATCTCTTTATCTTAACATATTTTCTGTGTTTTTATTAGAACTAAGCTATAGGTTTTTGGTTTGGGTTTTTTTGTAGTCAAGAGTAAATGTTTCCCAAGTACTCTAATACTTAAACAATTCCTGAGGAGGCAGCTCTGATGCAGTAAAGGACTGCAAACTGAAAAAACAATAGAAGACAATTGTGATAAGTTGAAATGCAAAATTTCAATTTCCTAAATTTTTATTTTTCTTCAAAGTTGTTCCATATGAATTAAAAGGAGTTCAAGTGTAAATTAAAATCAGTCAGGGAGTAAAAAATGTTTTGTCTTTTAAATATTAACTATGATCATAATTGTAAATCCATAAATATATTTGAAATTGTGATACAGTTAAAAATAGTTAAAAGTAATATTTTAAATGAAAATGCCATGAAGATTCAGTGTAACAGCCTAACAATTAAATATTTTTTCCTAAAATATTAGCAGTTTGCTTTTGCCAAGAAACATAGTTTGTTTTTGGTTCAGTAAATATTATGTTCTAAAATATGTACTCTCTGTTTTTCAGTCTAAAAAGTACCTCTATAGTGTTTCCTCTGGTTGCATGATTGACTCTCAAAGGAGATAATGTTTGTTTCGTTCATACTCGACACCTTATCAAAGATCGATTTTACTTGGAAATGAAATCTTCACACAATAAGAAGGCAGAGTGTCTTCTCCTGTACTTTCCCACTTTGCTGGATAAAAGCTCAAGAATTAAAATAACGGGAATGTTAGCAAACATGCACAAAAAAAATAAAACTCCTCAGCCTGAAATATACTTTGCTACTTGTTTGAGCTTGGAAATATTAGTACAAACACTTCAGCCGTTTAGCTAGTGAGCCTGTCAGAAAGAAGTCCTTAAAGAGTGAGAAAATGCATAAATAGGCTCTGAAAGAACATAATCATGACCAACAGCACCTAAAAACTGATCTTGGAAAAGAGAAAGTTTATGCATCGACTCCACTGGTTTATTTGAAGAGCTTTTTTGTAAAATGAGGTTCGAGGAAATTATGCAGATGTTCCAGCGTTCCCTGTAGCAGATTGGGAAAGCTGTAATGAGTTTTTCCTACAAGAAAGCAGTGTCACTGAAGAGCCACGTGAGAGGAGTGCACACCCCAAACCCCTTGGCCTGCTCAGCCTGGAGTACACTCCGAGAGCACCATATCTAGTTTTTAGATATGGAACTTGTGAAGATAGAAGCAGTCTTTAAGGCAGCTACTCAAGTAACTCTGATCCTCATTACCTGTACAACTTGTACACAACAGGGAATGACACCTTGAAACGAAAACCACTCAGAACAACATGCAATGGAAGAGTGGAGCATCGGCCCACTGCAGCGTGCAGGAGTGACACAAATGCTTGTGCAACTTACAATTTGTTGCTCTTTGGTAATTATTTGAGTTGTGGGATGAAATCTGTAATGTTAGACTATGGATTGTTTACTTTTTTAATGAATATGGAATCAGATTAAAGCATTTTTAGTATGTTGCCTGTAACAAGTTCGAGGAAATTATCCTAACAGTAAGTTCTCCTGTGCTGTGTAAGTATTCCAGTATTGCTCTTGGCAGAATAAGTCTTTCCACCACTGCCACAGGTCTTCCTCTAGGCATTCAGTTCCGCCATTAGTTCCACAGGGATATAGATATTTTGCTCTTTTGTAATGCATTTCAGTATATTTGATTCAAATTTATAAAAGAATGATGCTTATTCCCTTAACTCCTTTTTTGGATTCTAATTTATTTTTATTCCAAACAAACATGTCTATTAAAATTTTGTCATTGTACTAATGCAAGTGATTTAATAGTTCTTCCATTTTTGTGGCATTGAGAAGAGGGACACAAAAGAACCAATGGTAGCCAGAGGTCACCAGAGTGGACACAGACAATATGTTTTAGAAAGGTGCAGCCCTTAGCAAATGGATGAAAGCCAACAGAGGCCATCTGGTTTCAGGGTCAAGACTTCTCCCTGACCTTTCTTTTTTAACAGTACAGATACAACAATTCATAGCTCTAATTGCTATGCTAGATCAGTACCTGCACACTGAGGTGCATTCAGTATTAATATCTATAATCACTACTTCACTGAATCACAAAATTTTTAGGGTTGGAAAGGAGATTATCCAGTCCAACCCCCCTGCCAAGGCAGGGTCACAAAAATCAGGTGACACTGGAACGTGTCCAGGGTTTGGGATGTCTCCAGAGAGACTGCACAACCTCCCTGGGCAGTCTGTTCCAGTGCTCTGCCACCCTTAGTGTAAAGAAGTTCTTCCTCATGTTGAGGTGGAACTTCTTGTATTTTAGTTTATGGCCATTGCTCCTCATCCTGTTACTGAGCAGTGCTGAAAAGAGTCTGGCCCCATCCTCTTGGCACCCATCTTTGAGATATTTATATGCTTTAATGACATCCCCTCTCAGTCTTCTCCAGATTAAACAGACCCAGCTCCCTCATTTTCTTCTCATAAGAGGAGATTTTAGGGGTTTTTTAATTACTTTTTTCACTGAAGAAATAAAGGGTTTGAATAATCTGAAAAATACATCCATCTGGTGCTTTTTTACATCCCCATTTACTTTTTTTGAAAAGTGGAAAAGTTATAAAAACATACTAGGACAAAATTACATACCTAATGGGATAATAAAATATATTTTTTGTCTATTTAATTTGTTCACTTATGAAATTTTCAAAAAACAGTAAGAGAGATGAAGGACAAATAAGAAGGCTTTTTATATAGTCATAAAAGTTGCAGTTCAAACCCTCAACCCACTTGATCAAAGTTTGGGGAATGAAAGTATCCTTTAACTACAATAAATAGTCCTAGGTTACAATGTGAGATGTAACCAAAAGCATGTATTCTATCACCATCCCCATAAGCTGTTAAAGCAGGTGGGGCAGTGTTCGTTATCTGCTACCATGACTCACCCTTGATAACTCCCTCGGGGGCTATCTCCTGTTAATGGGCCCATCAATGCCTTGCCTCGGGACTCACCATCCCATTGTGAGATGCTCCGCCCAGGAGGAGGAGCTGAGAGTTCCCATCTGTACATAATCAGAGGTTTGGAATAGCACAGACAGCCCTTACCTAGGGGACTCCCAGAGGACAAGAGCTACACCACTGGGCCTTCAGGCAAAGACCAGACTCTTTTCTACAGGATCACTGCTTCAACAGGACCACTTCATCTGGACTGCTACCAACACCCTGACCGACAGGGTGTCAGATTGTATTCTGACTCTGTCAGTGGGGTTTTTTTGTACTATTGCATTTATTTTATTTTTCCTATTAAATTGTATTTCTGACTTGGAGTCTCTCACTGGTTTGCTTTCAAGCCTGTACAAATACTATCATATTATGGCTACCCAATTTTTATTAAAATATTTTTGAGGGAGATTATTCAGCCTCTGATTTCCCAAGCTCATCCACAATTTGGCCTACTCTCTAATTTTCTGTAATAAACTATTCCCTGAAAAGAAAGTTACTCAAGTTTTATCACAGTGGTTTGCAGCAGTCACCCCAGGTTACACATTGAAAAATTGGTGTAAGTAGCATAATTTGTATGTTGAGAGGATGAAACAAAACAATTTCCTGCACATGCAGCTCAGATCATCTCAGTGAATGCTATTAAGTAAATATCATGTTGCAAAAACTGTCTATGAGACCACTTCCAACTAAATATCTGTCAGTTGGAGATATAAATTTAGATGTATTTCTATGGCTTTTGTCTTACAACTTGTTGCCCAGTTGAGACGAGGAAAATAGACATCTTTACTTTGCTGAGAACATGGAAATAGAGCCCAAGAATTTGGCCCATTTATTAGCTTCTCAGGAATGTGTATATTATATTTAAAATGTTGTATCTAGTTCAACTCTCTGCATCTAAATATCAGAAATAAACCTTAACTGAGATGTCTGTGCTGTCTCCAGAGTCAAAGGTACGAGACAGTGGTTGTGTCCAGCCAATAATGTCACACAGCTGAGGGTGAACCCCAACCCTCCTGGCCCCCTGATGTCTGATCCATGCCCTGGGTATGGCATGAGAATGCAGCACTGTTTTAAAGAACGGGGCTCTCTAAAATGGGGATTAAGCTATACCTGTAGTGAACTGCTTTCTCACAATCTGGGCTTTTTTCAGAGGACTGGCAGGTGTGACTCAACAGAGACTCTGGCAGTGACCAAAGCTGCAGATATACCTAGGTTCTATACCAATATCTAGGTTCTGACAAATACAAGAATTAAACCAGTTTTTTCTGAGATGTTGCAGCATACATAGACATGGGCCTCTCCCTTCAGCAGCACTAGATGTACTTCAGGAGGCTATGACACACACTACATGCATGGTTAAGGTGATTATAGTACTGTGGAATAAGCCTCACACCAATGCCGTGCCACTGTTTCTACAGAAGGTGAAAAAAAAAAAAGAGAATGGAATGTTGTCTTGGCAATTTCTGTAAAGTGCATAAATTAAATCTGAAATTTTCTTGTGTTTACCTCTAAATATATAATGTAAATCACACAGGTTAGGATAAAAACACAATTTCCTGTCACTGAGGATGGAACATATAAAATGTTAATAAAAGGGTAATTCATATTATTGCAGTAGATAATTCTATTCCTTTAAGTGCTTTTGCTATAAAATAATTGTCATATCCAAAATGTCACCCTGTCCTTATGGTTATTGGTCTCTGTACTTTGTCCGTGCTGAGGCTGTTAGTTAAGTTCAAGACCGCAAACAGTTTCACAGGCTTCTACAGGGAATGTTGCACATACCTTACCTCTCTGGAGGCTTTGCTTCTGTTCAAAAGCCAACTGAGTGTCACTGCTCGGTCTGTGATTTCTGCACATTTTAATTCATTAAAATGCATGTTCATATAAACAACAGGGATCCTAACTCTTAGAATACTATATGAGTCTAAGAATTCTGGAAACTTATCAGTAGACTATTGTCGTTACCTGACCATTCACTGAGAGTCAAAATGTTCCAATGTTTGGAACATCCAAACATTACTGTTTATTTTTTCAGTGGTGATTCATATTTTCCACTAAAACAGTTTAATCATATATCCAGAGTCCTTTTATTTTCTGACAGTATGAAATTAACATCTCAATGAAAAAAGAAAAATTCATATTGTCTACTGTAGCCCATTCATTTTATGCCTATGTCCATTTTGTATTGTAATTCTCAGTGTGATATACATGGGCTTTACCTTACCTGAATTTATGACTCTTGAATATTACATTAGATATAGCCATTTTTTCCATGCATTTGGTATTGACAGGATGCTACATTTTATTAACTAAAGCAGTAAAATATATCTTAATTTCTGTTGTTTTTCTGGCTATGTAAAAGTAGGCTGTTGATTGGTAGGAGAATGAAATGGCAAAATATTAAGCAGTCCATTAATTTTGATTTATTAATAAGCATTCTTTGAAGATACTTTCTTTCATCCAGAATTGGAATAGGAACTTTCTGTAAGATTCAAAGGCTTTTAAGGAGAAGAATTAAATATGATAGGAATCATTTGGACAGGCCCACTTGAGTTTATAGGTTTTTAAGGCAATGCCATTGTAACAGCGCTCTGTATTTTTTGTAATGGGAGCTTTTGATTATTTAAAAAGAGATTTTGTAATTTTGATGTGCTGTTCCTGACAGAGTCCTGCATTTAGTTTTTCTGTAGAATACAATGTTACATGTATTTAAGTCAACCTTGTTTTACATCTTTTCAACTGCTTTGTTCCTCTGTGGCCTGGGGAGGTTTGCTGTGGGTAGTCTGTATTAACATGCATGAGCACTCTCATGATATATAGTTTAAATTGCCATCTGTTTAAAGAAAAAGCTTTTATGCACAGGGGGTTTAAAAAAATTTTTTAAAAACAAAATAATTCTTCACAATGCATTGAATTTAAAAGAAGCAGACAATATTGGTATTACAGATGTCTTGAAATTCATCTACTTATTTATTTAACAAATTTAGACATGCTTTTATTGATTCTTTTTCATTAACAAGATATGATTCTTAATCATGAAATCACAGAATCACAGAATACTTTGAATTGAAAAGCACATTTAAAGACCATGTAGTCCAATTCCCCACCATAGGCAGGAGTATCTTTCTCTGTAACAGATTAATCAAAGTGTCATCCAACCTGACCCTGATCACATCCAGAGATGGGGCATCCCCAGCTTCTCTGGACAACCTGTTTCAGTGTCTCACCACCCTCATCATAAAATATTTCTTCCTTATGTACAATCGAAACTGTCACTTGACCGTGACAAGTCCTTGCCTGGAATCCAGGAGACAAACTGGACTTTCCACGCTTCTTCCTTTCAGATAGTTATTTATTAGGTCTTATCAGAGAAACAGAGTCACAGACGTGACCCTGAACATTACAGCGAGAGAGAAGGCGAGGGAAAAGCCGAATTATCAAGATTACACTGTCTTTTAAAGGTAAATTATCCAATGAACACCTAAAACGAAAGATATTTTTACTTTTCTACCAATGCTCATTAAATAACTTTGTCACATGAAGAGGAACTGCGGAATTTTGTATCCAATCATCTTAATCCACCTCTGCCACAGAATACGGAGTAGTAGAAGAAGAGAAAAAGGTCTAGATAACAACAACGATCCTCTATATTGGCCTTTTTGTTACTTATCTATTTACTATTTTAACAAACCCAACACCTCTAAATTTTTCACCCTGTGACAGTCTTACATAATATTCTAACAGCTAGTTCATACTGATGTACTTTCTAATTCTTCCCAGAGGGTAGGCAATTTTTTTCCATGGACAAAGGTCAAATACAGTACTGTCCAGGGGGGTAGAACCCTTCAAAACAGGCAGAGAAATATTCCCTGCACTCTGGACTCCTATATAAACCTACCTTCCTCCAGTTTAAAAATGTTGCTTCTTGTCATCTCTGGTCCTATGTGTTACTACAGGCCTTGATATAAAGCCCTTCTCCACCTGAGGGTTGGGAACAGATGATCTTTAATTTCCCTTCCAACCCAAACCATTCTATGATTCTACAATGCTTTGATCTTTCTTGTAAGCCTCCTGCACAGAACAAGGCCTCAATAATGCCTTCCCATCCATCAACAGGACAGTTCTTCAGATACAGTGCAGATAGATAAGGAGATAAGGCAGGGACATCACTTAACACTCACATTTATGACTCTTTAGGACTTCAGCTCGATTTTAATGTAGATATGCTTTGCCTGGCACATCTTCAGCAAAGAGAAGATGAAGAGAAAGGCTTTTGACTTGCAGTGAATATAAGTTTTTTATTATATGTTTAAAAATACTAATTACATATTTTTATGTAAAAATATATTAAAACTAGGTAACACTAAAGAAAGAACATTTGGAGGTAACAGCATCAAAAGCAATTTAGAACTGTGGCATAGAATATGGATGTCTGCTATTTTTGGTATACAGACAGTGTTTTAGCAAAAGCAGGATCAACTAAGAGGGCAAATGCTCCTGCAAAAGACTGCCATTTAGAATTTAAATTTCCAGTGGGGCTTAAATACTACTGGTTTGGGACCAAAAAACCACCTAGTGGTTATTGCTTCTACCTCCAGAGACTGTTTGATTTTCTTGCAACTGCAGATACCCTTTACTCCTCTATCCTCATGGTTATTTAGGAATTTACCCTTTATTTCAGGTCTGACTCATCTTTTGCAGTATCTCTGGACTGTAGAGGTTGTGCTCCGCAACCTTTGTGCTCAACTGGAAAGTGCAGTAGAACCTGATTAATGAACTATGAATAAAAATTTTCAAAAAGCTGTCACAATGATGATTCTGGGGTATGTTTCTTAAGTTTTCAGTTCTGAGATCGGGTAAATTGACAGCAGCAGACATAGATATAGTAAGTGATACTCTTCCTGTAGTAAGTGATAACTTTTGCACCCACTATTTTTGATTTGCATCTGTTATAGCTCTGCTTTGATCTCTGTTATGAGTGTGCATATATATATCAATGATCCATAGGCATTTCCCTTCTGAGTCATTTTCCTTATGTGTCTGTGCTGGTGGTATCACAGGCCATCTCCATGGAAACAAATATGATACTACAAACAGTGAGTTGTGACATCACTAAGTGACTCAACCAAGAGAAGGAGTGTTTGTGAATAGAAAGGAAACTTCTATAAAAAACAATTTAGTACATTAAAGCGAGAAATGCATAATAATATCTAGGTAATAGGTCTGTCTAATAGTGTTCAAGGGCTGTTTTTCTATCAAGAGAGTAAAAATTTTTAAAGTTTGTTGGGATATGATAGCTGCTCTTTACATTAAAACACTGTCAATCTCTTTCAGCTGACAGTGTGAGCATATTTAAATCGCTTTATAGCTACAGTACCATATGCTGCAGTGAGTACGAAGATGCAAAATTCTCCATAGAAAATATTCTCTGTCTTAAGGTCAGCACAAATAATGACTTCATTCCTGATGTTGTTGTCTTTATTGATGTAACTTCTGACACAATTAGATTATATGAAACCTATAAATACACTCTCTTCTCAAGTTGCACTTTCTTACAGAAATTTGCTGTAAAGAATAGACATTTCAGTTAATTTCATTTGTATTTTTGCTGTATAGATTTCCTTTTTCTTTGTTCATTCCCCTCTAACTTAGAAAAATAATTACAGCACTACAAATACATTATTTTTCTCATGTTCTTCTGAATGTCAGCAGGCTTTTCTATAAGTATTGCAAACATACATTTACTCTTCACCTAATTAATTAGAGCTTTCTTTAGCAGCCATTATTTTACTCCGTGGGCTTTTTAGAATTGGACATTTATGAAAACTGCTCAGCATCTCAACAGTCATGTCATACATTTATTACTGTCCTGATCACAGCAAGTCTTTTATCTGTTTGTATTTGATAAATGAAATTCACATTTGATATATGAATACTGAAAAAGTAGCTTCTACTTTCAGTACCAAAGAACGTAAAATTTTCTTTTATTACTTTTTTACCCAAGACATATTCTAATCAAGGTTTGGCAATAGAACTGATTAAATTGCTTTTAAATTCTACTCCAAAATTGTTCATCTGGATGTCCAGAGTTAGTCATGCATGATTTTTAATCATTATCAGGTGCCAGAACACCCAAGACAGTCCAGAAGAGAATTATTGGATTGCTTTTTGCTTATGCATACTTCAGCCTCTTCCAGGAAGTTTGCAAAAGATGTGTTGCTGTGTAACTGAAGGAAACACTCACAAGTTCCTTAATCCCTTACGTTCATCATTGATAACTCTATAAATGGTATTTAGAACTGTCACATGAATAAGCAAAGACTTTTACTTTGAGAATTGCTTTGCAGATGTCCATTGTGGCATTATCCTTTCTGTATCTGATCCCTGAAAGATAAGAATTCCAAGGGACTGTAAAGGCAATATAAATTGCACCAGGCTGTCAGTAAGTACATCTATTGCAAAGTGAGGGAAAGCAGCAGGCTGCAGCCTGAAAATGAGAATGTTCTGAAAAAATCTCAAGCTAAATATCCTTGTAGATATAACCCATCCATTTTAGTTTAAGCTGCAGAGAAGGTATTTTTCCAGAAGGTGGAATCCCTTTACGGATTATTGAAATACTGGGGATATTGCTGTGGGACACAGTTATGCAAGTTCTGGTAGTGGTGTGAGTGCGTCCAAAGAAGAGCAATTAAGCTGGTGAAGGGTCTAGAGAACAAGTTTTATGGGGAGTAGCTGAGAGAACTAGAGTTGTTTAGCCTGGAGAAAAGGAGGCTCAGGTGAGACCTTATTACTCTCTACAGCTCCCTGAAAGGGGGTTGTGGTGAGGTGGGTTCCTTCTCTTCCCTGAGTCTGTAGCAGACCAGGAAAACTATTGGAAGTACGCTTCCTGAACATCCTCTGTTATGTGGAGCCAAATCTGTGGGCTTTGGGACAAGGGAAGATTTTCCATCCTGTTCCAGTAGAGTCAGATTTCTCTCAGAGCCCATGGTTCACTCAGACCTGGTGTGATATAGCCAGGTTGCTATAGCTCTCAGGTCCAGCCAACAGTGATGAGTATTCCTGGTAGGTGCTCATCACCCACCCACTCATGGTGCAAACGTGGCCAGCCATAGAAACCAGCATAAACAGAGAGCAGGATCTTTACTGGCACTGCATAAAGGGGGCTAACACAGACAGCACAGACCTGCTCCTCCTCTCTGGCTGATCAGTTTAGGGTCACTCAGTGAAGAATACACACGCCCTAAGTCTTTTGGTTCACTGACACAGCCACATTCTCAAACACCTAGAATATTACCATATACTCTAGTTCTTTTCATATCCCTGTGCAGATCCACATCTCTTTACCTTGTCATTGGCTCAGGCCTGTTTTTTAATAGAGTGTTTCCTCTGACTTACTGGCTAGTCCAGCTCAAAATTTGATAGCAGGAAACATACATATAAACATGTAACTGCACACAGAGATCAGAGAGGGGCCCCAGCAGTTCACACGGAAAGTCACTAGGAGTGAATTTTAATAAGAAGACAAGACAGCCTGCAGTGGGCAGATGCCTCAATCAGGCAAATGCATTGATCTGCATTTTTTCTTGCTTATCTCGTCCCCTTTATCCTCCTTCCTCTCCACTTCCCATTCTTTTTTCTCTATCCACACTGATCATTCCCTTCCTTCATCCTTGTCTCCTCCCAGGTACAAAGGCCTTCCTAAATTACATAGTCACAGTTTTGCTGTATCTATAGCTTAAATTTCCACTTCTGTTATAGTTACCTACAGCATTCCAGCCGCATGAGCTACGAGTAACAGCTCAGGCCAGCTTACCAAGGTTGGTAGGTTGCTACACTGGCATTGAGAGATTTCACTCCCCAGGAGGTCTCTAATTCTCCCAGTTAATTACCTCTGGGGTTTGGCAGTCTATTGCGTCACCCTCCCTTAATCACCAGTGAAATCCAACCATTTCTTATAGTGAGACCCATTACAGCTTCTTACTCCTACATCCCACAGTTTCTCATGGTCAGTTCACTTGGCTAAACCTCAGGCCAGGGCTTAGGGATGTGTCTGTGTACCCTAACAAATACACATGTGGACTCTGCAGTTGCTCTGCTTAATTTTAACTGTCTGAGAAGCAGTTTTACAAATTAATGAACTTTGGATTTGCAACTCTTGATAAATACATTATCTCTTTACCTTTTCACAATCACAGGGGCAAATCTGAAGTTTTCTAAATGTTCAGTGCTTTATTCCATCAAATATATTCCTGTGGAAGAACCATGGCATTAACACACTGTTAAGCAAAAGGGCATAAAGTATTATTATAGATGCATATATAATTAATTTTTCACTGACATATAGAATTAATTCTCCTCTGCCTTATAAATTAACTTTCATGATCTTCATATTTTAATCTTTAATTACTAAAAATGACTGTATATATACACACCAGGAATGGAGTAACATTCAATAGAAAAAAAATATGTATGCCTATCTTGGTTTTTTAAATTTGAAATTATTGTAGACAAGGAAAGTTACTTTCCATTTGTGGTGAAGTTCAAAAAAACAGTACTATCAGATTGAGAATGTTCTTAAGAGTTTTTGATTTATAATTTTGTGTACATTTTTCTAGAAGTAAAAAAAGTAAACATCAATTCCTTTCTTGTACAAGTAAAAAAATGATCCCCAGCATTTAAATCTGAGTTTTACTTTTCTAGAAAAATTAATGATACATATAAGAAATGCAGACTGACACACAAACCAAATAAATCAAATAACCAAATACATTAGTAATGTACTAACCTCTACAGGATAGATAATTTAATCGACAAATGTTTTTATATTTATTACTGAAACTGTCTTCAAAGTTCATGCCTTTATGAAAGTTTCTCCAGAGGATAAAAACATAACTAGAGTGCAACCAATGACGTTGAATAAAGTACTATTATCTCAAATGGTCTTTCAATGACTAAAATGTACAAGCTTTGAAGAATAAATAAAATAAATCCTGTGGTCACTCTAAACAACTTGGAATTTTCCAAAATATCAATAAGAAAATGGCATAGAAAAGAAAGCCAAGACATCAGAAGGTATTTTAGTCTTTTGTTTCAGAACATTGTGTACTTGGTAGTCTTTGGGCAGTGACCAATAGAGCTTTGCTATACTTACCCGAAACTTCCAAACTTAGAGATATCCTTTAGGTTCCCTTTTTCATTATTTTGCCATCTGTTGCACTAAAAACCCCCACCTTTTTCCTAATGTGTAATTCAATTTTTTTTATTCTGAAAGCTAAATTGTTTTCTTGTCCTTCCCTGAACAGATAAATCCTGTGGTGGCTAAACAACTCAGCATCACCCTCTTTTTAACCGCATTTTATATGCTAGAAGACCATTAGCACCATCCCTATACATTTTTCCTTTTTTTTTTAAGCTAAAATACATTTCTTCAACCTTTCAAAAGAAGAAATCCTATTTTTGGAAAGTTTTCATTTGTGTCGTTCCTTTTCTGTGGACTTCCATTAGTCACGTTTCTAAAAGATGTGTGACATAAAGCAGACGCAGTACACTATTAGAAGTCTTAAGTGGAACAAAGAGAACCAAGAAACATACACTTTCTATGCTCTTCATCCAATAGTCCTGCTGATTACACTCCAGATTAAGATTTTCCTTCTTGTATCATCTTGTCTTCTACATTTTTTTCTCTTGTAAGTCCAACACCATCTTAACCGTTCTCATTTTAACTGTAACCTTCCAGAGTTCAGTTCTTTGTACTAGTGCTTACTAAACTTCATACTTCTCATTTTGGACATTTTTTCCAAATATTTAAGATTATTTCAGATTTGAATTCTTCCCTACAGAGTGCTTGGAACTCATCCACCAAAGCAGATATAATATATGTGTTGTCTATTCAGTCAACCTGGCCAGTAGCAAAAATATGTAGAGATTGATCCTTCACTAAACTTTTCATATTGTAGTTTCTTCACGTTGATTGAAAACTACATGTAGGTAGTCTTGAGTGTGATTTTTCACCTGATCATATACCTACTCTGGCAAATATTCAAGAGGTTGCCATACTAATATCAACAGCCTTTCTGAAGTGCTGATATAAGCCCTCTACTGATTATTCTTTATCCAATACCATAGTTATCCTTTCAAACAAATAAATAAAATGGTTCTCTACTATTCAGTCTAAATACATCATTTTGAGCTCTTTCCCTCACTGCCGTAAGTTTCTCTACAAGCTTATATTTTATTTCATAACTTACACAATTTTTTTTTCTGAAAACAAAATCAGACCCACTGCTCTATAACTCTACTTAGCCTACTTTTCTGCCTTTCTTAATGTAAGTAAGTTTGGGGTTTTTATTCCCCCAGCCCTCTGGGACCTTCTTTCTATTCCAAAAAGTCTCAGTACTAATCACTTACAGTTCAGACACTGCATCAGCTTGCTCCTTTAGGGCTCCAAGGAGAATTTCATCAAATCCTGCCAACTTGAATATCTCTGACTTTCTTCTGACTGTTTTCTCACTACTTTATCATATATTCATCTTTTGATAACATTAATTAATAATGATCAACTTAAGTGATTAATAATATTGTCAGTTTGGTTTATTCAAGTGCAACCTAGGTCCTATCTAGTGAAAGTATCCAGGAAGTTTATCACAGTATCATTAAAGTGAGGGAAGGAAAGAAATAAATGCTGAAATGTGATAAGGAGCTATCAGGAACATCGGGCAATTGTTCTTAACGTTAATGATTTTTAACACTTGGTTGTTGCTATAAAGCAAAATGAACAAGTAGGCTCTAAAGATATACTGAAAAATGAAATAAAAATGCAGATTTTCTTTTCAGCAACTCATTAAAAAGTACTGAAGTTGTTTTAAAAATTTCTTTCTAGATACGTATGAGGAAAAAAGTAGACCTTCATATAAATGAGATTCCCTGGAGTTATCATCACTAACAGAGCTAGAGACAAGCCCAGGTGTTTCAGGTTACCAGCATGCAGAGGAACTCTTACATTAGTGAACAATGTGCTGAATAATGACTTCATGCTGTTTAGTTTTCTCAGCTGCACTACACTAACAATGACTGCAGTCAATACAAAACACTACAGTGACCAGTGATGAATTATGATGATATCCTTCTTCGTTTGCTTAACCATTTTTCTTTCGTGATATTCTTTGATTTTTTTAAACAAAATAGTTCGTAAAGCAAACATCACAATTTTTAATATAGATTATAGTTTTTTAGTTAACAAATCTTGTTTTTTCTCAACAATGAACTTTTGTGATATTACTAAATGAGTTCTCCCAGTTAGAATTTTCAAAGTAAAAATAATTTAAACCAGATTGGGATTGAAACAGTTTCTTGACACATAAAAACCACACAGTTACCCAGCAATGAGCAAACTAGACATACAGGATCAATACTGGTAATAAAACAGAACAGCTGAAATAGTAGACGCAGGATGTTAAACATGTACAATTTTATAGACTCCTTTATCTTATCACAAATTTATTGCCAAAGGTTCTAATCACACCAAAATGTGATTATACATGAGCATATGCGGAGACATGCATATGGTTACAGGCAGAGCTCTGCTAGCAGAGCGTGTGCGTGGTCAGTAACGTCCCAGACTCCTGGCAGTGGGTCTGTCCTGCTGTCACACCTTTGGAGATGTGGGAGCCACAGCTCCATGTGTCCATTAATGTCCCTCCCCCACAGGGAGCAGCCACTCCCAGGGGCCAGGACACTCAGACTGCTCCCTCTGGGCTGGGCAGCATCTGGTGGCATGAAGAGCCCTATGGCAGTGCCAAATCAGGTTTCACTCCTGTTGTTTCCACTCTAGAGACTCTTCCTCCTGTTATGTATTTGCATGTTGTTTTTATGCTTCTTATCAGGCTAATTCCTGCTGTGTGTCAAAAGCCTCATAATTCTCTGATTGCTTTTTTATCTTGCTGATGGTTATCCTCCACTTTACAAGATCAGTTTAGGCAGATGGAATCAGACAGTTTTGAGTATTCAGTCCAGATAAACATAATACCTCTTCTCGAATTTTTATTTCACCAGGTTATCAAGGCAAATAGTTCACCAGAGGTTGGACCATGCAAGTACCCCACCGAATTCAACCCTAAGATTTAGATAGATATGAAGCCTGCCAATAGAGATTCCAAAATAGAAACTGCCTAGGAAATGGGAAGAAACTGATTTTAACAGCAATATTGCACCTGTACTATGGGATAGGTCTGCCTCGTGGAGCACTCTGACTTGTCCTGATCAGAGGAATGAATGGAGGCCTTTTCTTTTCCTTAGAGGGCACGTGAGGGATAATGTGCTGTTGAATGCATGGCCGTACTCAAGAAGTGTTTAATGCCTATACTCTGCACAGGACCAGAACAGTATAGACAGTCTCAGAAACTTCAGTTCTATACACAGAAAGATTATTCCTTTAACAAAGGAGCTATGGTTTTTCTTAGTATTTCTTTAATTCACTTCCATTTCACGATATTGTTTTCAGTCTCTTTGACTTTCTCTCAGACCTATATGCATTAATTTCCAGTTGATATGCTCACATGCAGGAAGCAGGCAGGCTGGGTTCTTCTCCTTTTTTACTGCATCACTCTCCATTGTCTTAATTGTCAACCACTGTGCCAGAACCTGCTTTGTTGTGATCACACAATCTAATTTACCCTTTTTCTGTTCTGTTATTATAGTCATTATTTCTCAGCTAGCCCACTGCACTTAAAATAACTAATCAGCTGTGCTACTTTACAATTAACTAAAAAACTAACCTTTTTGCATCACTCATGGACAACAAAACAGCCTTACAGCAAGTTGACAATTTACTGCTTGTTTATTCCACGTTTGCCTGTGCTTCTTCATATTAATGTAGTTTAAAATTCTTATTTTGCTATTTACAATTTATTTTTGTTTTGAATTTTTTTACACTTAGGCACGTCTTCCTTTGAAAGGATTTTTTCTTTTAATACCATCAGAGTTTCTTTCTTTGGATTCTGAGCCAAATAATTGCAGAGCTCTCCTGATAAAAGTTAGTCATTTCTCACAGGAAACATTTCTATTTATATGTATTACACATGTAGTAGTCTAAACAAAAGTTAAAAATTGCCATATTCTTTTCCTCTTTGAACAAAAATCACATAAGAAAAAAGCATAAAATTAAGATTCACAGTAAAAAATTGATATTTCCATGTATTATCAGGTAAGCAAAAACTACAGCATGCCTTTGGACACTGGCATATCTGGACCCAGACTTCTGAGCCTCTGAGCATCCTCATTCATTCATCATTATAACAGAATTGGGAAGAGCTCACTGTAGAAACTCAGAACCCAACTGAAAACTCAAAAAAACCCCCAAACCATGGAAACACACCAAACTAAGCTGGTAACAAAGAAAAGCAATGAGAAATTAATACATTTGCAAAGTTATTATGCACTGTATATGACGGATTTCTACTTACAAACTTCATGTCTGAATGTCGGACTAAGATTTTGGCCCCTCTGTCAGCATTGCATATCTCTGTACAGTATTATTTCAATCAATTTTTGCATGGAGCTAAATGACGTGAAACATCTGTGTTGCAACATAGAATTTAACTTTTTACCACTTTAGAGAGAAAGAAAAAAATTTAGACCAAACTGGCTTTTAAGTGAAAACCTAGGCAAACAGCATAATGTATGTTGTACATGAATTACTGGTCATTGCCTTTAGTAATAGAACCCAAAACATATTCAAAGAAACTACTGACTATATTGACTATATAAGGCTATATTTTTTTTTTTTAAATTCCAATTTGGTTATTGCATGCATTTTAAATCAACATCTTCCTTTGGTACAAGCTATAAGCACACTATGCTGGAGAGCTCATTTCACACGTGTGCCTCAGGTGTAAACTCAGACTGCAGGCGCCAGTTCATCTTCAGAGAAACTTTGTTCTGCAGGCACCAGCCTGCCAAAATCCTTTGTTTTGTGATGAAGCACAAGAGAAGCTGCTTCTGAGAGGACGGAAAAGAGAGTAAGAAGAATATATCTTGACTTATGTTAATCAAAACTCTGTCAAAATGCTTTACTTACATCTCTAACAGAAAATTATCTGAATGGAGAATGGTTTTGAAAGGTGAACAAATGTATTTTGAATTTTAGAGGCTTTCTGCCTGTGGTAAAAGCACAGTCCTCTGTAAAGAATCCTATATATGGAAAGCAGACTTACTTTTTTCCTCATCTCTCTATTCTGTCCATTGTTTTGAATAAAGTTGGAAGTGTAGAACAATGTCCTAATAATTTTTGACCTTTCCTGGTTTATTTCTAGATGTCCTTTCAAAAAAAAAAAAAAATTAAAAAAAAAATTACAGGAAAACTTCAAACCATAGAGAATGACTTTTGTTATCAAGAGAATGATAAATGTACTTGCTATTTATACGCAATAACATCTGTTTTAATTAGAATTGCCACGAGCATAATTGTGAAGAACACAAAGAATGATGTTGTTGCAGTTGTGATTTCTTCACTCTATTAAAATACATATTTCTAGATGATATTTTGTTGAGTTAATATTGAAAAAACTCCATATCTGTGTTGAAAGGTTTGTCTTTATAACAGCAACTACTTCCTTCTCTATTATCTTCCTTTCACACCTTTCCCCACATAGTTCATATCAAGCATATTTATGAATTAGAAACAGTGAAATGTTTTGTTTCTGTCAAAGGAAAATAAATAACATAATGATAGAATGATCTATATCATAGCTGTAAGGATGGTCAAGAACACTCAGAAAGATGCCTTTCCCTTCCTGCTCTGCAGAAGGTCCCATAGACCAATTCTTTCTGTCTCACAGAATGAATTTTAAGTACAAAGACAGTACCATCTGGAAGAAGAAAGAGAAGTTAAAACGACAAATAAGCACACATATAATAATTATCAGCTGAGAAAAGACAATCTGTATTCTCAAAATCAAGAGAAAGAAGAGTTAGCCTATGGTTCCTGTTTCAGTGATATCTGTAACTGATATCAGCTGTTCTTGGGATAGATTAAGAAGTACATCAGGTTAGACCAGACAGAAGGTAAAAATTACTATTTTCTCAGACAGATTGATTTTTTAAAAATACTTGTAAAATAAAAAAACAAGATATTTTTTCAAACCCAAACTGCACTCAGGTAGCTGTTTATTTAAAAAAAAAACTGACTAAAGATTCACCAAGAACTTAAATAAAAATGAAGAAAATGTAAATATCTTTAACAGAGAAAACATATACTCGTTATTGAAATGCCTTGCTTAATCTTCTGTATCATGCAGTCTTATTTGTATACCTTCTTAACAAGAACAGCATGCAGCAGCTGGAATTTACATGATTTTTTATTGTGTTTCCTACTGGAATGCTTAAGTAGAGATCAGCATTGGCTGTTATGGAAAATGAGTAATATATTACCTTGGGCTTAATATTGCTAGCAACTCAGTTGGAGTCTGTGTCAGATTTACAACACAGTATCTGGCTAATATTGGCAGTAGCATAACCTCCTTCAAAGCACTTGAGACAACTATCATAGATGTCAAATGCATCATATTTTGCGGAAAGGGGAGGGGGGAGATTCTGTTTTCTATCACCCTAAATTTACCTCCAGGAAGGTACCAAGCTTATTTTTGTCCCTTCTGTAGACTTTTATCACTTTCTTTCTCTTCTAGGCTTTTAAAATTTACATCTGAAAACAATGCGTTATAGTCGAATTGCATTACATTTGTACCTTGAAAGCTGAAAGCTTTGCACCTGCATTTGGTGTAGCTCACAGTGTTGATATTCAGCACTTATATCATGCATTTAAGTATGCTTCTAAATGCTCAACATGAAGTATTTTTTTCTAATTTCTAGGTTACAAAAGTATGGCTGAGATAGATAGATAGGATTAACCAGTTTACCTTAGTGTCAGTGAAGAGCACAACACATCCTCCCTGATTGTAACCTTTGGCACAGGTCACACGAATCACATGAAATCTATGAATTCAGGGAATCAGGGGTAAATATTTATCCCTGTTGGGCTAAAGTTGTGAACTACTCTACAGGAGAGCTGTTCTAAAGGTGTGTTGGAAATACATTGCATATTGGTATATTCATAGAAGTCTTCCATCTTTTCCTTACCTGTTACTCTTACAATTCAGGTTCACTTTGCCTTTAAGTCTTTTGCTTACAGTTTGTTTTAATTCACCTCTGATCAGTTCATAAGCTTGTGTTTTCTTTCATGCAAGGTAGAAACAGAGGGAACACAGTTACCCTCTGGCAGATGTTATGTGCTGAGGTTCTCTTTAGATGTAGGCTCAGCACGCAGCAAGGGTAAGCATCCAGCTTCAGTCACTCTGAATTGCACCCTCGTTCACCTGTGGACCTCATTACCGTTGCTGACCATTTAGGTACATCTTCCTCCAGTAAGAGACCTTTACCCTTTAGCTGTTCTGGGACTATCTCATTAATTTCTACCTCTATGCTGTACCTCAGGCAACAGGAACTTATCCACTCAAAAACCTCATCCAGGAAGCTTCCTAAAGCAAAATACATGCAGTCTTTTCTTGAAGAGCTGCAACACACTGACTAGGGAAGCTTTTTCATTTCTGCTTTGTATGTTTGTGCTTTTTCATATTGAATCAAACAAAATATAAAACGCATGGGACAGTCAAGGTTCATGATTTTTTTTGGCTGCATATTGCAAGACCTAAGTGCTTTTGGCATTTTTTATATACTTCATTTCTTATAATTTATTCTTACACTTAGTACAATGTGAACTGAACACGGCCTGCTGACATTAGCTAGAAAGACGCTAACTTGAATGCTCTTCCTTCACATCCCAGCTTATTTAACAGGACTGTGTGATACAACAAGTATGTCATATGGATCCATTGCTACATTTCCTGTTTAATACTGACTGCCTTGTTATTATCTAAATGTGTAGTATACAGCTTTGAAAGAAATGACATAATGTACATCATCTAAGGCCATATATAGATCACAAATTATTACCAATGTTCCACCTTTGTATTCAATATTAATTACATGTCCTCTGAGTGTCTTACCCAAATGGTAGTTTCTTTTTCCTTCATAGTTTTGTTACTTAACCTGTAATAAATGCTTTCTGCAAACAAAGGTGAAAGGTCCATAAAGTAGCAAATAATTTAGGTGGGCAATTAAATGGAATGCAAAATAATTGTATGCTGAAGAATTTTATGGGAAATTTTCACAACCGAGGACTCAACTATATTTCATTTAAGATTTATGATCTCCTTCACAAAACAAATTGTAGTTCATACAAATGGAAAGTCAAAAGGCTATATCAAACTCGGGTGAGTTATGTAAGCAAAAAATGAGTCTAAGAATACACTGCAATAAAAAAACTGAAGCTGAAAAGTTTTATGTTTTTTAGGGTATCTGCATTTCTCCATCTAAATGCAGCAAGAATCTGCATAAGTTACACAGACATGAAGACTTTGTGTGGTAGTATGGAAAAAAAATTGCATGTTTCTATCTACCATTACATCACAAGAAGGTTCAGATGTGAAATAGATGTGGAAAGACATTTCATAATCTTTCATTATGTCTTCTATCATGATGTGTGTTGCATTCTAGAACAAGCCAGGGATGGCTGTAGTTAAGAAATCAGTGTACCTGAAGAAGTTCCATCTTGCTTACTCCTGGGAAAAGACAATTTCTCTTTTGTTATGTCTCATCATGTTTTATCTGTGTCTGTCATGGTTTATCTGTGTCTAGCTTGTGTGGTTTCTCAAACTCATCTTATAGGTAGGCCTGAGCTAGAAATACACCTAGCAGGTGACTGTAATATGTCTGACCTGATTAGAATCATAAATAGGTTGAAGCTGAAGTTACTGAAATAATTGGAATGTATATGTCCATGTTCTCCTTGTAAGGAGCCTTCTCACTTTGTATAAGTTTTCTTGTAGGTTTTTTTAATGTTGCCTGGTGATTTTAAAAAAAAATTTGGTTTGCTTTCCTTACTCTGTCCTTAAAAAGAGTTTGCACTGAAGTTTTTGAGAGTTTTCAGTAGCATATATCTTGTCAGGTGCAAGAGTTAGCATATTTTTTATGATATATGATAATCAAAATAAGCCATTTGGAAATGACAATGGCCCTGAACATGAAAAAAATATATTAATACATAAAATAAAACTAGTTGAAATAGGAGGGCTTTAAAGAGTGTTTTGATGCAAAGTGGCAGCTGCAATAGTTCCACTAAGAAAGAACCAGAAAGACTTTAAGTAATATCATATTCTCATTTGGCTTCATGTCTCAGCTGTTGTTAAATGGCATAATTTCAGCAAAATCAATGAAGCTGGGCTAATCTACATCCTTTCAGTTGAATGGAAATACACCAGTTCACACCAGCTGGGAGACCAGGCTGCTCCAGCAATGCCTTGTCCTTGGTTTTAGTCATTTACGGTCAGTAGATTTGCTTCAAGTTATGATCATTCCAAGAAAGATGTTAATTCATTTATGTAAAGAAGGTCAGAACTGTTTTATATTGAGAGATGTATGGAAGTGCTTTGTGGCAGATATCTTTTACAAAAGGATTTGCATGCATAATTGAAAAGTAGTGACATTAGCATGATGAAAATATCTTGAGGTAAAAAACACATAGAAAAACTGGAGTAATATGAAATGACAGCGAAAATATGGATGAAGGAGGCCAACTGAGTATCTGCCAAAAACCACTGATAATTCATTTTACAGTTTTAGGATTTCTGGGAAGCAAATGCTGTTCAGTAGATATGATCACAAATAGATCACAATTCCTCTTCAGTAAAGAGAATGTAGGGAAAATGTCATAAAATGCTGATGCATACCATACTGATGCATTGTCTTTCAGCATGAACTTTCGTTTTTGCTTATTTATAACAAATTCTTTGTGTTGTAGAAAATCCTATCATTTGGCAGGATCATTAGATTTAATTAATTAGGACTTGCACATGCCTGTTTATTATTTCAGCTCTTCGGGTACATTGGAGCCTACAAACTGATTGTTTTTTCAGCAGCCCTGGGAATCTAATCTATCTCCTGGCTCGGCAAGGCCTTTCAATGTAGCTCTCAGCAGGCAAAGTCACTGGGCTTGTTTTCATAGAAGTTACTCCGATTATTGGGCCTTACACCTCCCCTAGGGAAATATTCACAGCACAATTAGTTACTGAAACAAGGAGTCTTTTCAATTGCTTTCAGAACAACTTCAGGCTGATGATTGATAGGAGTATGAGAATTTGGGAAAACCTGACAATAGTAAATGCTTTTAATTAGGGGGAAAAAATCCCAGCGAAGGCTTTGAGCCATGTCTTAACTTTACTGTGAAACATGCCCTACATTTGTTTTGTATATATTTTTTTCATTTGGTGTAGACTAGATATATATTTAAATGAGCTACATATTTAAAACCAATAACAAAAAAAAAAAATTTCTCTCTGGCTTCCAGGCCATTGTGGCCTCATTTTAAGCTAGAGAAAAGCAGTTTTCTGATGTCTACTGATCCTTGTTCACATTCAAGCACACTTAAACAAGCATCTCTGAAAACAAACACTAGTTTGTACATATACACCTACTCTCTCTTTACAAATAGGGTTGATTACACAACACATGAAATATTTTAATTGGAATACTGTACTTCTAATTATTTGATAATTAGATATAAAATTTGAACCTTTGATTTGTATGCCAAGGATAATATTATGATAAATGCAAAGTATTATTCTGCTAGTCCTGATTGTACATTGGAAGAAAGCTTGGCTGAAATGTATTTTCTATTTTTTATATTCATTTACTTGATTGCTAGGAGTTACAAAAATGTAACTCCTACATCTCTTCTTGAGAGACAAAACACCTAAGGCTTCTTATAAATGAAACAATAGAACTTCAAGGGTAGTGAAATATTTAGTTACTGTTTATTGTGAGACTACTGCTTATTGTTACAGATTTTGAAGAAAGGTTATTTGTTTTATTGCAACAAGCACCCTAGAGCTAACAGTGTTGCTTCTCTTCTTTTTCTTTTGTTTTTTTTCCTTTTGAAATAACTGGCAAATATTAGCAGAGAATATGTGCAGAGGAATTCCAGAAAATATGAGCAAGTTGTCTAACCAGAGATGGATTTTGGTATGAACAACTGGACTTTGTCCTCGTGTTGTAAAGTCATGCTAGGACTCAGAGCTGGGCCTCCATCACCATCTTGTTTGCTCAGACAAGGATGGACCCTGATGAAAGAGCAGGAATGCACGTTCCAGGCACCATCTTCCATGCATGCTTTGGGAAAACAACACAAGAGAAGTGCTGGCACCTGGTCAACTGCCCTGGCCATTGGGTGAGAGACCCACAGCTGCTCACAACTTGTTTACATGAGACATTTTCTCCTCCATAAGCCAGACAATGAGAAAGGAAGTTAGAGTTGCCACTCTAGATAAACACTTTTCATTCTAACTGCTTCCTAATGCAGCGATGCACTTCACTTATTAGTCCTTTCTAATACGCTTACTCAGACACTGAGTGTTTCTGCTCATAAAGGGTTTAACTGGCTTTTGGGGGAGAATGATCACAATAGAAAGCACTGTAAGTGGTATACACAGTCTTCAGTTTTCTGTAGCTAAGCCTGTCTCCATTTTTGAACATCAGAACAGCCTTTAAATACGAAAAGTTATAAAATACCCAAAATATGCTGTGACAAAAAGCATTTATGTTGTTAACTGTAAGTGACTACATTGTAGAGCATTAGACATGGGGGTTTTTAAAATATTATTTGGCTTAAAAAAAATAGCTTCTGCATCTGATTTTTGACTTCCATTTGTGATAGGTCCTTGTATGCAGGAATACATAGAGAAAGATTTCTGCTTCTGAAGCTGAGCTTTACTCCCTGCCATAGCATCCTGGCTGTCCATAGGATAGACCAGGTGGTGCAAAGAGCCTTTGGCAGGACCAATGGGCCTGTGAAGCCCTTAGGACTCTATCCCTGCCTTTAATCATTCTTCTGTTAATAAATATCAAAGATACAGGTCAAGGTTTGCATCTTGCCCTGTGTTTGATCACATCAAACCAAATTTAATTAATTATGACCCGAGAAACTCTTTTGAGGTATCGGGCCTCAGGACAGAATTTTGCTGAAGCTGTACCTAAACCTCCTTCTCTTTTGTGAAATATGCCAAGCTAACATTTGGCCGGAGAGGCCAGTACAAAGCAGTTTTTTGCAGCTGATCTCAATGCAATAACAGAAATTGGCTGAATCCCACATTAATGTGGTTTCCCACTTTGAACCACATCAAAGGAAAATGCTAATTCCCTGAGAGAAGGCAGGATGTTTAGGTGCTTTGCTGGTGCTGTTTTCAAATCAGGTAATTTAATGAAACTAGACAGAAGGAAAATTGACTTATGACTGTGTCTTTGGAAAGGCATAAAGAAAATGCTTTGCACCAAAATATCTTCCCTGAAGATGCAACATTCTATCTGAGTATCACAAACCAGCAGATTGAAATTCGAAACTGAATCTGTTTGCACTGAAAAGAAATACAGTATTTTCCTTCCCTGGTAGGAAGAAGTAATTATTGTAATATGCACCATAGCTGTGTAAATTAAGCTTCTAACTTAGACAAGAAAAAAAAAGAGGGAAGGGAGGAGAGGGGAAGGGATGGGAGGAGAGGGGAAG